>VDFB02086081.1:263716621-263957152 GCA_007258455.2 Sequoia sempervirens
CACAAATGAATGGTTACAAAGGCATGAATTTCAAATGAAATATTTCATAATAGAATCCAAGGGAGAAACATCATAAGGTGAAGTTAGTCATCGACAGGAGCTTTGAACAAAACATAGAGTTGTTGCTTTGTCTTCTTCACAAAAAGGTCTTAAGATCAAATTTACTTGTGGAAAGAGTACAATACAATCAACCGAGGAAGTGCATTTACTAAAGAAGAATAACCATATGGAGAGGAGCGAGAACTTGCATCCAAGGAGCAATCTGAAGAAGAGTCAGAAGAAGGTAATGAAAATGAAGAGTCTGAAGAATCTGTAGAAGATGAACATTTAGAAGAGGATCATGGAGAGGAGAAATATAATGAGGAAGAAGAAAGGGATGATGAGGAAATGTGAATATCTCCCCATGAGAACATTGTTGGCAGTCCCCCTCGTACATCATAACCTATTACTACCACCACTCCTCATACTCCTCCAAATCCTACTACTCCTTTGCCTCCTCTTCCTACTTCACCTCCTCCTACAACCACTCTAAATGAATTAAAAGTGACCATTCATCCATCAGCACCATAAATCATTTCCACTCCTCCTGTGGGTTCCACTTTGCAAACTTTTGATGTTTCCTCAAGTTCTCCATCATCCATCTTGAGCCTATCTTCCCCATCATATGACATTTCTTCCTAGGCTGAGTTTGATAGGTTTATGAAGGAGTCATTATAGGATCCTATTGGTGCAATCATGACATATACCATGCCAATTGTTACTATAACATCCATTCCTACAGAGGGGGTTGTTACATAGGAATTAGTAGTATGTCAAGAAGTTTATTCTTCATGTCTTCCTCCTTGGTTGGTCTCTCAAGTATCTAAGCGTAAGAAACAAATGATTTCTCCAGATGAGCTAGATCTTGAGGAAGTAGTTCTTCCAAAAGCCAAGGGGAAAAAGAAGGAAAAGGTTCATTCAAGACTTCATGTGGAAAATTTAGACCATAAGTATGTGGAAAGTGTGGTACCTCCACATGATGAGGGTGATGTGAATATGAAATATTACACCGTAACAAGGGTTCAACTTGGTAAGGTAACTAATGAAAGTGCTAAAGTATATGCACAAGTGATTATAAATGTATTATCAGATAGACTTTATAAGATGGAGTGAGTTAGAAATATGTACAAGGAGAAGGTTGAATGGTATGCTGATGAAAAGACTGCCCAAATATCTAAGATGAAATTGGAATTCAAAAAGGTAGAAGACACACTTTCCTTAGAGAAAAAAGAGCTGGAACAAAATCTCACATTCTGGTGACAAATGAAAGAGACTAAGTTTGAGCAAATTAGTGGAAGTCAAGGTGATTCTTGACAAAGATAAGTATGTGGAAGTAAAGGAATCTCTTAGAAATTGCATACAATTTATCAAGTTTGTCATCGAAGACATACAACAAGTGCAAGAAGATGTCGAAGGACATCATTTTGTCATGGTGAATGGAATTAAGGAGTTACTGGGGAAAACTCCTTGATGATGATCATACCTTCCTCTCGGGTAAGTGAGATTGCTCAGATCTTCAAAGAAGCTATCATGAAGCAGGTGGAATATGAAGCCTTTTCAAAGACTTCAATGCACGCTATATGTGATGTACGGATTTCTCTGGACAACCTCAAGATGCATCTAGATAGATGAAAAAGGATTTTCTCATATGGAAGAAAGTCAATCTCAAGGGTTCATACAATTATTGACTATATAGTTGGTCCACATGAGGTAGTCATGCAGGAGATTAAGAAGAAATATGAAGACTTCCAAGCCAAGAGGAAGGAACCATAAAAAAATTCTTACATCTTCAAAGTTAGATACTTCATATGCTTTCTTCTATGCTTTATGTAGATAGGCTTTGAAATTTTACATGTCATTTTGAAAAATGTAATTGCATGTAAAACAAATATGTTCTACATTTATGGAATTTTTTCTTGAATAAGTCAACTAGTTGTTTAGTGTCTTTCCTAGATTAGCTCTCCTCTCCCATCTATAAATAAGAGCGGATTCTATTGTATTATGCATCTTTTATCTTATGTAATGAAGTGCTGCCCAATTGTAAAGCAAATATTGAAACTTTGAGTTCATTTTTGTGAATCTATTTTTGATCAATAAAGAAGTGAAGTTGTGCACCAAACTTTGTGTTGGGGACAATTATCTTGTTGTTTGATTGAATTGACAGTGATTAGTAGTTGAGATTGAAAGGGATTTTGAGTAAATCTGTGTAGAGTTTGAGCTACACCCATGGCTTGAAATTGTTCTATTTCTGATGCTATTGGTGAATTCTCTATAAGACTTTGTGCTTATATTTATTCATGTTGCTCATGGGATTAATTGTGAAGTATATCAAATACTTTGTGCTTATTTTACAATGCTGGTTACTATCTTGAAGGATTCATTATCGGAAACTATAGAACAACTTTGTGCCTCCGTGAGATTTTCTTGTTTGTTACTTATCTTTATCATGCTAGTATTCCTATACTTTGCTTTGACAAGATAAGAATATTGGAATTACTATTTAGTTTTAAATTGAAGTTGTATTGCATCCAAGATTTAAAAATGTGAAACATTATAAAATATATTCTCTGATAAATGAGAGAATCATGAATGTGACATACCCCCAAATCGTTATTGTAGTGTACATTGTTGTAAATATTTGATTAGTTTTCCTTAGTTTTAATAAGAAATAAGAAGGGAACATCCCCTTTCCGAGAGGAGAGATTCTATCTCACATAACTGTGGCTGAAATTAAGCTTTGTAATCTATTAAAAGGGATTACAAAATTTTCACCCAACACATTTCAAACCATACCATGGTATAACATGAGTTAATTTGTTGAGATCTTTATGCTTTCATCATGTTTTGTTAACTCTTATGCTTAATCGTGAGTATTGCTTGTGTTTTCGGTAGAATAGGTTAATATCAATTTAGCTTGTTATTGCATGCTCAAAATTTCATTTCCATAAGTAACATTGAATTCTTTAGGGGAAGAATTACCTTAATTAGAAGAAGTCATGTTGTTGATACAACAAAGGATGATCAATTCATCTTCCTTCAAATTAATTAGGTGTTCATCTAATTCTCCTTTTATTGCCCCCTATTATTTTTCTTACCAAATTAAGGGCTTTCTTTCTTTATTCCTTTCAACTATGTTCATTATCAAAGATCATTGAGTTTCACTTCTATTGGTTCTAGTGATGTTTGTATTCCAATGAGTGGTATGTCCTTGATGTGATTGCATAAGATTGAAAATGCACCCATAAATTTCTTAAATGGATTTGTTGGAGTTATAAGCAATCCTTGAGATGGCTTTATGTAGAATAATATAAAAAATGGCATGATAGGGTGAAGCAACTAGACTAAAATGCTCAAATAAAATTTATTAATATTACAAATAACTTGGAAATGAAAAAATCCTCAATACTTTTGACGACTACTTGCTTCATTCACTACAAAAAATTGCTGTGATTAGCTAACTTTTTTGTTTTTTTTTTTTCTTCCACCCACTATTTTAATGTGTTTTTCTCCAATTTTTTGAAAAACTTGGCGCTATTTATTGGGATGGCACTATTTTTGGAATTTTTTGCATCGATTAGAACAAGTAGGCACTAAATTAGGCAAAAATCAGTGCCTAAATTAGCACCCAAATTAGCACCCAAATTAGCGCCTACATTAGCGCCTAATTTAATGCCTATTTTAGCACCTACTTTAGAGCCTGCTTTAATGCCTAATTGAGCACCTAATTGTTTTGATCTAGTAGGGATTAAGGGTTAAGGGATTAGGGGTGTTAGAACAAAAAATCCTTCCCCAATATTCATTGGCCTTCGATTGCTTTCCTATGTTCCACTTGCATTGAAAGATCTACGATCATCCCAAAAGTGGGTCCCATCCTAGAGTCACATCTGGTCAACTTCAAGGTTCAGGGTCCATGTTTAGGGTTCAAGGTCTAGGGTCCAGGGTCTAGGGTTCAAGGTCCATGTCATCCTCCTACAATGATTCCATAACTAAGCCTTTACAACCATGATTCAGAGATTGGGCATCTAACCTGAATAGCTACTTCAATCACCATGAAGGTGCATTTAAATTGTCAACCCAGGGACATGAACTTGAAATGGTCTAACAATGTATGTGCACTAAGGGCTCAAGTAGTCATTGCATTCTATAACTAAGAAACACAATGCTGAAAGTAAATTGCTAAAAAAGAAATAAAGCAAATACTGAACATCAACCAACAACTATGCTAAACTGAAATGCGTGACATGAATAAAAGATCTGGGCAACAAATAGGGAACTACTTTGTCTTCTTTGGCTACAGGAATAGACACAGAATGGACTTCCAGTAGCTTTGAACAGTCGATGCCATATTTTCAACTAAGTACTAAACAACAAGTAATGCTAAACTAATGGTAAACTAATGAAACAAATTACTCACCAAGTGGCCCCCCTTGGATAAGTATCCTCTAAACTAACAAGAACTCAAATGCTCAAACTTAGAATTTTATTTCATTCACTGTAAATTGAAACTGGAATACAATATCAAATCGTGCAACCTCTTCCTCTATTCTTACTAATCAACTGACTGAACAATCAACTCACTAACTAACTAGGAGGAAGGAGCATCCGATTATTATTTATGCTAACAACTAAACAAGGCAGTCAACTCCATGACTGGGAGGACGCCAATTAGGGAAAATAGAGAAAGTGGAGCAATGGCGGTTACACATGCATGGAATCTAGTTAGACATGCAAGTCGGATGCAAACTCAACATAGCAGTAATGCCTATGCATGCTCGAACATTAAAATTCCATTACAACAAGGTGGTTATGCTTTGACTGCATGGAGAATCTTCTATCACCGGTCTTCTTTGACTTGGAGCACTTCCTTTGTTGGCCGTCATGGTGCATGCCCAACTGGCGATGTCTTCCTCAACTTAGCACATGAAATCTACATGGCAAGGTCAGTACGCATAATAACTACACATCTATAACCACCTTTTGAAATGTTCACTAACCACATGCAAAATCAATATAGATAGTTCACATTTTATACCAAATATCATTAAAGTTTGCAAAGATCAAATGTCAACGGTTTGAGGGAAACATTATGCCAATGTCAACACTTAAGCAGTAAAGTCCATGACATCTATGAGAAAATAAACTATAGATTCTCCCCAAAACTAGACCAAAAACTAGGTTCATCACTCCCCCCAACCTAACGTCTTGTTGGTCCTCCAGAAGGGAAAGAGTTGTTCTTCTATTTGGTCAAAGCTTTGAAATTTGCAACTGAGAGTTGCTTGACATTAGTGGCAACAGTATGTGAATCAAGATCCTAATAGAATCCTCCCAATTTGTCAAGTTTTTCCCATCTTTGGCTCTATGAATTCGGCCCTAGTTGACTTGGCGTCTATGGAAATAGGGTAATTTTCACTATCAACAGGTAACCCTATAACCTCTACAATTCTTTCCTCTGTTGCCATGACTTCTAACCCTCTCACTATGGCTTTTCCTTCTGAAAATTTCTGGGAAAATTCAAGGGAAATGCCTTCATCAAAATCATTCAACTTCAAAAAATAATCTATCCATCCATAGTTTTGAAATTCGGCTAGGCATTGTGCATCTTGTAATAAAACATCATGCATTGTGGGTTCATTTTGAATTAACCCACCTCCCATTTTCTACAACCAAACTAATGCTCTGCAACTTCTTTTCTTGCAATTCCCCTTCTGAAAACCGAATGCACTTCCCTGCAGTGTCTGTTAAATCTCAGGACCAGCCTGCTGAATTTCTAGTGCCCGTGTCGACTGAATTTTCTTTCTCTTATTTTTCCCTTTTTTCTTGCAACTCAAGATTATGGAAAGGTAATAATGGCAAGAAAAGGAGTAATAGAGGGAGTTCATGATAGGAAGAAATGGAGGCTGCAACCATTGTCACTTCACACATGCAAGCCATCCTTCCTTGGATTTCAAATTGGGTCACTTTTTTTTTTAATTTTTGACACTTGGACAATACAATATTTTCATATTTTTCATTCCCCTCCCCCCAACCTAAATTTGGACATGTGTCCACACATGCAAGATGGGATCATTGATGTGATAGGGAATAATGGAATTTTATGCAAATGTCTATACTAACGTACAATGATTAAATAAATGTACTTAAAAGATGATTAAAGATAGAAATTAATGTGCACATACCTGAGTGTGTGGAAGATTTTCTGCAAAGATCGCAGATAAAGTAACGCCTGCATTATTGAAAAAATGAATCGAGAAATAAATGAAGATGAGGTGGAATGAGGTGAGGTGGAAGAGAGAAAGGTGGTGATGGATGTGTGGATGGGAAGATGATGAAGAAGTGGAATTCCAAGTAAGTGAAAGTATTTATTATAGAAGGTATGTACCTCAATTAGGCTAAAGGAGGGACACTAGGTCCACCACCTTCGGCTGCAGGAAGCTCTGAGTGCTCGATGAATTACTGCAAGAACTCTTCTTTAGAAGCTGGCTTATGGTATAATCTGAGGCGATGACCATTGACAAATAATTTGAACCTGACAGGGTCAATGGTGGTGAGCTGAACAACTCCATTAGGAAAGACCTCAACAACTTCATACTATCCTAGCCACCTTGTCTGCAATTTTCCTGCATTATCCTGGTATCTTGAATCATAGAGCAAAGCCCAATGTTCTGGTTTGAACTTCTTGTCCTTAATAAATTTATCATACCATTTGATTATTTGATTTTGCACTACCTCTGTATGGTGCAGGGATTCTCTTCTTATCTCATCCAGAGCATTTAGTTGCATGATTCTTTCTCTTTGTGCTTCAAAAATATCCATCCCCAAATTTACTGTAGTTCGCAGTCTTATGTTCAAATTCGACTGGCATCATGGTTGTCTTTCCATATAGTAATTCAAATGGGGTGAAGCCTGTAGTTGTTTTCCATGTTGTCCTATAGGCCCAAAAAACTTTTGGTAATTTGTTTTCCCAATCCTTTTTATGAATAGCTACTGTTTTAGTCATAATGGCTTCAATTTCCCTGTTGGTCACCTCAACTTGGCCATTAGCCTGTGGGTGATAAGGAGTAGACTTTCTGTGCCTTATATTGTACTCATTTACTAGTGCTACAACAAGAGTTGATGTGAATTGTGGCCCTTGATCAATCATTATTTCTCTTGGGACTCCATATCTTATGAAAATCTCCTCATAAAGAAATTCTGCAACCTTGTTATCTCTTGCATGTTTCATGGCCTTAAATTCTACCCATTTAGTTACATAATCAGTGCATACTAGTATATAAGACTTACCATTTGATGGAGGGTCAATTGGTCCCACAAAATCTAATCCCCACTTGTCAAAGAGAGTGATTACTACCTAAAGGCATAGTGTCATCTCATCAGATCTTGTTGGTTTTCCCATTCTTTGACATCTATCACATTTTTTGGTATAACTTCCTGCATCCTTGTAGAGTGTTGGCCAGTAATATCCTATGTTCAAAATCTTTATTGCTATCCTCTTGGTTGCAAAGTGTCCTCTGCATGGTTCATTGTGACATGCATGCAAAACATCATATGTCCCATCTTCTCTCACACATCTTCTCATGACATGGTCAGGTGCAGTATAAAACAAACATCTAGCAATTCAAGAGAAAGGAGATCTTTCAATATGTTCCCTTTTCTCTTTTGGAGAGAAGTGAGAAGGAATTCTACCCGTGACCAAGTAATTGGCTATGTTAGCATACGATGGCATTTTTACACTAAAAGAAAATAGATGTGCATTAGGAAAAGAGTCATCTACGGGCTAATTATCTTCTGATGTAGTTAGTCTTGAAAGAAAATCTGCAACAACATTAGCTTTCCCTGGCTTGTCTACAATGGTTATATCAAACTCATGCATCAACAATAACCATCTTTCCAATCTACCTGCGATCAAAGGTTTATGAGATACCTAATGGCTGTATGATCAGTCTGTACAAATATTTGGTAGCTCGTTATGTAATGTTTGAATTTGTTCAGTGCATAAATTACTGCCAGGATCTCTTTGTCTGTTACTGTATAATTGAATTAAGCTCCTTGCAAATTTTTGCTGACAAAGTAAATAGCATTTTCAACAGCCCCCTCTTTCTATCCTAAGACTGCTCCAATGGAATAGTCTAATGCATCAGTGTGAATGTGGAAAGGAAGCTCCCAATTGGGTCCCTTAAGTATAGGAGCATTTGTCAAAGCTTCCTTCAAGTCAGAAAATGCCTTGTCACAAGCTTCAGTCCACTGAAATTCAACATTTTAGTGAGGAGAGTATACAATGGTGCTGCTACCTTACTGGAATCTTTGATGAATCTTATGTAATATCCCGCATGGCCCAAGAAACTTCTAACATCCTTCTATTTTGCAAGTGTAGGCAGATTTGTGATTACCTCAATTTTTACAGGGTCTACTTAAATTCCTTTGCGGGAGATGTAGTGGCCAAGAACTACACCTTCTTGCATCATCATGAAACACTTTTCACTATTCAAGGACAAGTTTTGATCTTCACATCTCTGTAGAACTCTCTTGAGATTCTCTAATGCTTGATTAAAGTCAACACCATAGGTGGTGAAGTCATCCATATAAATCTCCATGCAATCATGAGAAATGTCTAAGAAGATGTTAATGATTGCCCTCTAGAAAGTTGCAGGTGCATTGCACAAGCCAAATGGGAGCACTAAATAAGCATAGGTCCCCTATGGATAGGTAAATGTGGTCTTATCTTGATCTTCTGGTGCTATTTGGATCTGGTTGTAACTGCTGAATCCATCTAGAAAAGAGAAATATTGCTTTCCTGCAAGTGTGTCCAAAACTTGATCAATGAAGGGTAAAGGAAAGTGATCCTTCTTGGTGGAAGCATTAAGTTCTCTATAATCAATACAAACTCGCCATTTCCCTCCTTTCTTGGGAACAATCACTAATGGATACACCCATTGAATATCTAAAATGGGGTATATAAATCCCACATCTAGTAATTTATGCAATTCTCCTTTCACAATCTCTCTAAGTGCAGGGTTGATTCTTCTTTGTGGCTATCTTACTAGAGTGCAATCATCTCTGATATAAAATTATGTGTACAAAGTTTAGGATCCAAACCTTTCATGTCATGATAATCCCATGCAAATGCATGCTAATGGGCCCTTAATAGATTTTCCAGTGACAGTTGTTGTTCTTCACTCAATTTACTATTGAAATTTAGGTATTTTCCTTCAGACACCTGAATTTGTGTAGTTAATTCTATCATGGATGCTTCATTAATACATGGTACCTTTAGTTTGCACGACAACAACGTATGGAACATACCTCTTGCTGCAGGAATAGTATGCGTAGGAATGGTTGTTGTAGGAAGAGTGGCTACAAGAAAAATGTCTGTAGGAATAGTGGCTGCAGGAAGAGCAGGCATAAGTGTCCTAACCAAAGTAGAAGATGATGCTTCTTCCACTTCATAATGGTTCTGAATGAGATTAGCCAACATTTCTTCTTCATCTTGGAGCTGCATAAAAGAGCTTCTTCTTATCATCATAAGTTGTGCCACAAAATTAACTTCCTCAGGATTTTCACCAACTTGTGGCCATACAAAATCTTCTTCAACATGAGATGGCTGAGCAGGTGGGTAGAGAACAAATTTTTTAGTACTCCTTCCATCTGAAATGGTCATATCACCAGAACAACATCCAATATATGCATTTGTAGTTACCAACCAAGGTCTTCCAAGAATGATGGAGTACCCACCTAGTGTAGCCTTAGGAGAAAGAATCATAAAGTCTACTGGATATTCCCAGGAGTTTAGGACTACCACAACATCCTCTACTATGCCATTAGGCTTGACAATAGAGATATCAACAAGCTGTAGGATAGTAGGAGTAGACCTCATACTTACAATATTTAGTTGTTGCAGGATGTCTTTGGTCATTACATTGATTGCCTCCCCTAGATCAATCAAATCATTCTTCAATTTAATCCCATTTATAACAACTACTACCACATGACTACCTGGGTCATTATACTTGGGAATAGTTACTTTTCCTAGCATGATATCAACTAGTTTGTCCCACCACATGAACTATAGTTGGGTCTTTCTTCTTACTTCCTGGCTTCTTAAGCCAAGCTTCCTTGATAGCTTTGTCATAGATTTGAATTGTAAGGAAAGCCAAGGTGCGGAAACAAGTTTCCTAACGTCAAAACCATAGGGAAGAATGTAGACAGTACTTTTCTTTCCAAATCACAATCCAATTAAGACACACATGAAAGATTTACAGAAACAGAAAAATACACAAAGAAAAATGAACACCAAATTTACGTGGGAAAACCCTTTTGGGAAAAAACCACCACACCAAGCTGAATCTCTTTGTATTTCAGGAACCAACAAATTACATACAATGCAGAGACACAACTCTCTGGTATCAGTTTTACAGTTACTTCATTCATTGTTCAATCTGTTACAAAAATGCTCTCACAGATTCTATGCCAATCCAACTCAGAATGATTTCTTCGAATCTTACCACATTATGATTTTATCCTCTATTTATCCTTATCTGCAATTACCCATCATAGAAAGTTTCCTTCCAGTGTATATTTTTCCTTGCAGAAAGTTTAGTTCCAATGTCACAACTTTTGAAAAAATTCAACCGCCAACTATTTGAATTTCGCTTCCTCTGATTGGTCCATGAGACACCACATAGGATAGTCATCACTTGGTCAAGGGCGTTCAAAATGTATTCACATGTTGGTGAGACACAAGCAGTGTCTCCCCGATGCTCAAAGGCTTCACTGTCGATATTGCCAAGAATCATCCCTATCGGCAAGACGTTATATTGAGTTCACAAGTCGCATCGACCTCAACATTCTCATCGGCGAGACAATCGCTATTTGATGAGACATTATACCGATGTTCAAAGGTTACACCGCAATGTTCCACTGTTGGCGAGACTTCATTCGTCGCTAAGACTTCATACCGAAGCCTCCATGTTACCCTGAGACCACCTTTCACCAGGAGTCATACCAACAACCATCGGCGAGACCTCATGAGTTGGCGAGATAGCATACCGAAAGGTAAGGCTTCCACCGAATAGTTAACTGCTTTCCCCGAGAGGTCATAGCGAACACAACATGTCACCCCGAAGACCATATACTATCGACGAGACTTTAACAGTCGCTGAGAGGACTTACCGAGTGTTCAAGTCTCTCCCCAATGACTCTGAGTGAAATGCTGTCGGCGAGACAATCCTCCATCGCTAAGAGTTCATACTGAGGCCTTTATGTTACTTCGATGACCCAGTAGCCATGAGCCTCCCCGACATCCACTAGATACCAACCCATCGGCTAGAGGTATCCACTTGGTAGAGGGTTACAATGAATACCACAAGTCACAATGACAACACTAGTCGACAAGACAACAACATTGTCTCGACGACATGAATATTTCAAAAGAATTCAGAACAACTAGTCGGCCAAACATCAATAATGTCACACCGACTTTTCCCTTCAGGAGTTACATGCCAGTAAGAATTGAGGAACATTTTCTAATAATCTCCCACTTGACGAAGATCTTACTGACACCTCCAGAGCATAATAAAACTACTGAAATTCATAGGCCTTGAGGCCCATTGAACTGGCACACCACTTGTACTTTTCTATGCTCATAGGCTTCGTCAATGCATCTGCAACATTCTCTAGAGTATCCACTTTCTCCAAAGAGACCTTCCCATCCTCCACCATATCTTGTACAAAGTGATACTGTACATCTATATGTTTCGTCCTGGCATGGAAAGTAGGATTTTTTGCCAAACATATAGCACTCTGACTGTCACAGTAAATAGTAATTTTTTCTGCATCAAAACCAATGTTAGAACACAAACGTTTTAACTAGATTGCTTCTTTACAGGCATGTGTAGCTGCCATGTATTCTTCCTTTGTAGTGGACAAAGCGACTATAGCATGCCGCTTGCTCATCCAACTCACTACACCACCATTCAACATAAAATATATCCCGGTGGATCTTCGTTGTCTATGTCCCCTGCCCAATCAGAATCCACATAGCCTCGAATGTTGAGAGTCCTCTATGATTCAACCAAGTTCCCATGGGAACACAAAGCATATTATGAAGTGCCCTTCAAATATCTGAATACTCTTTTCACAGCATCCCAACGTGTCCTTCCAAGATTAGCCATAAAATGACTAAGTACTCCCACTGCTTGGGCAATGTATGGCCTTGTATAGACAATTGCATACATAAGACTGCCAACCACACTAGCATAAGGTACACTGGTCATGTCCTCCATCTCAGTAGGAGATTTTGGATAGTCTTCAACAAATAGCTTTGTTCCCTGCAGAACTGGAACAACTAGCTGCTTGCAGTCATTCATACAAAATCTCTCTAGAACAATCTTAACATACTCTGACTGAGCCAAATTTTTCTACTCTTCCTATCCCTCGTTATTTCCATTCCCAGAATATACCTCACTGCACCAAGATCTTTCATTTCGAACTTTGCAGACAACTGAGACTTAAGATCAGAAATCATTAACTTACTATTGCCTATGAACAACATATCATCAACATAGAGGGCAATAATAAGAAGTTGATCACTTTCAACTTTGTAATACACACAATGATCAGATTTTGATCTTACAAATCCCAATGACAAAACAAAAGTGTCAAAATTCTGGTACCACATTCTAGGAGATTGCTTTAATCCATACAGAGATTTCTTCAACTTGCAAAACAGTCTTTCTTTACCTTTTTCCACAAAGTGCTCCGGATGGGACATATAAATTTCTTCTTCAAGATCACCATGAAGAAATGTTGTCTTCACATCCATCTGTTCAATCTCTAAGTCATACAGTGCTGCAAGTGAGAAAAGAAATCTGATAGATGTCAGCTTAGTTATAGGAGAAAAAATTTCTCCATAATCAATTCCCTCTACGTGGGAATAACCCTTCGCAACCAACCTTGCCTTGTATTTTTCCACACAGTCATCCAGACCTATTTTATTTTTAAATACCCATTTGCAGCCAACAAATTTTCTGCCTTTAGGCAAGGGCACCAAACTCCAAGTATCATTCTTTTCTAATGATGCAATTTCTTCATTCATGGCTTCCAACCAAGAGTTTGAATCAGACATTCTAAATGCCTCTTTCACAGTCCTAGGCTCATCAGTGCTAGAAATTAAAGCATAGGAACAAGTAGAATCTATTAAAGAGAACCCATACCTATCACGTTGCTTTCTTTCATGAGTTGACCTCCTCACAGCATGAGGCTGAGGTGGTTCTTCATCTTCTTCAAAACTTTCAGAGCTACTTGAGTTTTCCTTAGTATTAGGTACATTTTGATTTTTCAATTCCTCTTTATCTGGTGTCAGAGGAATTTCTGCTACATCCTTTTTATTTTTTGGTTTCTTCTCTGACTGCAGATCCAATGTAGAAGGCTTCAACTCATGAAAGATAACGCTTCTACTATACAAAACCTTCTCAGTCTCAGGATTCCAAAGCTTGTATCCTTTTATGCCATCACTATACCAATAAAAATACACTTTACAACTTTTTTTTCCAACTTAGATCTTTTTTCAAATGGCACATATGCATATGCCTCATAGCCAAAGACATAAATATGTCTCAGAGAGGGCTTCTTTCCAGACCATGCTTCCAAAGGAATCTTCTCAACAAGAGCAGAGTTAGGAGAACAATTTACCAAGTAACATGCTGTAGAGACTGCTTCAACCCAACACTTCTCCTCCAAGCCAGCACTGCTTAGCATACTTCGTGCTCTTTCCATTACTATCCTGTTGAACCTTTCAACAACTCCATTTTGCTGTGGAGTGTAAGGTGTAGTCTTATGTCTTTTAATCCCATAATATTTACAGTACCTTTTGAATTCATCTGAACAAAACTCACCGCCATTATCAGTCCTTAAACATTTTATTTTCCTACCAGTCTGATTTTCTACAAAGTTTTTAAATTCCTTAAACCGATTGAACACTTCTGCTTTACTTTTTAGAAAATATACAAATTCTCTTCTTGAATAATCATCAATAAACAACACATAGTATCTTGATTTAGACAAAGAAGGAACATTCACTAGACCAAAAACATCATAATGTATATAATCAAGCAAACCAGAAGATTTGTGAGGACTAGAATAAAATGAAACACGATGCTATTTACCATATATAGAATGTTCACAAAACTCGAATTAGAGGTTACAATCTTCAATCCCTTCAACCATGTTTTTATTCTTCAAGGTTTTTAAACCTTTTTCTCCAATGTGGCCTAGCCTATGATGCCAGAGCATAGTCTTTTCTGCTGGAAGTTTAACTTCCATAGAGTTTACACTATCAGGAATTTCTTTCTCTTTTCCTCCATGAGTAGCTTTCTGTGACTTGGCAGAGACACTATTGCATTGCACAACATGTGCATCGAGCTTATACAAGGTACCAACACAAGCACCTCTTGCTAGCACCATAGAGCCTCTAGTCATCTTGTAGCCATTGCCAGAGAATGTGAATTGCACTCCAATATCATTCAGCTTACTAACAGAAAGTAGATTTCAAGCCAGACCTGGTATATGCATCACATCATTGATTCCCTTCACTCTTCCATCAGGGGATTGAATTCTAACTCTTCCACAGCCAACAATTTCCAAAGATGAATCACTTTCCAAATACACCTTTCCACCATCATAGTTTTCATACTTTGTGAACCAGTCTCTATGAGATGTCATGTGGAAAGATGCTCCAGAATCAATCAGCCATACATCATCTGATGTCTGCGTAGCCAAGGCTGCAATGAAAGGGTCTGCATCACTCTGAGAAGAATCATTGTCGGAAGAATACTTCTTCTTCTTCTTTTTCTTCTCTTTACAATCCTTTCAGACATGACTAGGTTGCCCACAATTCCAACACTTCACCTTGGACTTCTTGCCAAGAGACTTTGATCTCCCTTCTCATTTTGATCTGAATTTCCTGTCCTTCTTCTTTCCTTTCTCCTTCGATCTACCTCTGACAGCAAGAGCCTCCTTTGCCATCTCAGAAGATTTCCTCCTCATTTCTTCTGATAAAAGAGAAGCAACAAAATCTTGCATCTTGAATGTGGATGTTGTACTCCCAATTTCCATCACCAGATGATCCCAAGAATCAGGCAAAGAACATGGCAGCAGTATGCAACAATCTTCTTCATCTATCTTCACACCAACAGATGCTAATTGAGCAATCAACATGTTGAAAGAATTCAAGTGATCAACAATAGCAGCTCCATCCTGCATCTTCAAGGAGTACAACTTCTTCCTCAAGAACAACTTGTTCACCAAGGACTTGCCCTGATAAATAGCACCCAGTCTTGTCCACAAAGAGGTTGTAGTCTTTTCTTCATGCACATTCAAAAGAACAGAGTTTGCTAAACAAAGCCTTATCATCCCTTTTGATTTTCTATCTGCCAAGTCCCAATCCTCTTGCTTCATGTCTTGAGGTTTCGTTCCAAACACAACATTCCAAAGATCTCGGTTCTCTATTTCAATCTTTCTGGATGTGCTTGCCATCTTAATCTGTAATTAAATTATCAGACCTCTACCAAACTCCCACTGAAAAAGAATTGACTGAAAAAACCCAACCCACTCACAAGGATAACACAACTGGCCAGGCTCTGAGACCACTTGTAAGGAAAGCCATGGACGACTGATAAGCTCTCCCTTTCTTTGAAGTATCCCTAGAGTAATTCTGGCATATCTACTTGATATCCTCCCAAGGGACTTGGGAGATATCTCCTCCTGCCATGAGGTCCAAGGCATCAGTGCAACTATCATTGATTCCTTTCAGGAAGAGCAACTTTTATGAATCCTAATTAAGTGCATGGTGTGGAGAATTTTGTAGGAAAAACAAAAGTATTGCAATGTAGTCTTCTGGGCTCTCATCCTCCTTCTGCTACATCCTAAAAATTTCACCTCCTCTCATATCACTACCCCTACAATATTCCTTGTATTTCTCAAGGAACTTTTTCTTCATGTCTTCCCAAGTTTCCACAGTATTTCTGCCCAGGCTCATGAACCATCTTAATGCATCTTCCTCCAGAGTGATGGAAAATAACTTAAGTTGATGGGCATTAGTAGTATAATCATAACTCATGTAGAGTATGTCAAATTCAAATAAAAAGGTATCAGGATCTTTTGTGATGAGTCCATAAAAATTTGGGAGTGCTGAAGCAGGGATGTTCTTGATTTTACCAACATCATTTTGTTGGGTAACGGGAAAAGGAAAATATATTTGGTTGGGTTTGTTCCCATTTGCATCACCCATGCCTAGTTGATGTGGTTCCAAAGCAAGGGGGTTCTTTGGCTGATTTTTATCTTCAGAGGAGACTTCAGAACTAGTTAGATCAGGATATGCATCTACAAAGGGGTGTGGATCTTCTTCTTCTTTTGATAAGCTTTGATATTCAACTAGTTGGAATGGATTAAGATTGTTAGGAAGGAATCTCCCGTAAGCATCTCTTCTCCTTCCTCTATGCATGTAGTATTACTCACTGTCAGTCAACTCACACACAAATAATTGGTAACGAATAAAGGGTTATTACTTCTAAATGAAGATATACTAAGAATAGCTTCAAAAACACTACGAAAAGAAACTAACAATGACTCCAAAAAATTCCTAACTTGACACCATCCCCGACAACGTTGCCAAAAATTTCAGCCTCCTACAATGATTCCATAACTAAGCCTTTACAACCATGATTCAGAGATTGGGCATCTAACCTGAATAGCTACTTCAATCATCATGAAGGTGCATTTAAATTGTCAACCCAGGGATGTGAACTTGAAATGGGCCAACATTGTATGTGCACTAGGGGCTCAAGTAGTCATTGCATTCTATAGCTAAGAAACACAATGCTGAAAGTAAATTGCTGAAAAAAAGAAGAAGCAAATACTGAACATCAACCAACAACTATGCTAAATTGAAATGCGTGACATGAATAAAATATATGGGAAACAAACAAGGAACTAATTTGTCTTCTTTGGCTGTAGGAATAGACACAAAATGGACTTCTAGTGGCTGCAGGAATAGTCGATGCCATATTTTCAACCAAGTAATGAACAACAAGTAATACTAAACTAATGCTAAACTAATGAAATAGATTACTCACCAAGTGGGCCCCCTTGGATTAGTATCCTCTAAACTAACAAGAACTCAAATGCTTGAACTCATAATTTTATATCATTCACTGTAAATAGAAATTGGAATACAATATCAAATCGTGCAACCTCTTCCTCTGTTCTTACTAATCAACTAACTAAACAATCAACTCACTAACTAACTAGGAGGAAGGAGCATTCGATTATTATTTATGCTAACAACTAAATAAGGTAGTCAACTCCATGACTGGGAGGATGCCAATTAGGGAAAAAAGAGAAAGTGGAGTGATGGTGGTTACGCATGCATGGAATCCAGTCAGAAATGCAAGTCGGACTCAGACTCAACATAGCAATAATTCCCATGCATGCTCGAACATTAAAAGTCCATTACAACAAGGCGGTTACACTTCAGCTACATGGAGAATCTTTTGTCACCGGTCTTCTTTGGCTTGGAGCACTTCCTTTGTTGGCCGTCATGGTGCATGCCTAGCTGGCGGTGTCTTCCTCAACTTAGCACATTAAATCTGCATGGCAAGGTCAGTACGCATAATAACTACACATCTATAACTACCTTAAGAAATGTTCACTAACCACATGCAAAATCAATATAGATAGTTCACATTTTATACCAAATATCATTAAAGTTTTTAGAGATCAAATGTCAATGGTTTGAGGGAAACATTATGCCAATGTCAACACTTAAGGCTCATCACTCCCCCCAACCTAACATCTTGCTGGTCCTCTAGCAAGGAAAGAGTTTAGAGTCCAGGTTTCAAGGTTCATGGTCTAGAGTTTAGGGTTTAGGGTTCTCTATTCAAGGCTCAAGGTCCAAGATTCAAGGTCTTGGGTTAAGTGTTCAGGGTCAATGGTCAAGGGTTCATGGTCTAGGTTCAAGGTTTCAAATTCAAGGGAAAGGGTTTAGGGTTCAGGTTTTAGGCTCTGAGATTCAAGTTTTAGGGTTCAATGTTTAAGGTTTTAGGTTCAAGGTCAAGGGTCTAGGCTTTAGGGTTTAGGGACCAAGTTTAGGTTTTTGGGTTGAGGGTCAAGGGTTGAGGATTTAGTGCCTAATTGAGTGCCTAATTATTCTGATCTAGCAAGGATTAAGGGTTAAGGGATTAGGGGTGTTAGAACAAAAAATCCTTCCCCAATATTCATTGGCCTTCAATATCTTGCCTACATTTCACTTGCATCAAAAGATCTACTACCTTTGATTTTTCATTATATTTAACATGGAATGCAACAATTTGTGTGAAAAGATCCATACTATCACCAACATTCCCTTTGTATATACCCATTGATTCCTCCAAATAATCATAAACGAAACAAATTTTTCCTTTACCGCAATACCACAACATCAAAATAAAGGTAGCACAGGATGGAAACTTCTATGTTAAGAAATAAGCCTTTACGACCATACCACCAAGAGATTATATAACTTGCACGGTAAAGCGGTACTCACTGCCACCCCGTGGGGACAATTATAAGGCAATGCGGTAATGCGATACCTACCACCATCCCATATAAGGTGATTCAAAGGAGTGCGGTAAGGTAGTACAAAACAAGAAGATAAAGCATACACCACTATACCGTCAAGAGGGTGAGAAACATATGTGGTAGAATGGTATACATTACAACCCTACAACAAGAAGTCTCAAGCAAGGCGGTAGAGTGGTAAGCATTGGAAGAAAAGTGGACACCACAATACCATGTGAGGTGGATAATATGGCTGTGGTAGAGTGGTATACACCACAACCACACAATAAGAGGTCTTAAGCAAGGCGATATTGTGGTAAACAAAAAAAGGGAAGCGAAAAACACCACCATACTGTAGCGGGTATAATAAGAGACAATAGTAGTATGGTAATTGTGGCATCATTACAATTTACAACAATAAATGCAAAAAATCACATCAATTTCCCTGACACATGCTTCAAAATTAATTTCAAGGATTTGAGCTTGTTGGGAAACTATCTGGTGAAGAATTGGCATTAATACTGATATGACTAAATACCGCACCTTCAAAAGCAAGTGAATTTTCCTAAGACTGTGCTTAGTTGAAATGCATTGTTGTGGACAGAGCTAAGGATGCTGAGAAAAGGAGCTCTGCGAACGATGAGAACTCAAGTAAGTGCACGAATAACCCTCTGAAGAAGCTTGATTGGTGTAGTATTTGGTAGAGCTCTGTTATTTGAAGTCAGTACGAAAAATTAAAATATTCCTCCTAAAAGAAAACAATCGGAAGTAAAATAAAGTAAGGCCAAAATTAAGGAAGAAGAACCTAAGGTAAAGAAGAGACCACTCTACCAGTCTATATTAGATATACTTCTAGGATCAACCAAGGAGGGAAATAGGAAATTTCTCGTAGACACTGCACAAGGTTGTAGGGATGCTCTCATTTCCAAATCTGGGTGGGACTTATTTTGGTATTTTTACAGGAAGAGAAACAAGAAGATTCTAGTGTCAAACCTTTGGATGTTTGATTTAGCAAAGTTGATTGTCCCGAATGTTTTTATTGATGTGGAGTTTATCATATTACTAGCTAAGAATTATCACTTTGCAACCAAGATAGTAAAGTTTGCAAATGGCTCAATATTGGTAGAGGTAATCGAAGTTGCTATCATTGAGTGTTTTGGCTTAAACAAGTAGGCTTTGACTGAAATAAACCTACAGAAGATAGAGCAAGATTATACCAGGTTAGGAAGAAATTATAGAAGTAATGAGCTACTCCTATATATGAAAAAAGGCATTGGTAACAAAACAATTCCTATTTCTACTTCCACTATTGAACCATTCACTATGAAAAATTTTCAATATTATTTTGTGAATAGATATCTAGCTCTATGCCAAGTACTAGGGGTGGATGCTCAAGATAAAATTCCAATAAGCCTAATGATGATGGCCATGAGAAACCAAAACCCTAAGACTAATATTGAGTATTACTTTGCTTCATACCTTGAGAGGGCGTTGGATGATTAATTCTCAAAAGTCATAGAGGATAGAGCACCGATTACATTCAGACACTATTCCTTACTATTCCATTTGATATTATACCAGAATTGGGACCATTGGACTAAACAAATGGACTTGGCTAGAGTGGATGAGGAAAGGAACCCCACACCTATCTAGAAGTGGTGCTATATTTGGGATAGTCGGTGCAAGAATTCAAGCTTTGCTATATTCTATGAAGACTTTGTGCACATAATCCTTGGAGTTCTTGGTTATTCAATGCCAAGATTGCCAAACAAAATGCAACAATAGTTAAAACCTTTGGCCCTGAGATAGGAATAGGGTCACACACATAGTTTTGGTGATTGGTTCTTTCACTGCCAAAGTGACTTGTAACGAAACATTCATTGAAGTCTAGGTATAATTGGCATGTGACATAAAACCTTCTTTGGAACTGTAGGACCTTGCACATCAATATGATATATCTTCTCTTTGAATACATGGAATTATACCTTGTTTGATATTCATCTCTATATAAAATGAAATCATTTTTACATGAATGAATTTGCTTGTATTCAATCCCCAACTCAACCAACAACAAATGCACCTTTTTGCAAGTTGATGGCAACACATTCTCTTCAAGGAATGTTTTAGTTTTTAGTGCCCTGAGATTTCTAGAGATTAAATCAATTGAATGTTTGACTTATGATGAACATGTTTGATATTTCAATCTATACTAGGATTGTTTATATACAATATATGGTTTTAAAATCCCCTTAAAGAAATATAAACAAATTTGATGAATGTTTATGAATTATGTACACCAATTGACAATGTGAGGTAAGAAATAGATTTCAACTCACTTCAATAAGGTAGTGAATCCTTTGTTTGACCAACCAAATAGTGACTTGATTTCCAATAATATTAATGTGCATGCTAGTTTTGAGGTTCTACTTGCACCCAATTTGAACACGGGTGTCTTTGCTACTTGCTTGATGGAGTCTTTTAGGTTGTTATCATCAACATTACATTGGTAGTAATTACCCCTACTATCATCATTACTGTCAACCATATGATCATTATTGTCATCATTGTTTCCATCCCCAAAGAAACCTAAGCATTTCATTCAATCCTTCTTCATGCATTGCATTTTCAATATCATGATCATCATCATTAAGGCTAGGTGTCATGTCACCAGTGTATGCGGATCTCATCAGCTCTTCAAATTTATAACCTAGTAGTATTCTCTTCAATGTTGCTCTTTTCACCTTGGTATTGTTTAAAGGATGGTTTGGATCATCCCGTCAAAATCTTAATAACCTAGTTGCATCTTGGGTATTAGTATGTGTTCCATCAACATCTTCTACCTATCAACAAATGCAATCATTATAATTTAATGTTTGGAAACAATTGGATAAATCATAAACGTATCAATTTCAAAGAAATATAATTAAATATGACTTAAAAAATAAAAATAAAAATTGTATGAACATATATACATCAATTGAACAACAAAACATTATTTTGTAGACTACCTTTTTTATACAATAATTTAAAGAAAACACAATTTTGACAACATAGTTTATAAAACATCGCTCCACACTCATTTATTATTCTTTGGTTTTCTGCCCTTAAGAAGATCCTTAGGGAGACCTTGTTCTTCCCTTTTCTTTCGTGCAAGAGTGCATTTTAAGGAGTAATCAATCAATAACTCATCCCCAATGGTAAGGTCCATAGTAGCCTCAACAATTATCAATCTATCAACCTCTCTTTCCATATCTCCATCTTTATCATTTATAACCTCAACAAATTGACAATTCGGTCTTATAGTAGGGTCCCTTCCCTTACTACTATTTATAAATCCTAAAATAATTTTGTGTGTGTATGCACGTCCATCTATATACATAAGATGATCTCTATTCATTTATTTTCCACTTTCCAATTGGAGATGATGTGTATACATATTAGAATTTAGACCATATGCTGACATGCTAGGCTTATGTTTTGATAGCCTTCTCCATTCACCACTGTAATATGATGGACCATAATATGGCATTAATCTCCTAGTGGTTTGTTTTGAATTGTTTCTATGTTGAGATACCACATGTACATTTTGGACAATAAAGAGGCCTAGATTTGATCCATGAATATTGGAGGGTTGTATCATGTACCTGCATTCCCAAAATTGAAACACCTCGTACACTCTAGGTGGTTATTGATCACTAGGCCAAGCGCAATATAGTTGACAATCAAATGGCTCTTTGTAAATTCACTCAAACTTAGGGGAAATTCATCATCTCCATCATATTCATTCTCATAGGGTATGTAGTCCACCTTCCCCTTGTCTTTAAGCAAATTATGCATCTTTAAATCAGTTCTTGTTCTGTTACTTGTTTTCATCAATTCCTCATCTTCCGAGCTGGTATATTGGCACATATTTTTGTTAGATGTATCATCTGATAAATGGTCATTTCCCTCTAGGCTAGAAGTCAGTGATCCAAGAAACTTTAAACCAAGAACTTTATCCTGCAAGTATCCATTAAGAAAAAAATTACTTATTTAAATAATACAAAACAATGTTTAAACAAAGTATACATGTTTATATCAAATTGGAAAATTCCTTACCACAATTCCTATTGGATTTGAATCAATTGTAAGAGGAATACTACCAACTGGAAGCTCATCATATATGTAATTTCTTTATACAATTGCTCGTTTGAATTGTTTCTTTCCACAACATACAAAACATCCGCAAACAATAATTTTCTAAAAGTATTCATCCCATGTACTATAGTCCTGACCAACCTCTTGTTCAATGCAATCATTTGTTGTGTCTATAGGATCCATTGCCATATCCTCTTCCACCCATTGTCCTCTATGTGATTTAACAGTTTTAGGTCCACGTCCACGTACATATCTTGTTCTTTTTCTAGTTGAACGCTCAGGCTCTAAATTTGCTCCAATCTCCATCTAAAATAATCAACAACATGCATTAATTTATGTCAAGATTGGATAATACATTATAAATTTCAATAATACTGTGAAAAAAGATGGACGTATCACAAAATGTCATCAAATCATTTTTTCCTAAGTTAAGTCAAAATTTGAGTACCTAATGTCCCACTTCATCCGTTGTGTCCTCATTTGATATGACACGATCTGTTGCCAAGGCCTCGTCTAGCCCCTATAATACACAACTTATTAAATAATGTTTAGTACACCAATTATATCACTTCAATGAATATGCTATCCAACACAAAACCTCACTTTAGTCATATATTTGACATATTGATATCATGTTTTTCCCATCCTAATTTTCAAAATTTTCCCTTGATCATAGAATCACATTTAATCACCATTCCTGTGCATTTTCAACCAATAAGTTTGACCTTAGAGGCCTCATGGACAAAAAAATGACTTTATCTCCTTTATGTTGTAGCATTTGTGAATTCATAAATGCCTTCCTCATTTGATTGAGGTTGCTTTCTCTTCTTACCTCTATTGTATTTGCAAATTTTGTTGCCATATCTATTTCCACCCACTTTCCTCTCTGCGATTTAGTAGTTCTATGCCATCCATGTCCTCTCTCCATGGCCTCCTATGGATCCTATAATACACAACAATGGCAATAGTCACATAAAAAATGTGCACCAAGAGAATATTGTTGAAATTATCCTTTTAATACACTCGCTTTTCATTAAGACACACTATGAAAAACAAAATAGGATATTGCAACATTTTTCTCTTCACAAAAAAATTACATGCGGAATCTTGACAACTAGAGCTCAAATCTTATGATTACAAGATGACTATAAATTCACATCAAAAAGAAATTTATTTACAAGTTGACTACAAATAAAACCTATTACTAATAATTTTAGTTGGTTCTCTACCTTACACTTCTTCCACAAATTCATTAAAATCGTAGATATTTTCTCTTTGAAAACTAGTGATTGGATTCCTTATTCTTGATTAAAACCTACTTTACATTGGATAGTGTGAGAATAATTATCTTATATAAGATCCAAAACTTTAATTCTTGATTTTTTATTTTTCATGATTGGTGTTTATCCTCCAAAGTGGCCATGGTGAAAGTAGTTGGCTTGGTTATGTAGAAATCCCCTCATCAAATAAAAGCCGACAAATATTTACTACAAATTTAATGAAAGATTGATACATCGCATGACCTACTTTATGTTGTATGGAAATCATATTTGTAGCCTAATATGTTGTGCTTTCAGAATTATAATTGCATGGAAGTCTAGCCACTAGCTAAAACCTTTGACATCTTGATTGATTTAGCTAGAATGTATATCTTCATTAAGCAAGAGAAGGCATGAGATATGAATTTATTTGTTTGATAGGTAAAAGAGTTTAGTTTTCAAGTTACTAAAACACAATACAACTTTTTTTAAGTTCCATCAAATTATGTTTTTATTATGTAAAATTTATAGGATGTATCCACTTTTTTCCAAGCTAGTTGGTGGTATGTTGTCACACTAGATTCCAATGTTATAAAACCCTTACTACCTAAACATTTACCTCAATTTCAAATGTTTGCATGAGGAAAATTTTGGTTTGACACAACTAGCTGCTAAATTAGGTGCACTTTGTGCTGCCTTTGGTGCCCCAAAGAGATTACATTTAGGGTTGAAAGTCTACGCTAAAGTCGGCATTAACTACGACGACTATAGTGCCGACTAATGAATCAAAAACATAAAATTAAAAATTCTCGCCTGGGTTAAAACATACCACACAAAGAAGAATATTAAAAATTCTTTCCTACATTTTAGTTTTCATTTTTCTTGTGTGTTTTCATTATTTGGTCACCCGGTTTTATTTTGTTGCCAAATACAGAGCATAGGATAGATAGTGTTTATAGTGTTTGGTCGCCTGGTTTAAGTTATTTATGAGATACAAAGTAGGGGATAGATGGATAGAAATCAAACCCCTGATTCTGCTTTAAACGTGAAAATCGGGTATGATTTTCCTTTTGGTTCAATTTGAATCCATATAAAGATATTTAGATATAATTTTTACTAATAGATTTGTACAAAAGGGATGCCACTTGGTAGATAATGGCTGGGCTTCAGTTGATTTGGGTTATTTGGTGGTCTTATTTTTGCATTATTTATTCCATCACAGGGTTTGAACTCTCAGGAGATATCTCATAGGCATTTAAATCTAGAAAGAGAGTCATTCAAGGTAAAGCTTGCTCACTAATCAACCATTTCTTTTAAATTTCCCATTTCTTTTAATTTCTTTGATTGGTGGCTTTCTTTCATACCACAAAACAAAAATTTCATACCACAAACTGGATGAAAACTTTCATACCTGGCAGTGTGTACTTTGTTTTCCTCCATAAACTAGATGAAAATAATTTTCCCTAGGTCGCCTCAAAATGTCAAGCAATAGAGGGAAGGGAGCAAAGAGAGAAGACTCTATCCACAATGAGGTAATTCATTGTCAATTTATAGATTTGTGAATGTTTCCATTGTTTCTTTTATTTTTAGTTTTTAGTTTTTTATTTCTAAATTTAAAAGAAGAAATTTATTATATATATATATATATATAGGGACATGAGATTGACAAAGATAAAGAGGCATTGACTTCCATATTGGGGGTAGAGGTAGTGAACAAATTGGATGGTGTGGACTCGACAATGCTTGCCAAATACATAGAAAAATGATCTAGTAAAGCCCCTGAAACATTGCAACCAAATCAACCGTGTCAAAGGGAATCAATTGATTCCCCAACTAGTCCTGGATCGAGCAAAAGATCCAAGAGGAAATCAATAACAATAAACTCTAAGAATGTGGAACAGGGAGAAAAGACTTCCAATGTCCCAGCCACTCCAGGGACATAGACTTCTTCCACCATGCCATGCTTTGCATCTTGCATTTGTAGCTACGATACCAAGATAGAATACGATGTGGTTTCAAGGGAAGTCTAAATGACAGATGTTGGAAAAAAATTGTGAATAGGTTAAAGGAATCATGCCTTCAACGGTTTAAAGACCATCTACATTTTCTATTCTCAAAGATACCCATGCACCTGCAAAAAGCAGTTATCCATGACATGGAGACTAAATTTGGCACATGTTGGTCTGTAAAGAAGATAAAGCTATGAATGTATCAAAAGTACAAGATATTTCGGTGCAACTGAACAAAGAAGATAAAAAAATTCCCTCCTGATCTAAGGCTCAAAAAAAGGCCAATTGATGTAAGTGTAAAAGTATGGAAAGGACTTGTAAAAGCATATGAGAAGTTCGATGCATGAAGGAAGTCTAGTGAGGAGAGTATGCAGGTATTTGAATTTTCTCATAATATTATATCAAATTTATTAAAGGATTTTTAAGTTTTATTTGTGCATATTTAAATTGAATTAGTATATGTTTTAGGACAAGGCCTCCAAGGCTAGGCTTGACAAACTTTGTGCCACACATCACAGTGGCCATAAAGGTTTACAGGCCTTGATCTATACATTTGTAAGTATATTTAATATGATAAATGATATATTTTTTTATTTCCTAGGAAAAAGTAAATGATTGCATATTAATTATTTTAACTAGTCCATGTGCCATGTTTTGATAGGAGGAGAAATATGGCCAACATCCAACACAATTTGAAAAGGAAATTTTACAAAGAAAAAAGTGGACCAATTTTGTAATCTAGATGGAGAACGAGGTATCAATAGTTGAATTTCAATGAATTAGTTGGATATTGTTGTGTTAATATGTCAATTTTCATTTCTCGTGTTGAGTTGTTTATTGATGCATAGGATGAGTTCTAAAGTGCTTCTTTGTTGGCCCTACACCCCAATCAATTGTCCCATTATTTCATGTTGAGGAAAAAATATTGTTTGCCTTAAAGGGCAGTGGGTGACATTCATGCCTTATTTTCATCACATCTTTTAATTAATGACCATGGTCTTTTAATATCTCTCAAGTGTCCTCATTTAAGTTATGAGTTGTATCATTTGAGTAAATTAGTCCCATGTTGATTTGATTTATCTTCTTTTCTCTCAAACATGGTATGTCAAGGAGTGCTTCCTTGGTTTCTCAAGGAGTACTTCCTTGAATTCATGTTTCCATTCTACTAAGTGAACCACATGCATCTTTTCCATCCTTCCTCATGATGCTGCCATTCTTTTAACATGTAAGAATTTTTTGATGCATCTTGGTAGGAATTCTATAGATCTAACACATCCTTGTAGAACTCCTTTTGCACCAAGGTCAAGTCATCATGGATTTCTAATGCATATTCCATGAAATCACCTATGTCATACCTTACAGACTTATAGTATTCCACTTGATGTTTCAAGTTCTCAATTTCCTTCTTATGCCCTTCCATTTCTCATGTCATTTTAAGGATGTTTGATTCATTTACCTGCATTTTGGTGACCCTATTCATAGCCCTAGCCACTAGACCCATATCATCTACATCCATTACCATTGCTTCCACGACTTCATTAAATCTCAAGAGTATAGTATGACATGCAACTTCTTGATCAACATGTCAGGTACATGCTTGGGAAAAGTATGGGGTGCCTTTGCGGTGCCATAGATCTTCCTATATGTTAACAACTCATATAGGGAGTAATATTTTAGGTTCTCCAAGATTCTGATCATGTCTTCAGACAACCTAGGGAACCTTTTCTCAAATAATAGCTCATGCAAGGGAGCAAAGAACTGGTCACAGATGTGCTCATATTTGGATGAATATTTCTACTTCCATCAGTCCTAGCAATAAACATGGACAAAAAGACACGGGATGCTCCATGTCCAATTCATCCCCAAAGAATTTATTATCTCCACAAATAATATAACACAAGTAGGAGGTTGTATAGAATTTTGGCTTTGTGCCCACTGGAGGAGACTCAACTCTTGTTATTTCATTGCACAAAGTGAGTGACAAAAACCCTACCTAGTTTAAAATTGGCCTTTCTTTAAGCAACATATGTAGATCAACCCCACACCTATGGAAGATGAAGGGCCACTCCACATTGAAAAGTAATAAAGTATCTTGTGTGGGTCAAGTCGATCAAATAATACATGCATGAACCAATAAACAACCTCCATGGTGCCTCAACATGTGTGCAATGGTGCTATGTCATCTCTATCATGCCTCAACATATGTTCCATTGCCAAATCAAGTCCCATGTGTGGTGATGAGAAAGTCGATCTATGTCAAAAAGTGATGAACGAACATGTGTGAGCCAATGGAGACCAAGTTTTTTGGTGCGTGAGACTTATATTGCCATTGTTGGGTGCATTTGGAAGCATTTACCTTGGGTGTTTTTCCACATCATAAGAGATTACTCCTTGTTGGGCATGAAATTGATGCTTAGGGACATCATGGGGACAATTATCTTAGTGTTGGGTGCCACCTGATCTGTTTGGAGGGGTCATGGAGCTCTTGGGCACTAAACACAGTCAAATAACAATCAAGAAGGGAGCTGAATATTTCATTTGGGCATAAGGAAAGAAAAGCCAACTCTAATCGAATCCCCAGGTGTCATTCTTCTTGTTTCTTATGTGTATTAGAATCTACTATAAATAACAAGGGATTTTATGAATATATAAAGTTATAGTGTTGCTGCCCCTTATTGTTATTTGCATGACAAAGAAAATTAGATAATAGTCCTATGATTTTTTTTTTGTGAAGTTCATAATTCTATTTCTGAAAAAGGAAATATGTACATAGATTACATAACTAGACCCTTGTTGGAAAAACAAGGACAAACAACTGAGAGGGGGGAGGAGGTGAATCAGTTGTCACATAATATTTAAAATTTTAAACTTTACCTAACTTAATCTCGGATTTGATGAATGAACCATAAACCATAAACAATCAATACATCAGAAACACAAAAAACACCAAGATTTTTACGTGGAAACCCTGTTAGGGGAAAAACCACGGTGGATGCTAGTCCATAATATTATACCTGGTTAAAAGTATAAGAATAATGGGAATGCACATGCATTCAGACACACTTCCTAGAGCTCACTGCTCAAATACAAAGAGGACTCACTGTCCAAAGAAAGGTTTAGATTAAGACCATCAAAATTGTGAACTGATAAAATAGCTTCTACTCAAGCCTGATTACAGTTCTAGTTAAGCACAAAAAACCTTCTTCACTCTTCGCCCAAAATTATTCTCACTGTGCTCTGCAATCGAATGATTTGGATACTATTCACACATTTGCACTTTCTTTGGCATACATTCGCTCTTATGAACACACTAAATTTGCTCAAATAATTGCTCTTGTATATCCACAACATAAGATTACATCAACAACTTAGTTGGCCAGAAATATAAAACACATTTTCAATGTTGACCCAAATTTACAAATAAATTTGCAATGCAAATCCACCAAGGTCGACCACAACATAGTGGAGACCCACATTAACAACTCCAACACAAAAATATTTCAAATAATTTCACCTCCAAGATCCACAACACGCTACCACCGTCATGTCGGTCAAGAACATGAAACACCAAACATATGGAGAAAAACATTCGACCATGAGCACATTGATCAATGTGGATGTACCACAAAGATAGAGCATGATATAGAAGCATCCATGAGCACCAAGAAACAACAGAGAAGCATCCACACCAATAGAAACACACAAGATTCATTTTGGAACACTAATAAAACCCACATAAATATTGTCAGAACATAATTATTCATAGCACAGACAAATTGTCACGCGGACCTCTGAAACTTCTAGAGGATGGACCAGATACACTTAATAGAAAACCCTTTAATCCACAACAATTTATCTTCAATGTATAGAACAAGACACCTTCATGGCCTTCATAGTTCAATAGGGAACCTACAACACTTCTTTTAACAATTTTCTCAATATCCTCAACATATACAACCTTCAATACACAAAATGCTAATAGTGTTGACATCAATGACAACCACATATCAACAACACATCCACAACATCCAACAATATCCCCCTTTGGAATTGATGGCAACACATGATGTGAAAAATACAATCAACCCAACTCTCAATTAGCATTTACTCCTTAGATTTTGAATTTTCTTCCTTAACCTCTTCTACATGATCTTCTCCCCACAAGACTCTTCTCCTTAGATAAGCAATATTTTTTCACATGAATCTTCTCCCCCTTTGACATCAATGGCAAAGATAAGCATTATCTTCCCACATACAAGCTCTAAACCACATATCTACACATCTGACTACTCCACCTAAGTAGCAGCCATAGAAACATCAATTCAGATCAGAATATGATCATGAAATGCATAGATTGATGCAAATTAATGCATCACTAGTTCATATCAAGAGGGGTAATCACCCCTAACATCCCTCCGAGATACTCAAAAGTATCCTTTGGCAACAGTTTAGTGAAAATATTTGCATTCTTCTCTTTGGTAGGCACATACTCCAGGCTGACTTCTTTCTCACTCACTTTCTCCCTCAAAAAATGGAACTTGATTGATATATGCTTGGTTTTAGAGTGTAGCACTAGATTCTTTGATATGTTTATTGCACTTGAGTTGTCACAGTATATGGTAATAGGTTCATCATATACTACTTTGATATCTTTCAACATCCATTTCATCCACATCACTTGAGTACAGCTGTTTGCAGCAACAATATAATCTGCCTCAGTAGTAGATAGAGAAATGGAATTATGCTTTTTGCTCAACCAAGACACTAGCTTCTTCCCTAGGAAGAAGGCACCACCACTGGTACTCTTCCTATCATCTACATTTCCTGCCCAATCCACATCAGTATATGCATTCATAGTAAGATAATCATCCTTAGGATACCAAAGCCCAAAATCAATTGTTCCTTTCAAATATCTGAAAATTCTCTTAACAATAGTCACATGAGATTCTTTTGGATCAGCCTAAAATATAGCAACCATACAAACAACATTCATAATGTCTGGTCTAGTCTGAGTTAAGTAGAGCAATCCACCAATCATTGGTCTATACCTTGTTTGATTTGCCTTAGGAGAATCATCATTTTGTGTTAATTTGCATCTAGCTACCATGGGAGTACCAACAAGTTTTGAGTCTTCCATACCAAACTTCTTCAACAACTCTCTCACATATTTGGATTGAGATATAAAGATCCCCTTGTCTAACTGAGTAACTTGCAATCCTAGAAAGAATTCCATCTCTCCAATCATACTCATCTCAAATTCATTCTTCATTTCATCAGTAAACTTCATACATAAATTATCATCTCCTCCAAAAATAATGTCATCAACAAAGACCTCAATAATTAACTCTTTGTCAAGATCCAACTTGAATAATAAGTTGTTAGTAGTACCTTTATTGAATCCAAGCTTCAGTAAATATTTGTCCAGTCTAGCATACCAGGCTCTGGGAGCTTGCTTGAGTCCATATAGAGCTTTCTTCAATTGAAAGACCATGTTTTCCTTGTTAGTTAGTCAAAATCCATCTAGCTACTCAATGTAAACCTCTTCTTCTAGCTCACCATTCAGAAAAGCAGACTTTACATCCATTTGATAGACTTTGTAGTTCTTATATGCAACATAAGCAAGAAATAACCTTACAACTTCAATTCTGGCAATAGGGCCAAAGGTTTCTTCAAAATCAATACCTTCCATTTGTGAATACCCTTTACATACTAGTCTTGCTTTATTTCATACTACTTCACCTTGTTCATTCATCTTATTTTGAAAGACCCATTTAGTACCAATCACATTTTTGTCTTTAGGTCTAGGAACAAGTACCCATGTATTATTCTTTTCAATCTACATTAATTCTTCCTTCATAGCTTCCATCCAGTGTTCATCATTGCAAGATTCATTGACATCTTTAGGTTCAATCATGGACATCAGACAATACTCTTCTGCAATCTTTCTTCTAGTTTGCACATCTTTATTTTTATCTCCTATAATTTGATTTTTAGAGTGATTTAACTTTACATACCTCAAAGTTTTAGGTTTCTCAAGAACTTCTGATCCTTCTAATATTTCTTCTGCACTTACACTTGTCTTTGCTTCTTGATTGCCTTGATTTATTGGAACACATGGGACATATGGCACAATTTGAAGTTGATTTTGTGTCTAAACATTCTTCCCTTTTCTTGTATTGTTTTCATCTGAATCATATCCACAATATCTGGATGATTTAGAAGAATCTTCATCAACTCTAACATTTTCACTCTCAACCATTTTTTTCAGTCTTCTGTTATAGCATCGGTAGGCCTTACTTCTAGTAGAGTATCCTAGAAAGATTCCTTTATCACTTCTTGAATCAAACTTGCCTATATCATCTCTCTTGATGTAGCATTTGCTTCCAAATATTTTGAAGTATTTAACAATAGGCTTATAACCAAACCATAATTGAAAAAGAGTCTTACCAAAATTACCATTTACATTTACCTGGTTCAATGTGTACACAACAGTGCTTACAAATTCACTCCAATAGATGTGAGGCACATTTCCTTCAATCATCATTGTTCTGGCAGCATCCATAACTGTTCTATTCTTCCTCTCTACAACACCATTCAGTTGAGGGGTTCGAGGAGTAGATAACTGTCTTTTGATTCCATGATCTTCACAGAAAGAATTAAACTTCTTGGAGGTGAACTCACCACCTCTATCTGACCTTAAGCATATGATTTTTAGACCCTTTTTATTCTCTGCCATACCTTTGAAACTTTTGAACTTTTCTAATGCTTCACATTTTTCTCTTAAGAAAGCAACCCATATCATTCTAGAATAATCATCAATAATCAACATAAAGTACCTTTCACCATGGAGACTTCTGACTTTGGAGGGACCACATAGATAAGTATTTATCAACTCCAGCAATCCATTTGAATTATGATGTTTGCTCTGGAAAGAAACTCTAGTCTATTTTCCCATCAGACACTCCTTGCAAATTTTGCTAGTAGGATTTACTAGCTTAGGTAGATCTCTTACTGCTTGAGTGGAGCTTATTTTGACTATGTTATCAACATTCACATGAAATGACCTTCTATTCCATATCCAACTTTCATCTACTTGAGTAACTAAACAAATTTCACTAGTTGCATTCAGGTGAAAAATATTACCTTTTGTTTGTTTACCTGAAGCAATTACATTTCCAGAGCTTTCATATATCCTACATCTTCCATCTTTGAACTGAAGATCATAACCCTTGTCTACCATCTTTCCAACACTCAACAGATTTTTCTTTAAGCCTTCAACATAAAAAACATCATTAGTGTTATGCTTACCACCAAGACAAATAGATCCTCTACCATGAATCACACAAACATTTTTATCACCAAATATCACAACCCCACCATCATACTTCTCTAGGCTTACAAATTTTCTTTTGTCACCAGTCATATGATGTGAGCACCCACTGTCAATTACCCACTCATCCTTTTCTTCAATTTGGGTTGCAAGAGCTTCCTCATCTTTAGCAGATTCAATAGCCTCAGGACTATTTTCCTTGATAGCAATGAAAACCCAATCATCTTCATTTCCATTCTCCTTTTCAGACTCATCATTAGTCACTCCTTCAACAAAATAACATTTCCTTTGAAATCTATATTTTTAAGGCTTAGATCTAGGGATTCTTTCAGGACACCTTGAAGCAAAATGACCTATTTTACTACAAGAAAAACATTTGATAGGAAACTTTCCTTTATACTTACCTTGTCCTCTACCTTCTTTCTTCACAATTAGTGCTTCCAACCCTTCTAATTCTCTTTCTTCATCTTCAAGATGTTTCATTTCTTCCTCATACTTGAATGTATTCTTAAAAATTTCTCCCAAATCATGTCTTTGCTTGTTTCTTCCAGATACAATAGCTTTAAATGCAGTTTCAGTCTTAAGAATAAAATCACCAAATTTGCTTAGCTCAAAGGCAATAAGTTTACCAATCAGTGTGTCCCTTGTCACATTTGTCAATGATCTGGTTTCTTCAATAACATGAGCCTTTGCTTTGTAGGATGGAGGCAATGATCTGAGCACCTTGGCCAAAATTTCTTCCTCATCTAGAATACCACCAACACATCTAATACCCATCACTAGTTCATGTACTTTCTGCATAAAAGAAGAAATATTCTCATCTTCACCCATCTTCATATTTTCATACTTTCCTTTCAAACTCTGTAGCTTAGCCATCTTCACATGCACATCTCCTTCATACAAAGTTTCCAACTTCTTCCACATCTCATGAGTTGTCGTCAGACCTAACACATTTTTCATTTCTAAATCTGTTAGAGCACTCAACAAAGCTTCCATAGCCCATACATTATTCTCAGCATCTTTAATCTCATCAGCAGTGGAGGGACCAGTCACAGGAATAACATATCTATTCTTTGTAATTTTCCAAAAGGGTTCACCAATGCACTTCCAATGAAACTCCATCCTAGCTTTCCAAAATGAGTAGTTCGTTCCATCAAATCTAGGATATTCCTTCTTGTATGATGCCATCTCATATCACCTCAAACTTTTAAACTTTCTTCAGAGGAACGTGCTCTGATACCAATTGTTGGAAAAAAAAAATAGACAACTAAGAGGGCGGGGTGAATCAGTTGTCACAGAATATTTAAACTTTTCAAACTTTACTTAACTTAATCTTAGATCTGATGAATGAACTATAAACCATAAACAATCAACACATCAGAAATACAAAGACCACCAATATTTTTACGTGGAAACCCTCTTAGGGGAAAAATCACGGTGGATGTTATTCCACAATATTATACCCTATTAAAAGTATAAGAATAATGGGAATGCATATGCATTCAGGAACACTTCCTACAACTCACTGCTCAAATACAAAAGAGGAATCACTGTCCAAAGAAAGGTTTGGAATAAGACCATCCAGATTGTGAACTGAGAAAATAGCTTCTACACAAGCCTAATTACAGTTCCAATTAAGCACAAAAAACCTTCTTCACTCTTCACTCAAACTTCTTCTCACTCTTCTCTGCAATCAAATGATTTGGACACTATTCACACATTTGCACTTTCTCTGGCATACATTCGCTCTTATGTACACACTAACTTTGCTCAAAAAATTTCTCTTGTAACATCAAGAAATACAATGAAAGGTCAAAAAGCACACAACAATGCAATCTAAGCTCTAATGCAATCTAAAGTAAAACAACAAAGAGCAAAGGAAACAAGCTAAAACATAAAACAATCTCACCAAAGATTGATGTAACTCCATGGATAACCTTTGTTGTCCTCCATTTCATTTTCTATAGTGTACTTTCCCTTATATTTTTAGTATTTGTGTGCAAGCATAGCCTAAGGATTGTGATAATAATGAAACATCGAAGATTTAAGATAATTGCTCCAAAAGTCACAAGATTTCAGGAGAGATTGAAATGATGAAGACAGATCAATTTATAGAAAATTGACCATTTGAATGATAGGCCAGGATTAAAAAATCAATGGATGATTCAAATTAAAAGATTGGACATGCATTGAGATAACTGTTAGTACTGGCATGAGTGATAAAAACTAATAATAGAGATAAAGATTAAATAAATGATTTAATCTTTGAGTTTGGTATTCAAAAACAAAAGAATAGTCTTTACATGACAAAGATAAAAATAGGATTAAAGCAACACTCTATTCGAATGCATGCACAAGATTTAATTAATTAAATAAAGATAATTAATTAATACATATGTACACACAAACGAGTTAGAACTAGATGACTGAATGATTTGACAAAGAGATTACTCACGAAAGCAACTCAATCATTAAATTAGGAGTTAACTGACTGATTTAAATAGATCTCAAGTCGAGCCAAGGTGAATACTTAGATAACTTACACAACTATCTAAATATAGAAGAATGCGTTAAAATAGATTTTTACGAATTGAATGATTTATTTAATTCGAGATTTGATATTTGAAGAATAATTAAATAAATAAGATTTATTTAATTAAATGATGAAGGAATTAAATGAATAATTAAATAAATAAAGAATTTAATTAATTATAGTTAAAATATGATAAAGGGGAAAATTAAATAAGAATTTATTTAATTTGAAAAGAAGGATAAGGTTAATTAGTAACATAATAAAATAAAAAGTGTTTATTTAATTAATTATATAGAATAAAGAAAATGAAAATTAATTAAATAATTAAGATTATCTAATTAATAGATGAATTAAGGTTAAAGTGAATTAACTAAATAATTAAGTTTATTTAATTAATAGAAGAATTAAAGACTTTAGAGAATAATTAAATAATTAACATTACTTAATCATGACCATGAAGATACAAATTATGAAGAAATTGAAGTTGTAGGCTTAAACCAAATTTCAGTGTCTACATTTTGCCCCTCTTTGATACAATGTCATTTTGGTGTTGTGTCAAAGAAAAAGATATGCCCCAATAAAAGTAGGATGAGGAAGGATGATGAGGAGGTAGTGGTATGCCCCCTTAAGAGGATAGGAAAGTTCAAAGAACATGAGTGTGCTCTCAAAATCGATGAGAGAACTAGAAGATGAAGGACAAAAGGATAGAGGAAAATAGATAAGGGTGGTGAAGAAGAAAAGAAGAAATGTTAGTGTGAAAAGGAGATGAATAATAAAAGACATGGTTGTTAGTATTAGCAATCTTTGATGTTTCGCCGAACCAAAAAAGGCTTTGCACTTTATCATCATTGTGTGGTAACTAATACAAATGGAGAAAAACACCATGATATGACATAGATCAAGGTGTGCAAGGTCATCCACTTGCTAACAATAGGCAGTTGTAGAAAAGGATTGTCGTAACTCAGATAAGGGCACAATTGCCCCAGTCTTTTTGTCAAGACAAACCACAAACAACAAACAAAATAAAAGACGGGTCATGAAACATCATCGCTCCTCTAAATCCTTCATGGTACATCCTTAAGGAAACTAGTAACATGACTCAAAATCAAATTTAAAAGATAGTTTACAGACAACAGTCAAAGAAAATAGAATTATGATACATCGTTGCTTCTCTAAATCCTTCATGGGACATCCTTGAGAAAGCTAGTAACAGGATTCCAATCATAAAATGAAAAGACAGTCAATAGACAACAGCCAAAGAAAATAGAATTATGATACATTGTTGCTTCTCTAAATCCCTCATGGGACATCCTTGAGAAAGCTAGTAATAGGATTCCAATCATAAAGTCAAATTAAATGATAAGATAAACAAGCCATAAAGTCAAAAAGCCAGTAAAATATTTTCCAAAACTTGATCTGTTTGTTTGATTGTTTTGATTGATAAGATGATTGATTGATTGAGCCTAGTTTCAGGAGATACACATACCAGACAAGACTTTTAGTCTGGTTTCGATGTTATGACTATTTGTATAAGGCATGACAAAAGCCTGGTTTCAGAAAGAGATGTATCATATAAGATGTTGAGTTTGATGTCGTTGATGTGATAACCTGTGTAAGGCTATGCTAATTTTATTGATAGTGTCTATATTCAGGAAGGACTCATCCTATATAAGACATAAGTTGATTGTTTTGATACTATCTATTTTCAGGAAGGAAACATCCTATAGCAGATATAAGTTGATTTGTTTTGGTTGTTGCTTTGTAAATTTGTTTGATTTGACTTAGATACATTGCTGACCTGTTCACCAGATTGATGCATGACTTGATATGATGTGCTGACAATTGATTGTGTGTGATGACAAACCCTAAAGGATTGAACTAGTGCGGCCTTGGGGGCTCATCGATTGATGGCCTTTCCTACGTTATACACGCAGAGACGTCATAGTTTGACTAGACTTTGAATGACAATACTAACTATAATAAGCTCAATTTGTATGAAGATAACAAAAGTGTATGGTAGTGCATGTGAAAAACTCTAATGGACTGACCTAATGTGGCCTCAGGGGCTCATTGATTGATGGCCTTGCCTACATTATACACGTAGAGACCTCGTAGTTTGACACGACCAATGACCTTGTCTTATTGAAAATGGATTGAATCATGGTTTTATACAGAAAAACCTAAAAGGATTGAAATAATGCCTTAGGGGCACATCAGCTGATGGCCTTGCCTACGTCGAGTCACAGAGGAAACATAGTTCAATGGATGACAAAGACTTGCAAGTGCAACTGACTCTGACTCTGTTTTTGAATTTTTGACATGTTTTGATTTTTTTTGTCTTTTTCAAAGTTTTCTGATGTTTTTTGTATTTTCTTAGGACATTTTATGATGTTTTTGGATTTTTTCAAGACATTTTGTGATGTTTTTTGGATTTTTCAATGGCTTTGTCTTCAGCACAACCAATGTAAGAACCAATATGATGCATGTCAAGTGTTTTCCCCCAGTCGAGTATAAGACCAATTGATTATGAATAGGATAAAATGGGGGATATGAAATTCTCTCGATGTCAATCGTTCCAAGTTATGGGAAAGACTACCACTTATTATTAATGGTATGTACAAGCAATGGACATGAAAGATAGGTGATATGTACAGGGGTAGATAGTATGTACAAGGATAAGCAATGTGTACAGGGAAGTGGACTATGTACAAGGAAGTTGGATTAGAATGATAGTAGAAAAAGGAGCAGATTCAACTACACATGGCGCATGTTTGCCAAGTTTTCACCATGGTACTTATCCAAAGCGCCACCGAAGTGGTTTTCACTATTGGACAAATTATTTCTCTTTACTTCTTTTCTGGATTTCTGATTTTTTTTTATGTTACCAAGATGCCTGTTTTCTAGGTTTTCACCTAGGTAATGATTTTTTTGTTTGTTTTTTTTTTGCTAATGAAGACAAGGCTCTTAGAAGCTATGCGTAGAATTTCTTCAGATGAAGACTATTGATGGGCGCTGACAATGGTTCTCCTTCAAGAGTAGAGAGTTGATATGCTCCTGATCCAAAGGCTTTTGTGACAATGTACGGTCCTAACCAGTTAGGTTCAAACTTTCTTGGTTTCTCTCTTTCAACTTGATTCTTAGGGTTCTCCATTAAGACTAGGTCACCAATATCAAAGTTTCTATTCAATACCTTCCTATTATAGCTATGACGAAGGCGATTCTAATATGCTTGGAGATGATCTAGTGCCTTCTGTCGTTGCTCATCTAGGAATTCTAACTCATGTAATCTTGAAACTTGGTACTCTTCATCATCAATCCACCCTTTCAAGGATACCCTCAGGGAAGGAATCTTGACCTTAATAGGTAGGATGGCTTCATAAACAAATATTAAGGAGTATGGAGTGGCACCAGTGGGAGTACAAATACTTGTGCGATAAGCGCATAAGGCTGGATTAAGCTGTAAATGCCAATTGCGGCCATCATCATTGACAGTATTTTTGAGGATTCTTATGATAGTTTTGTTAGATGCCTCTACTTGACCATTACCTTGTGGGTAGTATGGGGTGGAAAAATGATGTTGAATATGGAATTCTTCACAAAGATGGAATACTTCTTAGTAAATGGATGACCATTATCTGTAATGATGGATTGTGGTACACCATACCGACAAATGATATAGTTCAAGATGAACTTAGAAATTTGGGTGCCGGTGATGTAGGTCATGGGGATAGCTTCAATCCACTTCGTAAAACACTCAGTGGTGGTAATGATAAACTTATGGCCATTGGATGATGTGGGATGTATCTTACCTATGAGGTCGAGTTCCCATTGGGAAAAGGGCCATGGTGACGTTATAGGATGAAGCTCCTGTGTAGGTGCATGTATCAAGTCCGCATGTATCTGACATTGACAACATTTCTTAACAAAGACATATGAGTCCTTTTCCATAGTAGGCCAATAGTAACCCAATCTCATAATCTTTTTAGCTAAGGTAGGACTGCTACAATGGGAACCACATATACCCTCATGCACCCCATGCAAGGTTGCTTGTTCTTCTTTGGAATCGAGACATCTCAGTAGGGTACTATCTAAGGTGCGTCTATATAAGGTATCTCCAACGATGGTGTATTTAGTTGACTTGTGAAGGAATGTCCTACGTTGGTTATTTGAAAGGCCAGGGGGTATGATTTTGGCATGAAGGTAGTCATAGATATCTTTGTACCATGGGGAATCAGGACCAACAATATCACATACCATCTCAAAATTTGGGATATCATAGGCAAGGACCAAAAGTTGTTCTACCAAGAACTTGAACTTAGGCACATTGCTAGGAATGTCTAGAAGTGATGCAATAGTAGCCATAGCGTCTGCTGCCTTGTTTAGAACATGAGGTATCTGATGAAATTAAACCTTGTTTAAGTACTCCTTAAAACTATCTTCCATGTGTTTGTATGGAGCAATCTTCTCATCCTTAGTCTCATAATCATCATTTACCTGTCGAATTACTAGTTGAGAATCACCATAAACTTGTAGGTTCTTGATTTTCCATTTGATTGCCATGCATAATCCTGTCACAAGAGCTTCGTATTTTGCTATGTTTTTGGTACATGGAAATGCAATCCTGAATGACTTAGGGATAGAATCACCCTGTGGTTTGATAAACAAGATACTAGCCCTTGAGCAGTGATTTGTATTAGAACCATCAAAGTATAGTTTCCATGTTGTGTTTGTGTCAATGGTGAATATAAAATCGTTAGGAAAATTTGCAACTAAAGGGTGATCTACTTGTATGGGTGCATTAGCTAATTGATCAACAATGACTTGTCCTTTGATAGCCTTTCTCTCTATGTACAAGATTTCATACTCACTAAGTATCATAACCCATTTGGCCAGTTGCCCTGTTAATGCTGCTTTACTTAGAAGATATTTCAAAGGATCTATCTTGGAAATCAACATTGTCCGATGATTTAGCATATAGTGCCTTAGTTTTTGAGTAGCTGGCTGAAACCTCTTGTGAGCAATTTCGGTGAGACTGTTGAGATGTCTGGTCGACCTACTAGTTGATCCTAACTATCGCTGTGACTTATGGAATGTCTTGGCGATTGGCATAATCAGAAACCTTTGACATACCCTTGGACAGTTGGGATGATGTCTCGGTGACAGTAGAAAGTTTGGCCGATATCAGCGTGACTTTTGGTCTGTTTGGCCGTTGGAACTATTGGTATGACTTGCTTCTATCAGAATGTGTCTTGGCGATGGGTGATGTCTGGTCGATAGGATAAGTCTTATGGGGTCATTGGTGTGACTTGGTGCGTTCGCTATAACCCTTTGCCGAGTGAAGATCTCTGGCTGACGGGTTGGTGTCTTCGGTGAGACTCTCAGTGACTGGAGTCATCGAAGTAACACAAGGGTTTCAGCATGAAGTCTTGGCGACAGGTGTTTTGTCTCACTGATAGTAAATGGACCTCGGGGTGACATGATGTGTTTGCTATGACCTCTTGGTGAAATTGATAAGTCCTGCTGACATTGGTGCTTGTTAACGGGTGTCTTCGGTGAGACTCCCAACGACTGATGTCTTTGGAAAAAGGTGTGAACATTCAGAGTAATGTCTTAACGATAGCCTAAGTATTGCTGACTAGTGTTCTTTTTGGTATGACTTGAAGGCTCGGTGTGATCTCTTGGAAAATGATGATAGTCAGGCCGATGGAAAAGCTAACATCTATGTGACTTTGAAGCTTTGGTGTGATGTCTCACCGATAGTGGTAAGTCTTGCCGACTATTGAACATTTCAGAGTGACCTTTGAACTTCGGTATGATGTCTCATTGAATGGTGATTGTCTCGTCGATGAGAATGGTGAGGTCGATCTGACTTGGGAACTTCGGTATGATGTCTTAGCGAAGAGCGATAGTCTTGCCGATGGGATTGTTGAGGTCGATGCGACTTGTGAACTCAGTATAATGTCTTGCTGATAGTGAATACTCTTGGCGATAGATGTGCAATCAGTGCTGTGGCATCGGGGAGACACGGTTAGTGTCTCACTGACATGTGACACAGGTTGAATGCATTTGATCGAATGATGATTGTCCTACGTGGTGCAATTTGGACCTATCAGAGAAGGCAGGATGTGAACCATTTCCTAAACCGTTTCTATGTGGAAGGGAAAACTCTGCATGAGGAAATGGAAACATCTACAACGATAATGATGCTGAGTTGGAGTTTGTTGTCTGACAGTTGAAAATGAACGGTTTCACAGAGAATGCTAAGAATGAATGTATATGTATGCATTGGACGTTCTAAATGAAGAGATCTGGTGAGAACAAGAGGAGAAAGAAGAACCAAGAGAGCTAACAGAGAGGGCCGTGTGGCTGGCTGAAAGGCCGAGGCCATGAGGCCGAAGGAGAAAAAGAGAGAAGTAGGGTTCTGCTGGAATCTCTTCTGATCATGGATGATGATTGATCTCTCTCATATTGATCTACACTACATTGTATCAGTGTGAAGGTTGTATGGTTTGATGGATTGATCAGTTGCTACCAGGTTGTATACAGAATGAACAAGATGTAATCTCTAAAAAGGCTATGAGCCTGAAATTGTATTGTAACCTTTTGTTGCTGAATAATACAATGGCTTGATCTTTGGAGTGTGGGGTTTTTTACCTGAAAGGGTTTTCCCCATGTAAATCTTTGTGTTCTATTTTCTGTCTTATCTTTCATATGTATTGGTTCTATTACTAGAATCCGTTATTGCTTGCTATTGAATTTAACATGTACTTGTCGCAGAAGGATTGACATGGGAAATAAACTCTCTATTTCCGCTTTAGGACATAGTTGTACGTGTATTTGAGGCAACCTGATTGAAATTAAAGTTACCAAAGGCACTATTGTTCTTGGAGGTTTCTATGAGGTGCCCTAAATTTCCCTAACAAGTGGTATCAAAGCCTTCTTCTGGTTGTTGGTTCTGGGTATTTCTCCTGTGAAGATTTCTTAGTTTGTTGGGCTGCAGGAAATCTAGAGGAATGAACTGATTTATTGATCCTTTGGTGAGTGGAAGTCTTGTGATATTTAGAGACAACACGTAGCTTGAAGGATGGTGTAGATGGAAAAGGGAGTTGATCATGTTATTTTTCTATGATCTGTGTCTCCTGGTTGGTAGCGGTATAACCTTGGTCTATGTGGTGGATTTTCTTACTCTGTGGCTGTGTAGCAGTAAAGCTTTCATATTGGGTGTCTGTGTGATAGGCTCCTAGATGATATGAAGAAGCCTAGGTTGCTTCTCAGCCATGGAAGAGAGTGCTTATGCTAGGTGGTGTTTCCTAGTGTTGGAAGGCACCGTTTCCTGTTAACCTCGAATACATAAAGGCTATGGAGTTAATCATTAGATTATTTGCAAGCCTCTGAAATAACCTTTCTCTCTTTCTCGGATGCATGTGCATGTTGATGGTTTAGATTTGGCCTGAAAGGGGCCTGGATTCCCTGAACTGCTATTTTCTTTTTAAGGATGTTTTGTACTTGCATGGCTCTATGGTTTTGTAGGTTTTACATGGTTAAGAAAAACTTGTGATTATGTGGAGTTACTGTTAAGCTATTTTCTAGACCCTGTCTTATGGGGTGTTGTTGGATGAGATAGTTGTAGTTTTGAATGCATGCTTTGTGCATGGTTTGAGGAGGCGTGTTTTCTTCTCTGCATGGGAGTGTTGGTACATGATTTGTCACTCAACATTCTTGTGGTGGTGCTTGTGGGTTCCTTGATTATGGTGCTCGTTGTGGACATGATTGGAAAATCAGGTTTGGCATGATCTAGTGTTTGAGTCATGTTGTCTACGTGGTTATTCTCTTTGAGATAACAGTGTTGCAGTTTCCAATGCGATCATGGGTTTGCATGTTTGATGTTTGTGATCTACAAGTTATGCGGTTGGTGGATTAGCTACCCATTGGCTATGGTGAGATAACTTGGATGTGGACTGTCTTTATCCACGAGGTTGATTCATTGCTGGTGCAGACTTGTTAGCTTTCCTTGTCATTGGTCACTTGTGCATTGGTGTGATTGTTTTGAGATGAGAGATGGATATTTTTGAGTACCTGAATAGTCGGTTATGGGAACCTGAAGCAGGTGGTCATGATGCTTGGAGAGCTCGGATGTCACGTTTCAGTGGGAGCTTTAGTAGTGACTGTGGGTTCATCACATGGTGGTGAATGGTCTTATTTAGTGTTGCAGATGTTTCTTGGGGGAGCCCTTAGATCCTGTTGCTACAAAAGGGTTCTTTCACACTTGCATGGACATTATTTGAAGGTGTACAACATCTTGGAACCATGGAGGATGCTTGGAGTCTTTGGCTGAGGTGTTGGTGGTGCTTGACAGGTGATGTTGGTTTTGAGTTTAATTGCTTTATGTCATGGTATACTCTTGTTTGTGCACTGGAGTTTTGGCATTGTGCATTGTACTTGAGACCATGGTGAAGTCACTTGAAGCATGGTATATCCTAAAGGGGATATGTAGATCATGGTGTCATGATAAGTTCCTAATTCAGATGATTGGAGCTTTGACAGTGGTCTAGCAATTCTTTATGTATTGGGTGCTTTGATTATTTGCTTGATACTTCGTGATAGTGCAGTAATGCAGTTGGAGTTTAGAATGAGATGATCGGATGCTAGTACTCATGGATACATGAAGAATAAGGTGAGGCTGTTTTTCTCTTATGAGAGAAGTGTTGTTGATGGTTATTCTTGATGAAGTTTTTCAGCAGAAAGTTCGAGAATCCTACACCTTGGTTGAACGTGAGTTCAATAAGAGACCTATGAGGAGATTTCTCTTGGATTAGTCATGATGGCTTGTATATCTTGAAGGAGTATTCTCATTCCCACTCTTGGTCTGATCGACAGTTTATCTAAGAGGTATTTGGCCCTTTATATCTTTCATATGTGTTTAATGTTCACTTTCATGATATGGATCTTTAATTGTTGTTTAATGGTTCTAGAGGATTCATAGTGGAAGTTGTACAGCTTCTTTTATCTCCTTGAGTATCTGTGTTTATTTACTAATGAGAATTGGTAGGAGATGATGTATGGGCTGATTTCTTGAAATGGGAAATGATGTAGTTTGGTCTTCTTTGAGAGGCTTACATCCATGTTTTTTAAAGTTGGTTTGATCTTGGTGATTGAATGGATGGATGTTGTTAAGGCTTTTCTTTTGGGATGTGAAGGAGATCATTCTTGACACAACTGGATGTTAGAAGTGTGTGTAGGAGGATGTTCTATAGGAAGATGATGTGCAAAGTTTCTCTTTGTGGCTGTGAAGGTTTGTGGTGAGAGAAATGTTTCTTGTAGTGGTTTGTTGCAAGTTGTGCATATCATTGTGGTACTACATGGTTACATTTTCTATGTCCTATTATGGGTAGACTTGCGATGCCTTTGATCTTTTAGATCTGGATTACTCAGGTAGTGGGAGTTCCTGTATGTGTCTTTTTTTCTTCGACTGATTGGAACTTGGAGCTTGTATTTGCTATTAAATGAGTTGGTTATGGTTTGGCATGAGTTTACTAATATTGATACCTTATGAGGTATGTGAGATTGGATGAAATAGAATGAGCTGTGGGTGCTACTTTTCAGTCGCGTGGGTTTATCAGTTGGATGGAAGCAGTCAGTTTGATTGTTGTTCTAGATAATGTTCTATATCTTGTTTCTAGAGAATGACTTCATGGTTGTGCTTTGTTTGAGGTTTGAAGCTAATATTGCTTTTGTATAGCGTTTGAGCACAGTGAAGTGGTAGCAGTATCTTGTTGATGATATCACTGGGATCTTTTGCCTATGTTCGTTGGAATGGTGCTTATACACCATGGCTTGTATCTTTCTTCCATAGGTGGCATGTTGGAAGATGACATGATTGTTGCCTGAATGGTGGACGTCTTGGATGTTGGAGTAGAATTCTTGATGGAGCATGAGAGAATGTTTGAGGTCTAGGTGGTTTCCTAGAAGGCTATGATCGGTTGCATTTCGGTTGCTTTGTTGGACAGTGAGTTGTAGTTGGATGCCTGGTCTTTGTTGCAGATTGTCTAGTGGACTGTTATCTGTGGAAACTTGTTGGTTGGGTGTCTTGAGTGTTGCAGGGTCTGAACTGGTGGAGCTAGTGTGATCTTAGTTTCTGGTTGCTTTGGAGGTGCCTGTGTGATCTTCGTCAAGTGGGAGATTGTTGGAATTGTGTGCCTCAATCCAACAGGTTGAAACCTCTTGTTAGAAATTTCAGTGAGACTATTGAAATGTCTGGCCGACCTACTAGTTGATCCTGACTATCACTGTGACTTCAGGAATGTCTTGGTGATCGGCATAATCAGAAACCTTCAGCGTACCCTTGGACAGTCGGGATGATGTCTCAGCGATGGTAGAAAGTCTGGCCGATATCAGCGTGACCTTTGGTCTATCTGGCTGATGGAACTATCGGTATGACTTGCTTCTATCGGAATGTGTCCTGGCGATGGGTGATGTCTGGCTGACAGGATAAGTCTTATGGGGTCATCGGTGTGACCTGGTGCATTCGCTGTAACCCTTTTCCGAGTGAAGATCTCTGGCCGACGGGTTGGTGTCTTTAGTGAGACTCTCAGCGACTGGATTCATCAGAGTAACACAAGGGTTTTGGCATGAAGTCTTGGTGAAAGGTGTTTTGTCTCACCGATAGTAAATGGACCTCGGGGTGACATGATGTGTTCGCTATGACCTCTTGGCGTAAGTGATAAGTCCTATCGACATTGGTGCTTGTTAACGGGTGTCTTTGGTGAGACTCCCAGTGACTGATGTCTTTGGCAAAAGGTGTGAACATTCAGAGTAACGTCTCAGCGATAGCCTAAGTCTTGCCGACTAGTGTTCTTTTCGGTATGACTTGAAGGCTCAGTGTGATCTCTTGGTGAATGATGATAGTCATGCCGATGGAAAAGCTAACGTCTATGTGACTTTGGATCTTCGGTGTGATGTCTCACCAATAGCGGTAAGTCTTTCCGACTATTGAACATTTCAGAGTGACCTTTGAACTTCGATATGATGTCTCATCGAATGGCGATTGTCTCGCCGATGAGAATGGTGAGGTTGATGTGACTTGGGAACTTCGGTATGATGTATTGGTGAAGAGCGATAGTCTTGCCGGTGGGATTGCTGAGGTCGATGCGACTTGTGAACTTGGTATAATGTCTTGCCAATAGTGAAGACTCTTGGTGATAGATGTGCAATCGGTCCTATGGCATCGAGGAGACACGGTTAGTGTCTCACCGACATGCGACATAGGTTGAACGCCTTTGACTGAATGATGATTGTCCTACATGGTGCAATTTGGACCTATCAGAGAAGGAAGGATGTGAACCATTTGCTGAACCGTTTCTATGTGGAAGGGAAAACTCTACACGAGGAAATGGAAACATCTATGACAATAATGATGCTGAGCTGGAGTTTGTTGTCTGACAGTTGAAAACAAACGGTTTCACATAGCATGTTGAAAATGAATGTATATGTATGCATTGGACATTCTGAATGAAGAGAGCTGGTGAGAACAAGAGGAGAAAGAAGAACCAAGAGAGCTAACAGAGAGGGCTGTGTGGCTGGCTGAAAGGCCGAGGCCATGAGGTCGAAGGAGAAGAAGAGAGAAGCAGGGTTCTGCTGGAATCTCTTCTGATCATGGATCATGATTGATCTCTCTCATGTTGATCTGCACTGCATTGTATCAGTGCGAAGGTTGTATGGTTTGATGGATTGATCATTTTCTACTAGATTGTATACATAATGAACAAGATGTAATCTCTGAAAAGGCTATGAGCCTGAAATTGTATTGTAACCTTTTGTTGTTGAATAATACAATGGGTCGATCTTTGGAGTGTGGGGATTTTTTACCTGAAAGGGTTTTCCCCACGTAAATCTTTGTGTTCTATTTTCTGTCTTATCTTTCATCTGTATTGGTTCTATTACTAGAATCAGTTATTGCTTGTTGTTAAATTTAACATGTACTTCTCTCAGAAGGATTGATGTGAGAAATAAACTGTGTCTATTTCCGCTTTAGGACATAGTTGTATGTGTCTTTGAGGCAACCTGATCGAAATTAAAGTTACCAAAGGCACTACTGTTCTTGGAGATTTTTGTGAGGTGCCCTAAATTTCCCTAACAAGAAATACTACCGCAAGACAAGCACGTTCAATGGTATTGTAGTTGAGCTGATAACCTACCAAGTTCTGACTGATATAGTATACTGCCCTTTCATGACCTTCATCGTCATTTTGTGTAAGCAATGTTCCTAGTGATGAATGGGTTGCTGAAATATAAAGAATTAATGGGAATCCCTCAACAGGTGGCATTAAGACTGGTGGTGTGAGTAGATATTATTTGATCAGTTGAAAATCCTCTTCACACCTAACTATCCATGCAAAGGGTACTCCATTCTTAAGTAAATGTTGAAAGGGATGTGTCTTATCTACTAACTGCACTATAAATCTTCTGATGGATTGTAGTCTCCCTTGTAATGTCCTTAGCTGGTTGATATTAGTTGGTGGAGGCATGCTTATGATTGCTTTTACCTTGGCTAGATCCACTTCAATGCCTCATTTGGAAATGATATACCCTAAAAGCTTTCCTGATTTCACTCCAAACACACATTTCCTGGGATTTAGTCTCAATTTATACTTTTCTAGCCTTTGAAATATCTTGTCTAAAACCTTTAAATGATCTTCCCTTGTCTTGGATTTAACAATAAGGTCATCGACATAATCCTCCATAAGAGTGTGTACAAGGTCGTGAAAAATAGTGGTCATGGCATGCTGATAGGTTGCTCTAGCATTCTTGAGTCCGAAGGGCATAACATTCCAACAATACTTTCCCCAAGGACATGTGAAAGCTATTTTAGGTTGGTCTTCAGTTGCAAATTTGATCTGATTATACCCTGAAAATCCATCCATAAGGGACATCTCATATCTTGTTGTCATGTCTACTATCATGTCAATGTTGGGTAGAGGGAAGCCATCCTTAGGGAAAGCCTTGTTGATATCTCTGAATTCTATGTAGATGCGAATGCCCCCTGTTGATTTGGTGATTGGTACAAGATTGGAAATCCAATTTGGATAGTCGATTGATCTAATGAAACCAACATCTAATAGTTTATTGAGTTCTTCCTTAACTAGTAAAGCAATATGTGGGTGCATTTTCCTCAATTTCTATTTCACTGGTTGTAAGGGAAAATGATGTAGTACAAGTTCAAGATCTAGCTGAGGCATGTCTTCATAGGACCAGGAAAAATTAATGTCTTTGTGTAAAGAAGTTGTGGAATTTTGGCTGCTCTTCTTTTGTCAATGATGCTGCAAAATATACTAGTTGGGGATTCTCTTCTATACCTATGTTGATTTCCACTAATTCTTCAACTAGCATGGGTGAATTTTCCTGTGCAATAGGGAGAATGTTCAAACCTCCATCCTTAGGTGCCTTAGAGAGGTTTTTTCCTTCAGATGTGTCCTTTATTTTTGCATTTTCATTGTCTAAAAGCGCCTTTCGTTTTTCACCTAGAGACTCATCATTTTTGTCTTTTTGATTCTTTGTCTTATTTTTGTGACTAGAGGGTTGAACAGATTCCCAAAACACATGCTTTGTTGTCCAAGTCAATGGTAAAGCCAACCTTGTGATCAAAAATAGGTATGCCTTCTCTTAGTCCCAGGAACTCAACAATTGCTTCGTCATTCTCAAAAATGTCTAAGACGGGTGTCTTGTTGGTCCCAATCAATGAGTTGGGGATAAACTAAGGGCATGTCATCATTAGAGTTATCAAAGTTCAAAGGAGTCAAGGTAAGGATTGAGTTATTTATATGGTCAATTTTTTTTGTACCAAGTCCTCTTTTCTCTTTTGCTTAGATCTAGGTGGATTCTGAGGTGGGCCTAATGCCAAGGTTTGGTTATCTGAAATGGATGTATTAGGTTGCCAAGAGGTAGGATCAAGAGATTCCCAATAGTAATGTTTAAACCATTCCTCTTTTGTCATATGCTTTGGTGGACATGAATTCAATGGATTTGGTGAGGATTTCAACATTAAGTCAAGTTCTCCAAAAAGTTTATCAAGGTCCATGGAAGAGGTGGAGGATAGGGAATCCCACTCGTATTCATTAGAGTCTAGGGAATCACAGTAGTATTGGTTAGATGGTGCGTGATATGTCTCAATATCTTTTGAAGCACTTAATTCCTCGATTAAGGGTGATGTGGTACTAGGAACGCCAATCTGAATTGGTTGAAACACAATCCCTAAGCCTTTCGGCCATTGAGAAACAAAGATTGGTTCAATCCTCCCATCTTGATGCAAGCCTAAACCACTATGTCCATTATATCCCTTGCTCTTCATGATTGTGAAACCTTTGCCATATTGATTTGTAGGAATGTGAGCAAGTGAGGGAGGTTCTTTAGGGTCTTCTCTATACAATCAGGAGGTGACATCTTCTACATGTATGGATTCTTTGCTTAATTCTCCCCATTTTGCAAAGGTTGTTGAGGGAGGGATGTGTATAGTGACCATTGACTGTCTCCTATCCATTGTAGGTAAACCGTATGATTTAGGAGGAATTAGATGGATAACACAATACAAAGTCTTCATGTACTATTCTCTGAAACCATAGGAGTAGAAGGAAATGAAGGCGAAGTGGATGTTCTAGTGAGAGTAGATGGATCAACATAGCGAGATGAATTGGATGGTGAAGCCTCTTGATTTACTGGTACTTGGTGTTGGGGTATTTCTTTTAGACTAGTGCAATATTGGAATGGATCTGGGTCACCATCTATTGTTATTTCAGTGCCATTGTAAGGGAATTTGAGACATTGATGATATGTGGAAGGTACTACCTTCATGGCATGAATCCAAGGTCTGCCTAGTAGAAGGTTGTAGGGAAGGGTGAGATCCAAGACCTGGAATTTTGTCTCCATTATCGTAGGATCAATTCTGATAAGAAGTGTTACCACCCCCTTTTATTTTCGTTCCTCATCGTCATAATCCTTAATGAAAATACTTTTGGTGGTGTCTACACACACCTCTAAGAAACCTAATGCCTTAATCAATTTTAAAGTGCATATATTTGACCTTGCTCCTCTATCTACTAAAACTCGTCTAACTTTGGTTTTGTCGACAAGGACTTCAAGATGTAATGGGTCATTATGATTTGTCTTCTCAGTTGCATAGTCTTGTTCAGAGAAGGTGGCATGGTGATTATTGGTCAAGTAGCCTACCATTTCCTCAAAATGATTGACATCAAGATCATTAGGGATAGTGGTGCTTTGTAAGGCCTTATCTAAAATGGATCGATGCTTAGGGGAGATACACACCAGTTCCAAGATTAAGATTTATGCTAGGGTCTTCCCCAACTGGTCAAGTAGGTTATATTGTGACTTGGAAGTTTGTGGTACCTATTGTGATGGTGGACCTTGGATGGTGATCTTATTTTGATGAGTGTTAACAACACACTCGAGAGTTTTATTTTTGGTAATGGTATTGACCTACTCATCAACAACACAAAGGTGATTTATGATGGGGCCACTATAATCATGGTTGACATTAACATAATTGGTCGACATATTGGTCTTGTTACTCAAACTGGGGACATTTCCTTTCCCATGGTCATGTAGTGGATCAAAAAAGACTTTGTGATTAGTGTTTTTAGATGTAAGTTTTTGTCCATTGACTTCAATAATTCTATTGTCAACAAAGTCTTATATGATGTTTTTCAGTTGGCAACAATTTTGTAGGTTATGTCCTTTGGTCCGATGGAAATCACAAAAGGAATTATCATCCCACCAAAATGGTTTGAATTTCCCTGGATCATATTGTCATGGCTCTTGAAGTTGTATAAGATTGTGTTGCAACAATTGTTTGAATATTAACTCAATAGGCTCCTCAAGGGGAGTAAACTCACGTTTCAGAAACCGTCTCTATGGTTGAGAGCATTGGGTGTTTTGTGTGGTATTGGGGGTTTGAGAAATGAAATTGAGTGTGTTGGTAGAGGGGTTATTTCCTCTAAGTGTTGATGATCGGTCTTGCTTGTAAAGTCTTTGCATCAACTACCCCATCATTGGTATCGTTTTTATTTCAAGACCAAAATTTGTTTCTGTCATTGGGGGTGTTCTGCACAAGAGGATTTATGTTGGGTATCTGTGTCTTAAGTTATCCTTTTTCAATGAGATCATTTTCTATGATGAGGCCCTTTTCCACTAGTTCCATAAAGGATGTGCAACAATGTACCCTTAAGTTACTTCTCAATTTTGGATTGAGGTTTTCTTGGAACATAGTGACTTTATTTTTTAGGTATCTCGATGGGACACCGACTGGCTATTGTTCTTCATCTCTAGAAGAAAGCAATGAAAAATTCTCCTTCATCTTGTGTTGTGTGACATAAAGTTGCTATGTTTATCTCATGATCTATGTTGAAGGAGAATTGCTAAATGAATTTCTCAGCCAATTCGCCCCATGATTTTATGCCATAGTTTAGACCTGAAAACCATTTGAGTGCAATTCCTACAAGCCTTCTTGGAAATAGTCTTATAAGATAAGTGGGGTCATAGGCGGCATCAATGCACATGGTTGAGAATTCCCTTATGTGTTCTATCAGATTATGTTTTCCATTGTACTTGGGCAGATTCGGTATGATACATCCATGAGGGAAAGGTGTCATGTATAATGATTTATCAAAGGGAAAGGTGCACAAATATTTTGCTGAAAAGGATTTCTTAGTTGACATTTCCATGTTGTCCATTTGTTTTTGGAATGCATGCATTTGTGTCTGCAGGAGGTTAACTTGAGTTAACGATGTGGCAGCTGGATTATTTGGATTTATGTATGTTTTATGGTATCTAGCGTTGTTTGATGAATTTTGGTTGAACGTGGGTATGTAAAGTGGATTTGGATTCAGAATTTTGGTGAACAAATTTTGATTAGAGGTTTGTGTAAAGGGATTTTTATTAGAGATGTTTGTAAATGGATTGTAAGTCAGAATGTGTGAAGTGAGAGGTCAATTTCCATATTGAAAGGAGGGTATACCTCCTATTTGTGAGACTCCAGTTTGTGGTGTTGTACTAGCAACATTAACACTAGGTATAGACGTTGTTTATGGTATTGTGCTAGTGACGTTGATGGTTGGTATAGAGGGTGTCATCAGAGCTGATGTTTTAAATCATTTGTTCCCAACAAGAGGACTAAAGGGATTGGAAGATGACACCCCCGTAGTGAAGCTTAAACCTGGTGTCAAGGTAGGTACACCAAATGGAGATGTGTGTATAGTTGTGGAAGTTTGTGTAGGTCATCTAGATGGTATAGTAGTAGTCACTTGGGGTATGCTAGCACTAGTGGTAGTGGTGTTCGTTCCCTGAGTTGATGTAGTTTGTAGGGTATTAATGTCGAAACTAGGAGGTAGTTTAGCACCTTTTGCTAGCAATTTGGATAAGTGACGTTGAGGGTCGTTTGCTAGATAATCATCTACAAAAGAGGAAAACTCAAGGTCCTAAGTGGCAGTATCTAGTTCTTCCACTATGACACGCCCTTGTGCATCTCTAGTAATGAATTTTTCTACCAAATGTTTGTGATGTCTAGATGAGAACAAATTGATGAATTTTTTGGGATCAACCATTATTTATCTTTCCTTCCTTTTTGATCTAGTCTCAACCATGTAATGTGAGCTCAAAGTGCAAGTGATGCAAAAGCTAAGTCTATGGATGATATGAGTCTAAGCTATGTTTCAAGGATAAATGTATGCAACTATTTTTTTGGTATTTTCTATGCAAATAAGGTATGTCTAAGATGTCGTTAGTCTAAGATGATAGTTTCTAAATATGCAAAGACCTAAGTGATCAATTTTGGAAGATTGTAAAAGAGGTTATGTAACAGCTAAAGCGTAACCCTAGTTTCAATTAGTTTTGACAAGGAACCTTTGTAGGATTAGGACAAAAGATAAGGTGAACTCCCTAGCTAGACTGATGAGCTAAAAGGATTCACGTGTATGACAAAAGATATAATGACGTGACTAGGTTCAATGACAACGTTGTTTGAATCAAGGGTTTAACTAAAGCATGCAAGGTTCCTATCCTAAAATCTGCAAAAGATGATCTCTCGAAAGGAAATTAAGGCCCCTAAGATGACAATAAGATGAATGACTAAGGTACCTATCATTAAGATTGAATGATTCCTAAAGTGTGTAATTGTGCAAGTTTTTGAGCAAACGTTACGGTTTCTATCCTAGAATAAATGAAAAAGGATAATTTAGATACTAGTTTGACTGTTTGTTCCTAGTTTTCAATAGTAAATTCTAGTTTTCTAATACTCAAACAGATGCGTTGCAAAATTTCACAGATGCGGTTATGTTTCATAGTTGTAGTTTTCTGGTAATCAGTTGCGAGTTTCTATTATCAAAAAGTTGTAGTGTAGTTTCTAATAGATGTGACTCATGATGGAAATTGTGACTCAGACTGTAACAGATGTGGTTTTTTGGTGAATTTCAAACTCTGGTATCAGACAAATGCAACTTTTTTTTCAACAGATGTGACTCAGGATAGCAATTGTGACTTAGGATTGTGCAGATGTGGTTTTCTACAGCAAATGCGAGCTAATTAGGCAGATGCAACTCTAGTTTAGATAGATGCGACTCTAAATGAAATTGGACAATTTCTGATAGATGCAAATCGAAAGAACAATTGTGACTTTTTGGTGAACAGTTGCGATTCTATTGACAATTGCAATTTTCTAGTGAATTGTGAGACAATGTGTTTTCAATTTGATTTTGACTCAAAGAATGTTTAATTAAACAATAGACAAGCACATCCTAGGCTGTGTAGGACAATATTTACTAAGTTTTCACTTGGGTTTCCCTAGCTATACGTATTCAAGGCAGATGATTAGTAGCTTGACCCCACTAGCTCCCCTCCACAACTCAACACTTCATTCGGGGAAGCCAAGCTATAGTACCCATGAAACTCCCATGGAATACTTTCATCTCTACACATGAACTGTAAGAATGTGAGATGACTTCACAGGTCTGATTTGCTACACCAATAAATAGAGGGATTTTGGACACTACAAACAAAGGTATTTAATTCAGGCATTTCGTTTATAGGGCATGATCCATGCGACAAGAGTCCTTTTTCAGATCCATCTCATCAGAACCGTACACATGATTCGTTGGGATTTCCCTAAGAATCCACTTTTATATACCGGCTGGAAGTTCCTCGGGTTCAGGGTGCTACCGGTCCGAGTTGTCCTGGGGTGAGTACTTTTTCCCACCAGGATAGGCCCAATTTCTAGAGTCAGTAACCATTTCTCTTACACCCAGGATCGCATGAATGTGCAAGGGGAGAGGATACTTCAACAAACCGAATTGTAAAGGGTAATAACAGAGCGTGCTTTCACACCAAACATAGTATACACTTGTAAATTTTAAACCCAAATGAAATATTTCCTACAATACCAAACAATCTGTTTCAAAAAATCAACTATGGTCTTCAACATGCGTTCTGTAGAAAGATTTGTTAGTAGTTTTGATATTGGTCTTCGACTATCAATCTGCAAAAAAACTTCGTTAACTCCTTAAGAAACATGCTAAAAATAGAAGATTAGAAAAAATAAAAACATGAAAGAAAGCTGTGAATTGAAAATCTAAACCTAAAAATTTACCAGTCAGATGCGTTGCGGGATTTTTACTAGTCAGTTGCGGCTCAGAAAATAACAGATGCGTAGTGATTTGTTGGATGCGCCATTTCTATCATCAGATGTAGTCCAATATGTCTGTTGTGTTGTTCTGTCAAGTAGATGTGTCTCTGAATGTCAATTGCATTGTTTCATCAAGTATATGCATCGCTTCGTACAAAACCTGCAAAAATAAAAAAAATATCTACGGATTCGCAAAGATGGTGTCTTCACGTCGGGTTCACCAAATGTAACATCAGGACATACAATGAAAGGTCAAAAAGCACACAACAATGCAATCTAAGCTCTCTAATGCAATCTAAAGTCAAACAACAAAGAACAAAGGGAACAAGCTAAAACATAAAACAATCTCACCAAAGATCGATGTAACTCCATGGATAACCTCTGTTATCCTTCTCCATTTCATTTGCTATAGTGTACTTGTCCTCATATTTTTAGTATTTGTATGAAAGCATAGCCTAAGGATTGTGATAATAACGAAACATCAAAGATTTAAGATAATTGCTCCAAAAGTCACAATATTTTAGGAGAGATAGAAATGATGAAAGACAGATCAATTTATAGAAAATTAACCATTTGAATGATAGGCCAGGATTAAAAGATCAACATACGATTCAGATTGAAAGATTGGATATGCATTGAGATAACTGTTAGTATTGACATGAGTGATAAAAACTAAGAATATAGATAAAGATTAAATAAATGATTTAATATTTGAGTTTGGTATTCGAAAATAGAAGAATAGTCTTTGCATGACAAAGATAAAGATAGGATTAAAGCAACGCTCTGTTCAAACACACACACAAGATTTAATTAATTAAATAAAGATATTTAATTAATACACATGTACACACAAACGAGTTAGAACTAGATGACTGAATGATTTGACAAAGATATTACTCACAAAAGCAACCCAGTCATTAAATCATGAGTTAGCTGACTGATTTAAATAGATCTCGAGTCGAGTCAACATGAATACTTAGATAACTTACACAACTATCTAAATATAGAAGAATGCATTAAAATAGATTTTACGAATTAAATGATTTATTTAATTCAAGATTTGATATTTGAAGAATAATTAAATAAATAAGATTTATTTAATTAAGTGATGAAGGGATTAAATGAATAATTAAATAAATAAAGAATTTACTTAATTATAGTTGAAATATGATAAAGGGGCAAATTAAATAAGAATTTATTTAATTTGAAAAGAAGGACAAGGTTAATAGTAACATAAGTAAATAAAAAACATTTATTTAATTAATTAGATAGAATAAAGAAAATGAAAATTAATTAAATAATTAAGAGTATTTAGTTAATAGATGAATCAAGGTTAAAGTGAATTAAATAAATAATTAAGTTTATTTAATTAATAGAAGAATTAAAGACTTTAGAGAATACTTAAATAATTAACATTATTTAATCATGACCATGAAGATACAAATTATGAAGAAATTGAAGTCACAGGCTTAGACCAAATTTCAGTGTCTACATTTTGCCCCTTTTTGATACAATGTCATTTCGGCATTGTGTCAAAGAAAAAGATATGCCCCAATAAAAGTAGGATGAGGAAGGATGATGAGGAGGTAGTGGAAAAAAAGAAATACAACAATGTAACAACCTTATGGTAAGAACTACTCATGAAACTCAATAATAGAAAATTAAGGTTGTTCACCAAAATGTAACACCAGGAAATACAATGAAAGGTCAAAAATCACACAACAATGCAATCTAAGCTCTAATGCAATCTAAAGTCAAACAACAAAGAACAAAGGAAACAAGGTAAAACATAAAACAATCTCACCAAAGATCGATGTAACTCCATGTATAACCTCTATTGTCCTTCTCCATTTGTAGTAGTCCCACCCAATGATGATAAAGTGCAACGCCTTTAGTGATACAGCGAAACATCGAAGATTGCTAATACTAACATCCATCTCATTTATTTTTTATTTTTATTAATATTTATTTCCACATTAACATTTTTTCGATCTTGCATTATGACAGAGTCCTATGACACACAAAAATATAAATCATCCTGCATATACATTCATGATTAGAAATATCATTTCAAAATCATACATCATCAATCATACATAAATCTTGCATTTGAAAAATACAAAAATATAGGCATTTATCATATCTAGGACATCATGGCATAAGAGGCATCTATCATCATAGATTACATAACATAAGCATTATATGTACGTAACAAATGTAAATATGTGCATCACATTACATCCATCATCAAATGTATAGCATCACATATAGAAAGAATTGTACATATAAAATCATATTGCATCTCATAATCATAAATGGAATACATAACATCATCGACATCATAGAAATTAATGTGAACATCATCACATAGAATTAACATTACATCATAGGCTGCATAAACACATCATAAAGTACATATGATCATCCATCACATAGGCATACCATATAGACAATAAAATGCATAAATAATAGACTGCATAATTATACATAAAACTGCATATCATGAGAATTGCCACCAAAATCATATATATATATATTGCTCAAAAGTGTCACATCACAATGTCATAATGTATCAATAAATATGGAAGCCCGCAGGCTATATGATCATAATACAATGTCTCAATACATATCAAGAAATGTCCTTATCCGGAACTATCACTGCTCCCATGACTAGAGTGTACGGATGAATGATGCCAAGATCCCGATGACCTATGTCCTAAATGTGGTCTGTTCTATGTACTAGATTTGTGAGGCCCCTCAACACCCTCTGTGCTCACTATCCTAGTGTGAGTCCTGGCTTGAGACTTGCTGTTGTGTGCCTATGAGAAGCTTGTAAGGAAAGAAGAGGTATAGAAACACTTTCCTAATGTCAAAACTACAGGGAAGAATGTAGATAGTAATTTTAATTTTCTAATTACAGTCTGATTAAGACACACATGAAATATTTACAGAAATAGAACAAATACACAAAGACAAATGAACACCAAATTTACGTGGGAAAACCCTATCGGGAAAAAACCCACCACACCAAGTTGAATCTCTTTGTATTTTAGTAATAAACAAATTACATACAATGCAGAGATACAACTCTCTAGTATTAGTTTACAATAGCTTCATTCACTGTTCATCCAGTTACAGAAAAATGCTCTCAAGAATCTGATACACATATCATCAGAATTGATCTGCTTTTATCTTATCACATTCTGATTTTTCTCTTCTATTCATCCTTATCCGCCATTGCCCCATGGTAGAAAGTTTCCTTCCCATTAAAGATTTTTCCTTGCATACAGTTCAGTTCCAGCGTCACAACTGTTGCAAAAATCTAACTGCCATCCATTTGAAATTCACTTCCTCTGATTGGTCCACGAGGCTCCACATAGGATGGTCAAATGGTCAAGAGCGTTCAACCTGTGTTGGCATGTCGGTGAGACACTAACAGTGTCTCCCCAATGCCAACACAACCAACATTCGATATTGCCATAGGTTCCAACAGTCGGCAAGATGACATAGTGAACACCTTGAGTCATACCGAATCCATCGACATCCATTTCGTTCCTATCGGCAAGAGTTTCTCCATTAGCAAGATGTTTTACCGTCGCTCACAAGTTGCATCGACTTCAGTTTTCCTTTCGGCAAGACTATCGCTCTTCGGTGAGACCACATATTGAATGCCACAAGTCATATCAATCTCAAAAATTCCATCGGCAAGGCTACCACAGATCGCCAAGACCTCATACTGAAGTCTTCAAGTCATGCCGTCGTGAGTTTTCCATTTGGTGAGACAATCGTCTTTCGTCAAGACATCACACCGAGCACATCATGTTACCTCGAGGAACATTTGCTATCAACAAGACATTCGTGTTTTTCCGAGACTTCACTCCAAGCACAACCAAGTCTTACCGAGTCGGCAAGACTTAGGTCTTTCGCCAAGACCTCACTCCAAGCACAACCAAGTCTTACCAAGTCGGCAAGACTTATGTCTTTCACTGAGACCTCAATCCGAGCACAACCAAGTCTTACCGAGTGTCACATACAATCGGCGAGACTCTCCATCGGTCGCCAAGACTTCACAACGAAGTCTTTTGTCATTGTGAGAGCATCAAGTAAATCCCTGTCGGTGAGACCTTCGTCAATCGCTGGGACATCTTACCGAAACCCTTTAGTGTCACCGCGAAGGCTCCAAGAGTGTCCCGTTAGTGAGACCTTCCAACAGTCACTAAGAGATCTTCTTGACACCCGTGAGTTAGCTCGATGAACACATGCTATTAGTGAGACATTTCATATCGTCCAGACTACATACTGACAACCAAGTCTCCCTGATAACTACGAGTGACTAACCATCAATGAGAGATCTTTCTAAGTCTCCAAGTCATAGCGATAGGTCTATTTGACAAGACCGAAACCAAGTCACAGCAACTAGGGCATTTCAACAAGATTTAGAACAGCAAGTCGGCCAGACATGATTAATGTCATAGTGAATTTTCCCTCCAGGAGTTACATGTCAGTATGGATTGAGGTAAATATTCCAACAATCTCCCACTTGACGAAGATCTTACTGACACCTCCAGAGCATAATAAAACTACTGAAATTCATGGGCCAAGAGGCCCATCGAACTGGCACACCACCTATACTTGTCTGTGCTCATAGGCTTCGTCAATGCATCTGCAACATTCTCCAGAGTATCTACTTTCTCCAAAGAGACCTTCCCATCCTCCACCATATCTCGTACGAAGTGATACTGTACATCTATATGTTTCTTCTTGGCATGGAAAGTAGGATTCTTTGCCAAACATATAGCACTCTGACTGTCACAGTAAATAGTAATTTTTCCTGCATCAAAACCAATGTTAGAACACAAACATTTTAACCAGATTGCTTCTTTATAGGCATGTGTAGCTACCATGTATTCTACCTCTATAGTGGACAAAGTGACTAAAGCCTGCTGCTTGCTCATCCAACTCACTGCACCACCATTCATCATGAAAACATATCCACTGGTGGATCTTCTGCTTTCAATGTCCCTTACCCATTCAGAGTCCACATAACCTCGAATACCGAGAGTCCTCTATGATTCAACCAAGTTCCCATGGTAACACAAGCATAGTCTGAAGTACCCTTCAGATATCTAAACACTCTCTTCACAGCATCCCAATGTGTCCTCCCAGGATTAGCCATAAAACGACTAAGAACTCCCACTGCTTGGGCAATGTCTAGCCTTGTACAAACCATTGCATACATTAGACTGCCAACTACACTAGCATATGACACACTAGTCATGTCCTCCATCTCAATAGGATATTTTGGACAATCCTCAATAGATAGCTCCGTTCCTTGCATAACTGGAGCAACTAGTTGCTTGCAATCAGTCATACAAAATCTCTCTAGAGCAGTCATGATATACTTACTCTAACTGAGCCAAAGTTTTATATTCTCTCTGTCCCTGGTTATTTCCATTCCTAGAATATACCTCGCTATACCAAGATCTTTCATTTCAAACTTTGCAGACAACTGAGACTTAAGATCAGAAATCATTAGCTTACTATTGCCTATGAACAACATATCATCAACATAGAGAGCAATAATAAGGAATTGATCACTTTCAGCTTTGTAATACACACAGTGATCAAATTTTGATCTTACAAATCCTAATGACAAAACAAAAGTGTCAAAATTATGGTACCACATTCTAGGAGACTGTTTTAACCCATACAAAGATCTCCTCAACTTGTAAACCAATCTTTCTTTACCTATTTCCACAAAGTGCTCCGACTGGGACATATAAATTTCTTCTTCAAGATCACTATGAAGAAATGATGTCTTCACATCCATCTGTTCAATCTCTAAGTCATATGCTGCTGCAAGTGACAAAATAAATCTAATAGATGTCAGCTTAGCTACAGGAGAAAATATTTCTCCATAATCAATTCCCTCTACCTGGGAATAACCTTTTGCAACCAGCCTTGCTTTATATTTTTCTACACTACCATCCAGACCGATTTTCTTTTCAAATAGCCATTTGCAGCCCACAAATTTTCTACCTTTAGGAAATGGCACCAAACTCCAGGTATCATTCTTTTCTAATGATGCCATTTCTTCATTCATGGCTTCTAACCAAGAGTTTGAATCAGACATTTTAAATGCCTCTTTCACAGTCCTAGGTTCATCAGTGCTAGAAATTAAAGCATAGGCACAAGTAGACTCAATGAAAGAAAACCCATACCTATCAAGTTGCTTTCTTTCATGAGTTGACCTCCTCACAGGCTGAGGTTGAGGTGGTTCTTCATCTTCTTCAGAACTTTCAGAACTACTTGAGCTCTCCTTAGTATCAGGTACATTTTGATTTTTCAATTCCTCTTTATCTGGTGTCGGAGGAATATTTGCTTCATCCTTTTCATTTTCTGATTTCTTCTCTGACTACGGATCCAGTGTAGAAGGCTTCAACTCACGAAAGATAACGCTTCTGCTGTACAAAACCTTCTCAGTCTCAGGATTCCAAAGCTTCTATCCTTTTATGCCAGCACTATAGCCAATAAAAATACACTTTACAACTTTGTTTTCCAACTTAGATATTTTTTCAAATGGCACATGTGCATATGCCTCACAGCCAAAGACATGAATATGTCTCAGAGAGGGCTTCTTTCCAGACCATGCTTCCAAAGGCGTCTTCTCAACAAGAGCAGAGTTAGGAGAATGATTTACCAAGTAACATGTTGTAGAGACTGCTTCAGCCCAGAACTTCTCCTCTAGGCCAGCACTGCTCAGCATACTTCGTGCTCTTTCCATTACTTTCCTGTTGAACCTTTCAACAACTCCATTTTGTTGTGGAGTGTAAGGTGTAGTCTTATGTCTTTTAATCCCATGATCTATACAGTACCTTTCGAATTCATCTGAACAAAACTCACTGCCATTATCAGTCCTTAAACATTTTATTTTCCTACTAGTCTGATTTTCAACAAGGTTTTTAAATTCCTTAAACCGACTGAACACTTCTGATTTGCTTTTCAGAAAATTTACAAATGTTCTTCTTGAATAATCATCAATAAACGACACATAGTATCTTGATTTAGACAAAGAAGGAACATTCACTGGACCAAACACATCAAAATGAATATAATTAAGCAAACCAAAAGATTTGTGAGGACTGGAATAAAATGAAACACGGTGTTGCTTTCCATATATGCAATGTTCACAAAATTTGAATTCAAGGTTACAATCTTCAATCCCTTCTACCAGGTTTTTATTTTTCAAGGTGTAGGCATCCATTAAAATTTTCAAAAACTAAACTTGACATAGGGGTTAGTATTTCACAAATCTAACAAAATACCTCTATGAAATACCTTGTGAAGACTTCCAAATGCCATACATGACCAAATAAAAACTAAAGCATTAGGAAAGCAATAACAAGTCACCTATTCCATAGTGGATTGGTGTCACATGTGCTAGTGACCCTTTCCCAATCCTTGATCAAAGCTCAAGATGATAAAATGCAAATGGAGATGATGGATTGAAATGGACAAGATCAAATCTCAAATGAAGAGAGTAACCTTGCATAAAATTGTGGATCCTATGAATGAGGATTAAGCCTTCTTTTATAGATTTTGTTGATGAGAGATTGGCCAAGATGGTGAATGTGGGACTAAAGATCCTCCAATGAGAAGATGACACTTGCCAAATGATGAGTGGTCAATGGTTGTGCAAGATTTGGGAAGAGTGCCCAAGAGGGAAATTTTGAATTCAAATTTGCAATAAATTTTGAGAGGGGGACAAGAAAAACAACAATAAATGCCATGTTTGACTTGTCATGTTGAGGGAAAATGAGGTTTTAATAAATCAATAAAATTGATTTATTGTGCAAGTGGAGATATCTAGATAATGCAAGTGGGATGAGATTAACATTTAATCAGGGTTAGATGATGATTATGCTGATTTAATGCTGATTAGATTATTTGACTTTCAAGACTTTGATAATTGATTTATTTAAATCAGAAAATGATGGAATATGATTTAGGATTTGATTTAAATGGCTTTTTGATTTATTATTAAAAGATTGATGATAATTCTCATTTGATTTTAAATAAATAACCTTAGGCCATGAGATTATTTAAATGAATGGATGAAGGTGATGAATGGATCTAATGCAACATCCAGTTCAGTTGATGAATGAACCTGATTAAATGTAGAATGTAAATTTTGCATGTGTACACAAGGTTTTTAAACCTTTCTCACCAATGTGGCCAAGCCTATGATGCCAGAGCATAGTCTTTTCTATTGGAAGTTTAACCTCCATGGAGTTTACACCATCAGAAACGTTTTCCTTCTTTTCTCCATGAGTAGCTTTTAGTGACTTTGCAGAGACACTAGTGCATTGAACAACATGTGCATCTAGCTTGTACAAGGTACCAATTCAAGCACCCCTAGCGAACACCATAGAGCCTCTAGTCATCTTGCATCCATTTCCAGAGAACGTGACCTACACTCCAATATCATTTAGCTTACTTACCGAAAGTAAATTACGAGCCAGACCTGGTATGTGCATTACATCATTGATTCCCTTCACTCTTCCATTAGGGAATTGGATTCTAACTCTTCCATGACCAACAATTTCCAAAGATGAATCACTTGCTAAATAAACCTTTACACCATCATGGTTTTGATACTTCATGAACCAGTCTCTATGAGATGTCATGTGGAAAGATTCTCCAGAATCAATCATCCAGACATCATCCGATGCCCGTGTAGCCAAGGTTGCAATGAAGGCGTCTGCATCACTCTGAGAAGAATCATTTCCAGAAGAGTTCTTCTTCTTCTTTTTCTCCTCCTTGCAATCCTTTCGGACATGACTAGGTTGCCCACAATTCTAGCACTTCACCTTGGACTTCTTGCCAGGAGACTTTGATCTCCTTCCTGATTTCGATCTGGATTTCTTGTCCTTCTTCTTGCGTTTCTCCTTCGATCTACCTCCGATAGCCAGAGCCTCCTTTGCCATCTCAGAAGATTTTCTTCTCATTTCTTCTGATAACAGAGAAGCAACTACATCTTCCATATTGAATGTGGATTTTGTACTCCCAATAGCCATCACTAGATGATCCCAAGAATCAGGCAAAGAACATAACAACAACATGCAATGATCTTCATCTTCAATTTTCACACCAACAGATGCTAACTGAGCAATCAACATGTTGAACATGTTCAAATGATCAGCAACGGATCCTCCCTCCTACATTCTCAAAGAGTACAGCTTCTTCCTCAAGAATAATTTGTTTACCAAGGACTTGCCCTGATAAATAGATGCCAGTTTTTTCCACAAGGAAGATACAGTCTTCTCTTCATGAACGTTCAAAAGAACAGAGTCTGCTAAATAGAGCCTTATTAGCCCCTTAGACTTTCTATCTGCCAGGTCCATATCTTCTTGCTTCATGGCCTGAGGTTTCGTTTAAGTCACAACAGTCCAAAGATCTCGGTCCACTAACAGATCTTCCATTTTGAGTTTCCACAACTCAAAATTGCTACCATTGAATTTCTCTATATCCATCTTTCCGGATGTGCTTGCCATCTTAATCTATAATTAAATTATCAGACCTCTACCAAACTCCCATTGGAAAAGGATTGACACAAAAAATCCAACCCACTCACAAGGATAGCACAATTGGCCAGGCTCTGATACCACTTGTAAGGAAAGCAGAGGTACAAAAACACTTTCCTAACGTCAAAACTACAAGGAAGAATGTAGACAGTACTTTTAATTTTCTAATTACAGTCCAATTAAGACACACATGAAATATTTACAGAAACATAACAAATACACAAAGACAAATGAACACCAGATTTACGTGGGAAAACCCTATCGGGAAAAAACCCACCACACCAAGCTGAATCTCTTTGTATTTCAGTAATAAACAAATTACATACAATCCAGAGATACAACTCTCTAGTATTAGTTTACAGTAGCTTCATTCACTGTTCATCCAGTTACAGAAAAATGCTCTTAAGAATCCGATACACATCTCATCAGAATTGATTTTCTTTTATCTTATCACATTCTGATTTTTCTCTTCTATTCATCCTTATCCGCCATTGCCCCATGGTAGAAAGTTTCCTTCCCATTACAGATTTTTCCTTGCATACAGTTCAGCTCCAGTGTCGCAACTGTTGCAAAAATCTAACTGCCATCCATTTGAAATTCGCTTCCTCTGATTGGTCCACGAGGCTCCACATAGGATGGTCAAACGGTCAGGAGCGTTCAACCTGTGTTGGCATGTTGGTGAGGCACTAACGGTGTCTCCCCGATGCCAACACAACTAGCATTTGATATTGCCATAGGTTCCAATAGTCGGCAAGATGACATAGCAAATGCCTTGAGTCATACCGAATCCATAGACATCCATTTCGTTACTATCGGTAAGAGTTTCTCCATCGGCAAGATGTTTTACCGTCGCTCACAAGTTGCATCGACTTCAGTTTTCCTTTCGGCAAGACTATTGCTCTTTGGTGAGACCACATATTGAATGCCACAAGTCATATCAATCTCAAAAATGCCATCAGCAAGACTACCGTAGATCGCCAAGACCTCATACCAAAGTCTTCAAGTCATGCCGTCGTGAGTTTTCCATTTGGTGAGACAATCGTCTTTTGTCAAGACATCACACCAAGCACATCATGTTACGTCGAGGAACATTTGCTACTGGAAAGACATTTGTGTTTCTCTGAGACTTCACTCCGAGTACAACCAAGTCTTACTGAGTCAGAAAGACTTAGGTCTTTCGCCGAGACCTCACTCCGAGCACAACCAAGTCTTACTGAGTCGGAAAGACTTATGTCTTTCGTCGAGACCTCACTTCGAGCACAACCTGTTATCAATAGTTTTGCACCCTACTGAATACAATATTCAACAAACTACTGAAACATGGAAACCTCCTTCAAATGTGGGTGATCTACATGAAAGAGGAATCTCCAGTGCGAGCTGGTTCTCTGAATGATGAATTCTATTCTAAGTGACTCTTTAGGAAAAGGATAGAAGGATAAACTAGACTTAAAATCTAAAACTGAAATTCTATCATCCTAAAATACTGATCAACTGTAAGAAGACCCTGAAAATAACTCACTCCCACCAACTCTTTAAAAATTAAATTCTCACAATCTCACAACACATACAGTTCAATAGTGATTTATGCAAAGGTTAAGTTAACACAAGACATAACCTGAACTAGCATGCAACTCCTGTAAATTACTTGACAATAGTAAGAAAAGAAAATGATCCAACAGATTTGAATCACATAACAAATCAAATTACTATTCCAAGTCATGAAAAGGAAACTGAGAAAAGGAAACTCTGCTATTTTATTGAATGATGGAGTGGAACTTCTCAGAATTTGAGCACACATAAGTTTACAAGCTCCCCAAAATGTGTAAGGGCAAGAAACTCTAATCTGAACTGCTTAGAATGGAGAGTTGAAAAGACCAAGTCTATCAAAAGAACTCTCCAGAAAACCCTAATCCGAGCTCAAAAAAAAGCTCAAGGAAAAAGGTTTCAAACAAACTCAAAAAACTGCTTAAAAGCAGAAAAAAAGCACAATGCTTTTATGATGAACCTGTCAAGCCTCTAAAAATAGGCTAAATCTACTTTAAAAGCACAAAAAACACCTTATCTCTCCAAGATAGGTCTGAAATCCGACCAAGAGGAAAAGTCAATCAAAGATCTGCTAAAAATAGCAAGAAAACATAAAGCAATTTATAGAATATCCCTTTTATGATTCTGCTTTACAAGATGCAGAGTTTTACAATTTGTTTATTTTTGCAATTAAAGATTGAAAATCTTTTGCAAAAGAAAACTCCTTACCTCCATTTCAACATTCTGATTTTTCACAAAAAATCATTAAAAGCATTACACATCATATCTCTTCTCATCTTGCTAAAATCCCTCATTGATTTCTTTTAAAATCAATTAAAAATAAAACCCTAGAATAGATAATAGACCCTTAATCATAGGGTATTCACAACTCACCCTTAATTGCTCCACTTAAAACAATACCCTAAGGCATAAACCCATATTTCTCTAAGGCAAAACAATAAGTCTTAAATACTTAAAACATCACCCTAGCATAAGAATTTCGGCCTTACATAAATATTGATTTAGACTTAGGTTTAATAAATCACAAGGAAGGCATTATGGATTTTGACCTCCATTGATATTCTCCACGTGCCTTGAATGAACATTCTGGATGATGATTTTCGAATTAGGGTTCGGTCAAAACAGAATCGATCCTAATTATCACTCATTTTCACACTCTCCAGTTGCAAGGAAGAAGCTCTGCTGCCCTCTACCACCGCCATGACTCTGTCAAGCTCGAGCTTGAGTGCTTGGAAGAACTATTCCACGTACTCCAGAGATCTGAAACTCCAGTGAGTTGTTTGCTTGGCTGACCTGTGAGTTTGAATTCATCTTTGAAGCTCTTTGCACTTGCTCTCCATTAGCCATAATGATACACATCAATGAGCACGAGAAACACACAGAGAATGCAGAATAAAGACATCAAGCGTCGATAATCAGGCAATGATGATTATGTTGTTGCTTATGTGTTTTCCTTTCTACATCTTTGGTAGTGCAATGTACTATTAGAAATATGTTGTCATAGTTATATCCATGGCTTGTGTGGATCTTTGATTTCAATTTTGCTTTTCAATTGAAAAGAAAATGCATTTCATGCAATGTTGTAATTTCATTCTGATTGTGAAATCAAATGAAGCCTTGTAAAAATATGAGTTCTTTACGAAATGAATAAAAGCATCTAAAATGCTATTTTGCTTATGTACTCAATTCTATATTTCTTTTAAATCTGCAACATCTGAATGGCACTCTGAACTCTGAAACTCTACTAAAAATGCATAACTGTTACTTGATGCAAATGTGATGTGAAACAACATTTGAAATTCAATTTGCAATTCTTCTTAATGTTAAATAACAATCAGCCAACTCCTCTATTTGAGCTGAGGCAAAAAATATGTAACATTTTGGCGATTTCCGCTATATGCTTGCCTGCTAAGCATAGATTAGTGGCCTTTAAACAATTCATTGGGCGCAGAGTCAATTCTGCCCCTTCTAAAACTCAGAAAATTTAAACAACACTCCAAATAGTAGCAAGAAAATGAAACAAAATTGAAAGCAAACTGACAGGCCCTGGTGGCCAACAAGACAATGCGCAACAACGCTTAGAGAAGGAAAACTACCGAAATAAAATGTGTGAAACACACTAATTTGCAAACTACTCTACTCTATACTAAGCAACCAAAGTTGTTGGTCAAACAAAACCATCCACAGGCTGGGTGAAGTAGCACCCCTTTCTTTGTAATCTACAAAGCTTAATCAGCTTGTGAATCCACCAAAAGATGTGGAGAAATATCAAATATTCAACGGTTTGTTGCAACACCTTCCCAAAGAGGAAAAAGTAATCACTCACCCACATTTCTGGACTTATGAACCAGTGGTGATCGGGTGGAAAAATGAGCCGATTGTGCATAATTGAATACCTCATTCGCTGCTTGACATTAGTATTATCATGGGGCTGCTCCTCCTTGCTCATTTCCAATCGAGCTAGGTACCTAATAGGACATCCTTTTGAGAGCCTAGGACTAGAGGTAAAGCAACCTGAATGGTCATTAGTGACAACACCATCCTCTCCTTGTATAATGGTTTTCCAAACTAACTCCTCTTCCATAGTTAATGGGTCACCTTCCTCCGTAAGAGTGGCTAATAACTCATCAAAATTATCCATTCTTGGGGAGATCTTTGAAACAATGGATATAGGTTCAACTCCCTCATCATTATTCAATGGGAAGCTTTCCAAAATAGGACTCTTTTCCTCAACGAAGATAGGCAACGGTTCGAACAACAAGATAGCTTTATCCAACTGATCTTCATTTGACATATTAGCTTCAAGCTCCTCCGTGTAACAAAAAGACAGCCCACCTGACCAGTCAAGATCATTCCGCTGGTTAGGCTGCCTTGTAACCAATGATTCATTTGAGAATTCAGCCACCTTCCCTTCCTGCTTCTTCTGATTGGAGTAACCTTCCTCCAAGGATTCTGGCATATCCTCTAAGCATGAGCAGAAAAGCTCAATGTCAGGATGGAAAAGATCCTCTTGGCAACTGTCTTGCGATATTAAAACATTAGAGTTCAGAACTTCCTCTTGTTGTTCTGGGGCTGGCATGGATGCAATATGAGATGGGCTATCTTCACTATCCACAAAAAATGGCAATTCATTGAACAGATTAGGCAGAACTTGAGAACTGTTGGCCATTTCTTGATCTAGAATCTGTGGTTTCTCAAACACAGCCTCCCTTATCTCTTGCAGGAATTGTTCTTGATATTCTGAGTCTTCTCCTTCACTATGCCAACTAGATACTTCAAAATAATCATCAATATTCTGCTGCTCCAATGAACCAACTTCCTCTGCATATGCAACAATCTTAGGTTCAGCTGAGAAAGGAGTGCAATCAGTAGCAACCGCCTGCTTTGCATGTTGTAACAATTCTTCCTCTGAAAACCTTCCATCATCCTCCACAAAACAAGGCTCTTCTCGTTCAATCTTCTCTTGTTGCAAACAATATTCCTCCATAGCTATATGCAATAAATTTACTCTTCTAGCTTCTTCCATGGTGAAAGATGAGTCATTTTCCAAGACAATAGATCTACTCTCATAAAGGCAAGTAGTGGCAGGACCATTAGACTTATCTGGTCAGGAAACTTGGAAAATCTCTGGAGTTTCTTGGAGGAAAAGAGGCTGCTCCCTAATGGACTGATATTGAATGCTCACAGGTTCAGAACGTTCTAACCTAGGCTCTTGCAAAGGTAAAAAATCTCTAAAGCTAGGAATTTTGATTTTATTAGGGTTAGGAGGCACAACTTTCATAAAACTTGGAAACTTAAACTCACAAACCTCTTCTCGAATAGAGTGTTTTGAGATGGCAGTAGCTATTTGGGCTTCCAACTTTTGACACCGAGCAAGCAAAAGATTTGTCTGTGCGGCTGCCTCTCTCTCTAAATCCTCCTCAAACTGTGCTCTTTGGGTCTCCAGCTCCTGATCATGAAGATAGGCTTGATAAGCCAGCTCCTCCTACTACTGATTATACTCATACTGCTTCTTGATCTCCGCGAGCTGATTCATGTAATCAAGCAACGTGCTTTTTATACTTGCCATCTCAACCTGCTGATCTATTTGACTCGTTTTCCTTTCATAGTTCAGCCTTATTTCTCTGAAACTCAAGTCTTCAGTCTCTTGGGACTGATTTGGAACATATGAGGGCTGAGATGAATAATGAGCAGGGGTGGGTGGGTGGCAACTATATTGGGTATGTTGATTTTGAAAAGTCATGGAACTGAAACCCGCAACATGATTACGCTGATATGGTTGATACAAATGTGGATACATTGGGCCTTCATGATACAACGAATGGTATGACATATTATCATGAAGCCTTGACATGCTTGTTCATCTAAAGGCTAAAAATGAGCAAAAACTTAGAAACTTAGCAGCATACCAGCACTTGATCATTTTGAAACCAGAAAAGGATTCTCGGAGTCACCATGATGTTTGATGACTATGCCTCCGAACACTGATAATTCTGAAGGGAACACCTGACCCTTCAGTATGTGTTCTTTTGTGCGCTATTCACACTGGATCTACTTGAAAATCAGAGAACGAAGTCGCCAGGTATATTGAAAAGGGCCTCCAAAAGGCTAAATAACTTGTTGCATACACCAAACAACAACCTTAAAGGATTAAAAATTCTCTGAAATTGATTTTCAGAGTCCCACCGGGCGTGCCAAAAACTATTATCAATAGTTTTGCACCCTGCTGAATACAATATTCAGCAAACTACTGAAACATGGAAACCTCCTTTAGATGTGGGTGATCTGCATGAAAGAGGAATCTCCAGAGCGAGCTGGTTCTCCGAATGATGAATTCTATTCTAAGTGGCTCTTTAGGAAAAGGATAGAAGGATAAACTGGACTTAAAATTTAAAACTGAAATTCTATCATCCTAAAATACTGATCAACTGTAAGAAGACCCTAAAAATAACTCACTCCCACCAACTCTTTAAAAATTAAATTCTCACAATCTCACAACACATACAGTTCAATAGTGATTTATGCAAAGGTTAAGTTAACACAAGACATAACCTGAACTAGCATGCAACTCTTGTAAATTACTTGACAATAGTAAGAAAAGAAAAGGATCCAACAGATTTGAATCACAGAACAAATCAAATTACTATTCCAAGTCATGAAAAGGAAACTGAGAAAAGGAAAACTCTGCTATTTTATTGAATGATGGAGTGGAACTTCTCAGAATTTGAGCACACATAAGTTTACAAGCTCCCCAAAATGTGTAAGGGCAAGAAACTCTAATCTGAACTGCTTAGAATGGAGAGTTGAAAAGACCAATTCTATCAAAAGAACTCTCCAGAAAACCCTAATTCGAGCTCAGAAAAAATCTCAAGGAAAAAGGTTTCAAACAAACTCAAAAAAATGCTTAAAAGCAAAAAAAAAGCACAATGCTTTTATGATGAACCTGTCAAGCCTCTAAAAATAGGCTAAATCTACTTTAAAAGCACAAAAAACACCTTATCTCTCCAAGATAGGTCTGAAATCCAACCAAGAGGAAAATTCAATCAAAGATCTGCTAAAAATAGCAAGAAAACATAAAGCAATTTATAGAATATCGCTTTTATGATTTTGCTTTACAAGACGCAGATTTTTACAATTTGTCTATTTTTGCAATTAAAGATTGAAAATATTTTGCAAAAGAAAACTCCTTACCTCCATTTCAACATTCTGATTTTTCACAAAAAATCATTAAAAGCATTACACATCATATCTCTTCTCATCTTGCTAAAATCCCTCATTGATTTCTTTTAAAATCAATTAAAAATAAAACCCTAGAATAGATAATAGACCCTTAACCATAGGGTATTCACAAATCACCCTTAATTGCTCCACTTAAAACAATACCATAAGGCATAAACCCATATTTCTCTAAGGAAAAACAATAAGTCTTAAATACTTAAAACATCACCCTAGCATAAGAATTTCGGCCTTACATAAATATTGATTTAGACTTAGGTTTAATAAATCACAAGGAAGGCATTATGGATTTTGACCTCCATTGATATTCTCTACGTGCCTTGAATGAACATTCTGGACGATGATGTTCGAATTAGGGTTCGGTCAAAACAAAATCAAACCCTAATTATCACTCATTTTCACACTCTCCAGTTGCAAGGAAGAAGCTCTACTGCTCTCTACCACTGCCATGACTCTGTCAAGCTCGAGCTCGAGTGCTTGCAAGAACTATTCCACGTACTCCAAAGATCTAAAAATCTAGTGAGTTGTTTGCTTGGCCGACCTGTGAGTTTGAATTCATCTTTGAAGCTCTTTGCACTTGCTCTCCATTTGCCACAATGAGCTCGAGCTCGACCTCTACAGTCCATTCCATGAAAGCTCGACTTGTATTTTTGTTTCCCTTTACTGTGCAGAGGTAAGCTTTATTTAATGATTTTCATAACCTCTATTTTGGCCTTGAGGCCATGGTGAACACACCCTAATGTCTTTATTTTACATTCTCTGTGTGTTTCTCATGCTCATTGCTGTGTATCATTCTCACCATAAGAGCTTGTTCATTCTTCAAAAACTCGAAATCATGCCTTGGGAAGCTAATCAGGAAGTTATGGCCGCAGCTTGAGTGCTCCATCAGAAATTTAAACTAGTATTTTTTCTTGCTAATCTCCAGAGACTTAAATGGTTTCTTTCTAACCATGAATTTTGGCCATATCAGGCCGTGCCCAATGTGCACTGTATGAAACAACTTCTTGACTTTTGGGTTCGACCCATAACATAAAATCAAGCATTATGTCAATTTGATAATATTTTTGCATATGGGTATGAAAGAAAGCTGAATAAAAATGAATCTCTTCCTCTTTATTTCGACCCAACTCAGAGAACTTACATTTGCTCCATATTTCTGCTATTTAACTCCAGATTTCACCTGGGTTATCTTTGTAATTGATTTTTCTGCACTTTAAAGCTAACCCTGAAAATGGGTATTTGGGACTATTAAAGAAAATTACATTTTCTCCTCTTCTGAAGTTTGACCTAGCACAAAAATCTACATATTTGTAGTCATACTGCTTTTAAATGTAAAACCCAAAATGGGTATTGTAGATTATTACATTTTCTGTACCTAGAATGAAAACCCACATGTGGGTACCATGGATAATTGAGCATAGTTTTATTTTGTAGTCCTGAAAAAAATGTTTGTATATTTTGAAGAAAATGTCTCTATTCTGATTTCTCTTCAGAACCCGACCACCAGTTCATTGCATTTATTCCTTTGCATTTCAACACGAGCACTCATATGGGTATACCATATTTTGAAGAACAATGTATGCACTTTCTATTAGGGTTTGATTCACAATAGCTTCATATGCGTTTATTTTTTTTTCAGGAAAGATACTTACACAGATAGCTGTAATAGAAAATCAATATTGGCATTTTTGTAACTTCCTTTGATAGTTATAACACTTGAGCTAGATTCACAGAACTGTCATTGACACAGAGCTGTAGACTATTCTTGAAAAGAACATCCAATACACATACTGAGAATACTTACCAAGTACTTAGAATCTTGGCAGAAAAGTGTAAATTTATTGAAAGTCAATATGACTCTCCGTGATGTCCACAAGATCCTGAAAGATTTGTCTTGAACTTAAAACCTCATATATGTATTAAGCTCGAAATTGAACATTCCATTATGGTCTCCAACTGTATTCTGTTGCTCATCTTATAGATATGACAGAAACTTTACCTTACTGTTCTGACAAGACCTTGACTGAGTAATCTGAAAATGATCAAAATCTTGCATATTCGTTGTATTTAATTCATGGCTTGACCTATTACAAGTGATGTCTTACTTTGACACTTGTAACTCACTGAAAACAAAATGGATGTGTATCACATTTGATTGCTGTCCTCCACTAATCATTGATACACGACCTCGTTTGAGGTACCATCCCAACTAGAATGAGTTCACTGTCCTTGTTGTAGCTTCTAATAACTAGTACTCTATATTCAGGTATTGTGTCACTGATGCTCATTACTGTATCCAGCTACCCCCTTGAGACAGAAATTGTCATAATTAAGATCTCAAATCACAACTGATCCAAAGTGAATTGCTTTTCTTCTTTAGCACCTATGCAAGACTTAGTCGAAACATCGAGTCATAATGGACTACACCTTATTCACCAATTCTTATGCATAATTGAGCACTCATAACTCATTCTGGAAAGACAAAGCTTACTCCTTTAATATTCTAGAATGATCACTTTATTATTTCAATTCATAATGCATTATGTACTTACCAATCAACTGGAACTAGAGACTCGTCTGTTTTTTGAATTCTTGAGCAACATGGTACTCTTCATGCATTTTTATATCTCACTGCACAAATTGCTCTTAAGATCTGTCCTCTTTGAAGATGAAAATTAGAACAAAACATTAAGGCATATGTATGCCTGTTCACTATCCGAAAGAGAATTGATGAATTGAAACTCACATGACATATGATTACAATTAGCACGAAAAATGAAGTTATTCAACAATTCTGATGTAAATGTACTCAGTTAAATTTATTAAGTGAACTAAACTCACTGTTCACCTGTAGCCTTCAGAAAGAAACCCTGATCATTATGAATGCACAGTTGGTTTCATTACTTGATGGATGACTCTATTTTATCTTCAGCTGTATTTCATTTCATTCGATGAATATGATGAAGTAACTTTTAAAATCAACCCATTTAAAGAATAGGGCAGCATGCCGAGATCTACCCTTGTGGGAGCCCGTTTTACTCCACATGCTTGGTCTTTGAATAATGTTCAGCTTCATGACTTTACCTATACCTGCACAAAGAAACAAACAACATTAGCATAAAAATAGAACCTGTTGATCATGATATTGCTATTTCTCCTTCAACTCACTTCTTTCATACTACACTTGATAGGATTTGATTGTTTCAATGCATTGCTAATAGTATGTTGTACTATTGTAGGTGCATCATATGAGTTACATCATAGTCGGAGCCACTGACACCCCTCTTTTCCTCTTATAGGTCGACGAAGCTCGAGATGACGAGGTGCACCATTCAACATCAAGCGTCGATAATCAGGCAATGATGATTATGTTGTTGCTTATGTGTTTTCCTTTCTGCATCTTCGGTAGTGCAATGTACTGTTAGAAATATGTTGTCACAGTTATATCCACGGCTTGTGTGGATCTTTGATTTCAATTTTGCTTTTTAATTGAAAAGAAAATGCATTTCATGCAATGTTGTAATTTCATTTTGATTGTGAAATCAAATGAAGCCTTGTAAAAATATGAGTTCTTTACGAAATGAATAAAAGCATCTAAAATGCTATTTTGCTTATGTACTCAATTCTGTATTTCTTTTAAATTTGCAACATCTGAATGGCACTCTGAACTCTGAAACTCTACTAAAAATGCATAACTGTTACTTGATGCAAATGTGATGCGAAACAACATTTGAAATTCAATCTGCAATTCTTCTTAATGTTAAATAACAATAAGCCAGCTCCTCTATTTGAGCTGAGGCAAAAAATATGTAACACAACCAAGTCTTACCGAGTGTCACATACAATCAGCGAGACTCTCCATCGGTCGCCAAGACTTCACAATGAAGTCTTTTGTCACCGCGAGAGCATCAAGTAAATCCATGTCGGCGAGACCTTCGTCGATCGCTGGGACATCTTACTGAAACCCTTTAGTTTCACCGTGAAGGCTCCAAGTGTGTCTCGTCGGTGAGACCTTCCAACAGTCGCTGAGAGATCTTCCTAACACCCGTGAGTTAGCTCGATGAACACATGCTATCGGTGAGACATTTCATATCGGCCAGACTACATACCGACAACCAAGTCTCCCTGATAACTGTGAGTGATTAACCATTGACGAGAGATCTTGCTGAGTCTCCAAGTCATAGTGATAGGTCTATTCGGAAAGAATGAAACCAAGTCACAATGACTAGGGCATTTCAACAAGATTTAGAACAACAAGTCGGCTAGACATGATTAATGTCACATCGACTTTTCCCTCCAGGAGTTTCATGTCAGTATGGATTGAGGCAAATATTCCAACAAAGCTAGGAGCTCATCTTCCTAGAGGAACCTTTGCCTCATACAAATCTCTGTAATAAGTAGCCCTCTCAACAGATCTAACTAACTCTCTAGAAAATACATCTACTGGCCCACTACATAGAGCTCTAATCTCAAAAAAAATTGCTCGGTCTCCTGTCTCCAAGCTATAGCTTGGTCTCTATCAAAGTAAGCCTTGTATCTCTCCATCCGTAGTGCATCTCGCTCGGACATCAAAACCCTCATCTTCTCCTCCAAAGATGCAAGCTGAGCACTAAGTGTCACAGTGTCTGGATCAACTACCTCTGTATCATCCTATCTCACCCTCTCCAATCCAAAATCATCATCCTCCAACTCCTCCAAAATCCTATCCTAGACCTCATGCTCTTGATCATCCTCCTCCTCATCATCGTCCTGATAGACACCAAGAAAACCAAGGGCATCGATCCCAGCCTCCTCCATGCCTACATCCTCCTCTGCATGCTCCTCCTCAACAACTCCAACATGAACCTCATATTTTTCAATCTCAACATTCATCTCCTCCTCACCTCCACCAATATCTAGCATGTGAACATCCTCTCCCTCTTGTCCCTCCTCGTGGATAGGTGATAAAGGTGGACCTCCTCCCATCCGTCCACACCTCCCTCTCCCACTACCTCACCGACCACCTCCACGACCATCTCCAACATCACCACAACCACCACCACCTCTCTAACCTCTACCTCTACCATGCTTGCCGCGTGGTCCTGTCCCTTGAGGCTCTACCGGTGCATCTTGATTTGGATCCATAAGAGGAATCGACCTGTGAATGGCCCACCACTGATCATATGCCTCAGTGGTACTTGGATCTGCCAAACCATCTCTCCACCCCCACCGCACTGGCCATAGTGCATCAATATCTGCCTTGACAATGGCCACTAGAATCTCGGCACCCCATAGTGTGATCTCTCGAGAAGATCTCGCAAACTCTACTCGTCCTCTAGGCATGTCTTGAACCTCTTCGAACTGATGTATAACACGATATGGAAAATGTCTCTCTATAATATGAACATGCAAAACTATCTGTCCAATCAGATACTGAGTCTGTCGGCACAAAGTTAGATGACCATCCTCATGAGGCCACTATGGACAATCCATATACGGCCTCCAAGTAAACTTAACCATCATGTCGATGACATGTTTGTAGAATCCGGTATACCCAACATGATGCTAAGTATTAGCCCCCGCATACTGGAAGGCATAAGGTGATCCCTGCTCAATATCCATTGTCACTGGTGGATGGAAAATAGTGATGTGTTCCCATGCCCATACCATCAGGAGTGTGGTACCACAAGACATAGACTGGCCATCTCTGTATGCTATATCATGTAAATGGAAATATAACATCGCTAAAAGACATGGGCCCCAGGCATAAACAACTCCCCTCTCTAGCTTACCAACTAGTAGCTCTCCCCATCCCATAGGAAATCCATGACCTTGATGGTCAGGGAGGACTATGCCACCAATCAAGGTACACAAAAGACAGTCTAAATGCCTATACCTTTGTGCTAGGACATGCCACCTAATCTCATAGTGATTAATGCCTAACTCTCTAATGTCGTCATGGGGTAATATTTGCAAGTCTCAGAGAAACCCCTCTGTGTGTCATACATGACTCTAGTCCCTCTAATAGGAGGTCTTAGAATCCTATAGATGTCCTCTAATGTCATTGTTGCCTCATGAGTAGGTAAATGAAATGATGAAGTCTCAGAGTGCCACTGCTCGCATAACACAGTTAGTAGCCCTCAGTTTGCCTGAATAATGGGCATGTTTGTCACATGATATAAACAAAGGTGCCATAAAAACCATTTCTCCCCACTCCGCAAACTGTCATGGAAGTAGAAAGTCAATGGTCTCGACTCTCACATATAAATAGGATCTAAAACAACCTGCAAAGGCATTATACATGCCTCATGTCAGCATCAAATAGAATTCCATTAAAAAATCAAGACAGGAAAATGTGTCATTATTTTGCAACACATTTCAAACAAAAAAATGCGTTGTTTTAATTTGCAAATCTGTCATAACATGTCAAATGCGTCATTCTACATCACAACTGTGTTGATTAAATATCAAATGCATTGAAACATTTTCACATACGTTGCAAATAAAACAAATGTGTCTATGCTAAATGCAAATGCGTATCTATTTATCATATGTGTCAAATTAAAATACAAATGCATTGAACTTTGAAAAACTTACGCTAACCAAAAACATGAATTTACACATGCGTCATTCCGCATGAAAATGCGTTGATTATGCATTCACATGCGATGTTTCAAAAAAGTGACGCATCCTAAAAATGTAAAATAAATGCATAAAAAAGCACGAAAATAAAAAATTCAAGATTTTGTGACCGAGTGCATACCGGGGGGGGGGTCCACATTGGCCAGCCGCTTGAACATTCAGATCCTATATGCTCGATGATGGGTGTGTGGAACTGGAGACATCCTCGCTAGAAAACCAGAACAAAATCTCAAATTTCAAAGCTATGTGGGTAAAAATGAATTGGGTTTTACCCCCTTTTCTATTTATACCTAGGGTTTTGGGTGGCAATTCTTTAGACCTTGTCTATTGGCCACGTAAACTTCCAACTTCAATCGACCCGTACACATCCCTAACACCTCCAAATTCCTTTCCGTCAACTCCATTGCATTTTTGGCTATCAAATTAACTAATCAGGACTATTTCCAAATTTTTTGAAACTTTTCAAAAATTTGTCAATTTTCCCGAGGGGGCATACCTTCACCTGTTTTACACCGAGGCATGATTGGGGCATATTTTTGATCAATTTTCTTTGATACAATGTCGAAATGACATTGTATCAAAGAGGGGAAAAATGTAGACACTGAAATTTGGTCTAGGCCTACGACTTCAATTTCTTCATAATTTGTATTCCATGGTCATGATTAAATAATGTTAATTATTTAATTATTCTCTAAAGTCTTTAATTCTTATATTAATTAAATAAACTTAATTATTTAGTTAATTCACTTTAACCTTAATTCATCTATTAATTAAATAATCTTAATTATTTAATTAATTTTCATTTTCTTTATTCTATTTGATAAATTAAATAAACACTTTTTATTTAATTATGTTACTAATTAACCTTATCCTTCTTTTCAAATTAAATAAATTCTTATTTAATTTGCCTCTTTATCATATTTCAACCATAATTAAATAAATCCTTTATTTATTTAATTATTCATTTAATCCCTTCATCACTTAATTAAATAAATCTTATTTATTTAATTATTCTTCAAATATCAAATCTCAAATTAAATAAATCTTTTAATTCATAAAATTCTATTTTAACGCATTCTTCTATATTTATATAGTTGTGTATTTATCTAAGTATTCACGTTGAAAGATCTATTTTAAGTCAGTTAACTCCTGATTTAATGACTGAGTTGCTTTTACATTCAGTTCTCGTTTGCGTGTACATGCGTATTAATTAAATATATTTATTTAATTAATTAAATCTTGTGTGTGCGTTCGAATAGAGCGTTGCTTTAATCTATCTTTATCTTTGTCATGCAAAGACTATTCTTCTATTTTCGAATACCTAACTCGAAGATTAAATCATTTATTTAATCTTTATTTCTATTTCTAGTTTTTGTCACTTATGTCACTACTAACAGTTATCATAATGCATGTCTAATATTTTGATCTCAACCATTCGTTGATCTTTCGATCCTGGCCTGTCATTCAAATGATCAATTTTCTATAAATTGATCTGTCTTTCATCATTTCAATCACTCCCGAAATCTTGTGACTTTTGGAGAAATTATCTTAAATCTTTGATGTTTCATTATTATCACAATCCTTAGGCTATGTTTGCACACAAATACTAAAAATATGAGGGCAAGTACACTACAAAAAATGAAATGGAGAAGGACAACAGAGGTTATCCATGGAGTTACATTGATCTTTGGTGAGATTGTTTTATGTTTTAGCTTGTTTCCTTTGTTCTTTGTTGTTTGACTTTAGATTGCATAGAAATTAGATTGCATTGTTGTGTGCTTTTTGACTTTTCATTGTATTTCACGTCAGGTTCACCAAATGTAACATCAGGAAATACAATGAAAGGTCAAAAAGCACACAACAATGCAATCTAAGCTCTAATGCAATCTAAATTCAAACACCAAAGAACAAAGGTAACAAGCTAAAACATAAAACTATCTCACCAAAGATCGATGTAACTCCATGGATAACCTTTGTTGTCCTTCTCCATTTCATTTTCTGTAGTGTACTTGCCCTCAGATTTTTAGTAATTGTGTGCAAGCATAGCCTAAGGATTGTGATAATAACAAAACATTGAAGATTTAAGATAATTGCTCCAAAAGTCACAAGATTTTGGGAGAGATTGAAATGATGAAAGACCGATCAATTTATAGAAAATTGACCATTTGAATGATAGGCTAGGATTAAAAGATCAACAGACTCTTGAGATCAAAAGATTAGACATGCATTATGATAACTGTTAGTAGTGACATGAGTGATAAAAACCAAAAATAGAAATAAAGATTAAATAAATGATTTAATCTTCGAGTTAGGTATTCAAAAATAAAAGAATAGTCTTTGCATGACAAAGATAAAGATAGGATTAAAGCAACGCTCTGTTCGAACACACACACAAGATTTAATTAATTAAATAAAGATATTTAATTAATATGCATGTGCATGCAAATGAGTTAGAACTAGATGACTTAATGATTTGACAAAAAGATTATTTGCGAAAGTAACTCAATCATTAAATTAGGAGTTAACTGACTGATTTAAATAGATCTCAAGTCGAGTCAACGTGAATACTTAGATAACTTACACAACTATCTAAATATAGAAGAATGTGTTAAAATATATTTTTACGAATTAAATGATTTATTTAATTCGAGATTTGATATTTGAAGAATAATTAAATAAATAAGATTTATTTAATTAAGTGATGAGGGGATTAAATGGATAATTAAATAAATAAAGAATTTATTTAATTTGAAAAGAAGGATAAGGTTAATTAGTAACATAATTAAATAAAAAATGTTTATTTAATTAATCAGATAGAATAAAGAAAATGAAAAATTAATTAAATAATTAAGATTATTTAATTAATAGATGAATTAAGGTTAAAGTGAATTAACTAAATAATTAAGTTTATTTAATTAATAGAAGAATTAAAGACTTTAGAGAATACTTAAATAATTAACATTATTTAATTACGACCATGAAGATACAAATTATGAAGAAATTGAAGTCGCGGGCTTAGACTAAATTTCAGTGTCTACAACTCTTATATATCCACAACATGAGATTACATCAACAACTTAGTCAGCCAGAAATATAAAACAAATTTTTAATGTCGGCCCAAATTTATAAATAAATTTGCAATGCGAATCCACCAAGGTTGGCCACAACATAGTGGAGACCCAAATTAACAACTCCAACACAAAGATTTGAAATAATTTCACTTCAAAGATCCACAACACGCTACCACCATCATGTCGGCCAAGAACATGAAACACCAAACATACAGAGATAAATATTTGACCACGAGCACACCAATCAATGTGGATGTACCAAAAAGATAGAGCACGATCTAGAAGCATCCACGAGCACCAAGAAACAACAGAGAAACATCCACAACAACAGAAACACACAGGCTTCATTCTGGAATATTGACAAAAGCCACAAAAATACTGTTAGAACACAATTATTCATAGCACGAATAGATCTTCATGTGGACCTCTGAAAATTCTGGAGGATGGACTAGATACGCTAAGAAGAAAACCCTTTAATCCACAACAATTTATCTTTGACGTACAAAAAAAGACACCTTCATGACCTTCACATTTCCACAGGGAACCTACAACACTTCTTTTAACAATTTTCTCAATATCCTCGACATATACAACCTTCAATACAACAAATGCTAATAGTGTTGACATCAATGACAACCACATATCAACAACAAATCCACAACCTCCAACAACCCTTTTGGTTGGGTTGGCACCAAAAAGAGTTGAACTAGAGACTAGTTAGGGACGCTTGTATATGAAATTTAGGATTCTCTGCTTGAAACAATAAAAAAAAAAGATGGTTCAATTTTAAACCATTGCCCTTCATAGGGAAACTAGCCTACATGATTCTGAGAATGACTACAAGACATGAAATATAAGATTCTAAAACAAAAAAGACTAAAAAACTTGTTGATGTATTTTTTATGCACTTCTCAATACAGGCAGTGCGTAGGTGCACTACCTCTCTTGAAAGACAATCTTCCACAATCAAATTGCAGAACACTATCCCAAGGTCTCTAATGTCAGGTCTTGACAGTGCTTGGAATATCTCAGTTGTTTGATGTGATTTGCTGGAATCACAAGGCGGACTTACATTTGAGTTACAAAGCATGGGAAGTTGGATCTTGAAATGGAGTTCCTAAGATGGGAGAGTTGTTCTGCATTTGCTATAGGTTCAAACAACAGTTTTGAACTCCATTTTAATCATTGGATTTAGCTTTACAATGTGCAATAAACCTTATAGCATAGGTCACTCATTAAAAAAAAAAAGGAAAAAGGGTAGGGAAGAGAGAAGGTTCCTGGATCTGCAACTAATGGTGAACAGTGATAATGGAGTTCCTGCAATGGACAGCTTCCTGGAAACAATATTCCACTTAACTAGAAATCTCACAGTCTCATGGAATTTGTGCTATCTTCTAAGGTCTGTGAATGTTTCGTCTTTCATTCACCATGTGCATGCATGAACAAAGATGAAAGTGTGGAGCAGCTTTGGATTTTAAGCCCAAACTAACTTTACACAACTATCTACCATCAACAAACAACAAAAAGTATGGACTAAGAAGACATCTACACAACAAGAATTTTCATAACCACAAAACAACATTCCTAAAATATATCAAGGCAAGAATACGGCTAATTAGAACAACAATAAAATCTAGGTTAAATATCTAACAATGGAGGTTGAATCAAGTAACATGTAAGAAATTCAGAAAATCCACCAAGTCAATGTATTTTCATAATAAATTTCTGCAGCATGTCTTTACAACAACTCAACTCCCTTTGCAAATGAGGGGAAAGCCCTATTTATAGTGCTCCAAAATTCAAATGAATGGAAAAGATTAATTCTCACTGTATGGCCAAGATTCATTACAAAATAGGGTTTCACCAACCCTTAATATATTGTGATTTAAAAACATTTTTTCCTTTTCCCTATTTTGTCCTCTAGTGACGGTACTGTAGCCTTTTGTCTTTTTGCTGATTGCTATTTACTGTAGCTACTCTTTGGGAAGCTCTTCACTGCCAGGAGGGCTATCCTCTTGTTTCTTTGAAGCTATATATTCTATGTACTTCAGGATGACCGGTGGGAGCTTGTCCACCTCAATGATCTCATACCGCAACATTTGGTAGCTCCATTCTTTTGCATTATCCTCCAACCTCTTCCAGTCCTCATCGTAATTTGTAACTTGATCCCTGAACAACTCTGATTGATCGGAGGTACGAGAAACAAAACTCATGAATTCCACTGTCATTTCGCTAGACATCCCATCCTTCATCTTCTTCTGGAAGTAAGGTTTTACCTTCTCTGGATCCATCTGTACTTGCGGGCATGTCGTACTTCATCATTAGCCTGAGGTACCAGGCACATTCCGCTCTGATTTATTTGATCCATTCGATATCCAGATCCACTTTGTTCATTATTTGTTCCAACCTTTCCTTCCGGTTGTCAAAGTCTCGCTGTCACACATCCATCAACCAATGATCATACCTACTGAACGCAAGCTCCTTTTCCCATGTGGCTTTTGGCAACTGAAGGATAACCTCAATCTTTGGAAAGGTGGAGTCGTATGTTGCAGGGAAGTCGGTGCAGAGCTTCCTCATACCTTCCAAAGATTGCTACAGATCCAAGAACTTGTTGGCTATCTGAATAGCCCGGCTAATTCCCATGTTCCCGACATACAGGACCTATCAGAACCAACTCTCTATAGTCTTTTCCAAGTTCTTCCTTCTTTCAATCTTATCAATCTGTTCATTGGACAATAGTTGGGGTGGAGCCGTGGACGTGGTAGGCAGGTCATCAACTGAAGACCACTGCTGGATGTAATTCGTCAATTGAGACACCTGTGCCTTAAGCTCATCCTTTGAGACTTTATCTTGCTTTATCAGGTGTACCACCGTGGCAACTGACTCCTCAAGGTGTCCAACCTTTTGCTCCTTGGTAGCGATTCCTAGATCCACAGTGGAGATGTTGTAGGTTACTCCCTTCTAGCCCATTACCAATGTTACTATTTGTACAGCCCAAGACCCACAAGCATCCACTGTTACCTTGGATCTAATCTTCGGCTTCTTCTATTTTCTAGTTGTAATTTGTGCTCTAGCCAAGATAGCTTCCAGCGTTGCCCTCGGGTCCTTTAGCGCAGGGGTTTTCTTTTCGAGTTTTCCCTTAAGCCACTCAGGCATAACAACCTTCTCCTTTGGTGACTCATGATTACCTTCGCCTTCCTTGGTTGAGACTTCAATTTCCCCTCCCTTGGGGGGTTCTTTTCCCCTTTTAGCAGCATCTACTTCTTCGTCATCAGACTCTTGGATGAACACGAGGCGCTTGATAGGAAGTTTGGTAGATAATATTTGTTGGGGACTTTCTTCCTTCTCCATCTCTTTGGTTTGCTCATCCTCAGGTTTGTATTCCTTGGGTTGCTCAATTTCGATGCTCTTGATAGTTAGAGCCTCACCCTCTGGTTCAGCTTTCCTGGGACTATCTTCTTGTTGTTGTCCTTCTTCAAGGGGCGACATTTCTACCTCTTTTTCAGTATCTTTCAGGTGGCGGGCCATTTCTTCCTCGAGGTCATCATCAAAGGCCTGCACGATGACCTTGCCACCACCATCCTCCTCCTCGTCCCCGCTTTCTAAGGAGCCATTTCCTTCCTCCTCGTAGGCAACCCTGTCAATTGTCCGATGCTCATACTCTGGGTGCTCGTGGTACTCATCAGCCTCCTCCTCAAATGGCTTCGAGGCCTCCTATTCTCGTTTCTCCCATTCCTCAGAGATTAACATGGTGGCCTCCATAGTAGGCGGCCTCGTTGGAGGCTATGAAGGTTTGGCAGTAGCAAGGACCTGCGTGAGGGCTGCTTGAAGAGTGGGATCCATAAGGATCTGGGAGAGCTCGGAGGGGATATTTTGCATATGTTTGGAGAAGGCCTCAGGCAAAGCGGACACGGGTACAGGTGTTGTCAGCGCAACTAAAGGGAGAGACGTGGCGGGTGACATAGCAGCAAAAGAAGGGGGAGTAGTTATGGCAGAGGAAGAGTCAATTACTATCACAGACTCTGTTGGAGGTGACGAGGCGAGATGGACAGAGATGTCCACTGCTGGCGGGGATGTGGCGATCATGGCCAGAGAAGTAGGTGGCGCGACAGTCGAGGTAGGGAGAGCCAAGAGGGGTTCTAATTGATTAGTACCCTTCATTTCTTCCTCTTGGATTAAGGGTTGCTCCGCCGTACCCCTTGTTTGCTTGAGTCTTTTGGAGGGCGAGCCCCCCGTTTCTTTTCTTGTATAGACCTTGGGGTCGGGAGATTGTTCTATTTCCATCTCCTTCCTTTTCTTAGACCTGGTAACCGAAGGAGATTTGGACGTCCCACCGGTTGAAGTGTTGGCAGCGGCATCCTTCGTGGCACTTGGCTCACTTTTGAGCCCTTCATAAGTCAAAATTACCTCCTGCTGTTTCAGTCAGACCACTTGTCTATCAACCCATTCCTTAGTATGGGCCAAGATTGGCTTCATTATAATGTCGAGGTCATCAACCTCCTGCTCGTCCCAATCAATTGTTGGTATTGGAAAATTGGCGACCGTAGGGTACCTAGGGTCCATTATGGTGCTCTCATCTTCTTTGACTTGGTCTGGTATGGGGAATGGCTGCACCTTCCTTACAAAATGCACAGTCATCCGCATATAGTGCCTTGCTCGTACCTCTTTATCATCTTGACAATCCCCCCAAAATTCTTCAATGTGGTGCAGATGAGCGAACCCAAGTCCTAGTGCCTTCCTTACATGCCCATATGGGTCTATTCGTGGGCGAGCAGTGTGTAGCTGAAAATGGTAATCCTTTAGTTCTTTCTCAGAGTTACCAGCGCACTGGGAAGTTTGTAGTTTATACATGCCCTGGCCAAGAGTCATGGGATAAGAGATCCCTTCTATGTGTTTGTTGCTGAAGATCGCCTGTATGTGTTGGAGCTGCTGAGAAAGCTCCAATAAGATGATTCCGTCATTGGGGTACCAAGGCAACTTGTTTGGCCTCTCGGTGAAGCCTTGGGCACAGATGTACGTGAACTTTGGATATTGGATGAAGAGGAAGGCATATTGCTTTGGAAAGACATGAGCCCTGTGAGAGACTCATCTCTCAAAATCTCCAGCAATCATTCTGATGATGTGACTAGTGAAGGTGTCATTGACCCTGCAATACTCCTTAAAATTTTGATATTGGAGTTGGGGATACCTATCATAGGGTTTCAGTTTTCAACCCTACTTTTCATCGGGTGCCATGAACAACCCATTGTATTGCTTTCGATCCGCCAAGGAGTAGATGAGGTATGAAGTCATATAGAATTTGGAGCTTTTGTTCACGTTAAAGAATTGCTCATGAAAGCAGTCACTTATTATACCCCCCTAATAGAATGAAGTTTTTTTGTTAACATCTTTATTCCCCCGAAGGATCTACTCAACAAAGTACATCATCCACCCCTGAAAGAAGGCCGCAGTAGGGAGGCCCATAACCCTGCTTAGCATTGTAACCAAATTGTGGTAGTCTTCATAGAAATCGCTACGGAAAGAGTTCGTTAGGAACCTTCGTGGCACTGCCCCGCATTTCCTTGAGCCAATGCTGATTTATTAACTTCCTACAGCCTGTAGGGTTACCATCCCACGTCGTCTGGCACTCCTCAATGGTAGGTTTTTTCCATTTCAATGAAGGTGGGAATATGAAAGGTCTCTTTGATCCCTTCAGCCCACATATCGGTGAGAATGTTGCCATCCCTATCCATAATTTTTCTTGTATATGGTTGATATGCCTGTCGACAGGCCATGACGAGCTAGGGGCTACAAGAGATGGAGGAAAGCTGGCTGCCTTTGCTATTCCACTTTGTTGGATAAGCCTTGCATTTTTGGTCGTTGGGTTGACCCTGGCCCTTTGCTTGAACTCGTCAATATTGACGTGACCTATGTTGGTGTCGGTGATTTCTTTCCAGTCTGTGGTAACCTTTGAATGTAAGGGTTCACCCTGGAACTGGTATTTCATTTGGTCTTTGTCCTCTTTCCCTTGAGGAATCTTGCCCGACTTCTTTCCTTTGTCCTTTTCCAGAGCTGCCCCCAAAGGTCCTGCATCCAATTCCATATATTCTGCAAGCAAAGGCGTAGTCAGTGCAATTGATCACGAAAGCATTCATGTTATTCGAAATCCAATGGAATCAGAAAATTATCATTAATAAGAAGATACTTCTATCTCCCGACGATATTAGTCTTTTGTTTGAGGGCTTTGGGACAGTCCGGGCCTGGAGGACCGGACTTCCCTGGCAGGAATGCTGTTTTAGAAAGGAAAATGGGGCAGAACAATCTGGGAGATTCTTTCCGATCGAATTTCGATAATTGAAAAGGTTCGTAATGAAGAGGACCAAAATCAAGTATGTGGGTCGAGATCAGATTTCAAATTGGGCTCATTTGGATCGATTTAGGAGCATTTAGAGGTATAAGGCCGGAAAGTCATCCGGGGATGGCTGTTTGAAATGCCCGATCAGAAACGGAGTTCCGAAGACGGAACTCTGAGGTCCGAGGCCTGGAGGGTCCAAGGGCAGTCGCTTGGTTTCATTTTCGCAATTCGAAGTGTTCGGGCCCAAGCGAGCGGGATGCCATCATGCCTTCGCTGTCTGGGACGACAATCGTCGGGCGAAAGTCTGGAGATGTCGGCCCGGCGGGCCGGACCCAAGAGGAGGAAAAGTTGTCAATCCATTTTTAGTTTTGAACCGGGTGGATGGAATTCTCTTATAGATACTCGATCGGCGAGACATCAATCATTGATGTGAAGTCATGGTGAACGTTTGATGTCTTACCGACCGGCGACAGGGAGAAGGAAAATCAGTAGAGGGCTTTCTTCGGCGAGAGGTCTCGCCGACTTCGCAATGTCTTGCCGACCGCTTCTTCGTTGTGAGGTCTCTGCGGCGGGGGGATGTATTGGCAAGATCCTCGGCTCTCGCCGACCGACGGAAAAAGGGGCATATCGGTGAGACCTCCTTTATCGATGTAATGTCTCAGCGAACCAACGATGTCTTGCTGACCGCCATAAGGAGGACTAGACCCAGGAAGGGCGAATGCCGCTAGATTTTGATTTTGAGACTCATGGATGTCGGGAAGCCGGGCAAGATTTTCTTCCTTTGAATAGTGGAGATGAGATGAAGTCCCGGATGGCGAAGCCTGGCCCAGTCAAGGATGTTTGGAGTTCACGACAGATTCCCAGCAGTGTGCGGAAGCCTAAGACCCGGGAGGCGGGAGGTAGTCGATGATTGGCCGCTTTGAAATTTTCCATGTATTCAGACGGCCGAGGAGAGGTCGGGGCCCGGAGGGCGGAGTTCCGCTAGAAGTTAGGGGCAGCGGAATCCGAACGGAGTTCCAAAGGATGGGACTCGGTAACTTGGAGGGTGCTTAGTAAATATCAAATGCAGATGGTAAAGGGCGAGGCGGGCCCCGGAGAGTGGATGGATGGGGCAACATTTCTGTTTGATGAATCGACAACTATGTGGACTTTCAGACATGGAAGTCCGGAGGCTCGGGCCCGAAGATCCAAAATGCCGGCCAAATTTATGCTCAAGTTCCAGTTTCATTAGCAGGGGAAGGACGGAGGTCAGAAGATTTGGGCCTGAGGGGTCAAATTGTTGTTTTGGAAAAAAAATGTTTAATGTTTTCAGTTTTCGACTGCCAAGAGTGAACCCAGGCCCGGAGGGCATGAATGCCCCTGCGCAAAAAAAAGTCGTGCTAAGGTGAAGCTCTGGATTGATCATGAGGGTACTTCCGAGGGTTTTCTCAAGTTTTTAAGACATGGGTTTTGTGCGTGGTATCATATTTCATCATTCATATGTCCTTTCGATTGTTATTGTTCATTTTAACCCCTAGAAATAATGAAAACATTGTTCGGGAGGGCAAACGGAAAACCTACCTTGAACACTCAATGCGGGGAGGTGTGGAATCTACTCATAATCGACAAGGTGACGGCAACAGGTGATAATCGACGGAGGCTTCGAGTGGGCTCCTTTGGAAAGTTCTCTGATCACTCTCTGCAACACTAACAAGTGAGAATGATAGGTTTGGGCAACATATTTATACCCCCACCGCCATTAATGGCCTCATTAACTGCAAGTACGACAAACATTTGGGTTGGTGGATTTAAATTCACAGACGGCAGCGGGAGACCCGGGGTCCGGAGGCTAGGAGGGCACAGGGCGGTGGGCGTTTGACAAGTTTAGCCCAGAAATCGCAGACAGCAAAGGGGAGGTCGGGGCCCAGAAGGCGAAGCTCCGCCAGAGGTTTTCCATTTGGAATAGTGGAACCTTCACAGAATTCCAGACGCGGAAGTCTGGAGGCTCGGGCTTGGAACGCTCGAAAGCAGCCAAGATCTTCTTGTAAATTTTTGGACGGAAATCCTGGAGCTGGGACCCAGGGTCTGGGAAGGAGAAACCCATCTTCCATCGGGAACGATAGACACAACAGGGAAACCCAACCAGTGAAACCCGAAGGGGCAGGCCCGGCCGGGTCCAAGGCCGCTGGCAGAGGCAAATTGCCAAATAGACCCTGCATGGCACCAAAACTTGTCAAAACGAACCCAGGGGACCAGGAGCACCTTATGATGAAACTTTGGAGGCACACTGACCATCCGGGGCACAAAAAATGGGGCACACAAAATGAGGCAGTGACAAAAACAAGCCAGCAAGGCGAAGGAAAAGAGGGTCCCCATTCCGAACGGGGCGTGTGTTGAGGGCACAACAAATGGCGACTCCGCTGGGGAAACGCTCCTGAGCGTTTTAAGGATAAATATTCATTCAAGACCCAGAATCTCTTGTTTCACAGACTAGGAATGAGCTTTCAAAGGTGAACTAGGAGAACGAGATCCTTAATTGGGTCAGTCTACAGGACATTTTAGAGGTGTGTGCAATGAATTCATTCCTTTATGCGGGATGGTGACCAGGGCTGCTGATTCAACCGAGCAAGCTACATAAATCGTCTAACACCAAAAGTAACCTAGACATTGCTCTGGTGCCAGTCAAGCATCTATAGCCCCGACGGAGTTGCCGCTGCAATCCCATAGATATTGCTCTACTGTCGGCCAAGCGTCCATAGCCCTGGTAGAGTTATCTGCATACCCATACGGTCGGTTATTTTTTATTAGAATTCATTTTCTCTTTCATTTTGATATTCCTTTCTCATTTATCATTTTGCTCAACCGGGTAAGCATTGAAGCCTACAATGGGTTTAGGACCACATTGGTCACTGGAGTAGACTCAAGATTTTTCACTCACTAGGGCATCATAGCAACATGGTACAGTCCTTTAGAAATGATTATTATATGTCTTGTGTGAGATCCGAGATGTGTGTAAAGAGATCCAACCAAGGGTCGAGTTCTAAGACAACGTTCAGACAAGGAAATCATTCATGGGTAGCCTTCAGAGAACGAGGGTCGAGAGTGAATGTTTAGCCGAAGAACACTAAGGGCGGACAACAGAGTAAACCGTTTGTCAAGCGAGCATGGCCATTGCTAGGGGCAGGGAACCTTTTTCGGAACAAAACTGCCGAGAGGGAGAAAAACAAAAGAGTGACGTAAAATAGAAAGACGCAAGAAAACCAAAAGGGGAACCTACCCCAACCTATACACAAACATTTACAAAGAAGAGCTCTAACGAGCTCAAGCCTGGAAGTAATGCTTTAGGTGCTGCCCGTTGACCGACAATGAGAAGTTATCACCAGTTAAGGTTTTTAGGCGGAAGGCCTTGTCTCCCAAAATCTCAGCTATTTGAAAGGGGCCAAGCCAAAGCTTGTCGAATTTGTTGTGTCCCCCTTTCTTTTCATGGGCCTTGTCCCAATACAGGACCAAATCTACAATTCTAAAGGCTTTGATTTTGGTTCGGCGGTCGAACCATCTCTTAACTATGCCCTGATGTTTAGAAAATTTTTATATTGCATAGTCTCAGACTTCCTCTAAATGAAAGAGCTCAGCTAACTGAGCTTCCCTACGATCCCCCCCTTCGTAAAAGTCGTTGATAAACTGCAAAGTGGGAATCTTCAGATGGATAGGAAATATCAGCTCTAGGCCATAAACAAGGTGGAATGGGGAATTGCCAAGGGCAGCCTTGCGACGAGTGCGGTCTGCCCAAAGGGCGAAACAGAGCTGGGTATGCCAGTCCTTAGGATTCCTATCTAGCAATTTCTTGATTACGGTAATCAGGTTCTTATTGGTGGACTCAGCAAGGCCATTGCCTTGGGGGTAGTAATTGGATGAAAACTTAAGGGCGATCCCATAGTCGAACGCCCAACTAGAAAATTTTAACGACACAAAAGAAAGTCCATTGTTACACACCAAAGCATAAGGATAACCAAAGCGATTTAAAATAAAACTTTCTAAAAAATTAGTAACTACTTCAGTTGTGCATTGTTTGCATACGATTGCTTCTGTCCATTTAGTGTAGTAATCAGTAGCGGTAAGAATGTACCTGTGTCCAGCAAATAATGGAGGGCTTACCAGATCGATGAAGTCGAGACCCCATTGTGTGAATGGCCTTACCTCCAGCATGGGCTACAGTGGAGCAGCAACATTCTTCTCCCCGGTGGCGGTTGTCTGGCATGTGTGACATGAGTGAACATTTTAATGGGCATCTTTGAAGATAGTTGGCCAATAATATCCCACTCTCAATATCTGGTGTGCCATAGAAGGACCAGATCTATGGCCAGTGCCAAATTTGTCATGAAACTCTTTTAAGACCTGGTCTGCTTCTTCCTTGCCCAGACACCTCAAGTAGATGCCTTCATGATTCTTCTTGTAGAGAATGGACCCTTGTAGCATATAACCATTGCTTTTCAATCTAAGAGCATGCTTTTGGACTCCCTACAAGTGCGGTGGGCACTTGTGGTTTAGAAAATAATAAACGACATTCTCGTACCATTCTCCCGGGGAAACATCCTCAAGCTGGTATTATTGCATAGTGAGTTCGGGTCCAGCCTCCACCGCTGCTTCAGCAATCATGCAAGTAAGATCTTTTCCTCTCACCAGCTTCATAGGTTGGATCTCCATGTCATATTCCTGGAGCAGGGTGACCCATTTGGCCCTCCGTTCACCCAATTTGTTTTGCATGAGCAGTGTTTTTATTGCTGGGTCAGGGATAATGGCAAACACCTTATTGCGCAAGATATAATGCCGGAAATTTCTTCACCCCTCTGACGAGAGCATATGCCTAATTTTCTACGTTGTGATATCACAATTCAACGTCCTTTAGGGGAGCACTCATGAAGGTGATCAAGTGCTCATTTCCTTCATCATCCTTCTGAGTCAAAATGTTGGCACAAGAATGCTTTGAAGCAAACGAGTAGATATAGAAAGGCTTCAGATAATCTGGGATGACTAACACAGGTGCCTCAGCAATGGCCCGTTTAATTTCTTCGAAGGCTTGTTTGGCGTCAGGAGTCCACTCAACCTTGGCATCCTATTTCAACATAGCTTTAAGGGGTTTAACGATTTTTGTGAAACCTGTGATGAATTTCCTGACGAAGTTGATCTTCCCAAAGAAGGATTTTAATTCTTTCTTGCTGCTAGGGGGCGGGATTTTCAGCAAGGACTGGATACGTTCAAGGTCTATAGAAATTCCTCATTCTAAAATGATGTGTCCAACCAATCTACCTTCAGTTACACCAAAAATTCACTTCTTGGGGTTGAGGGAAACCCTAAACTCCCTGCACCTCTGAAACACCTTGCATAAATTGAAGACGTGATCACCTCGTCCTTTAAAAAACACGGTTAAATCATCCATGTAGATGATTATGCACTTGCCGATCAGATTCTTGAAGGTGATGTCCATGGCACGTTGGAAGGTGGCGCCCGCGTTGATGAGCCCAAACGGCATCCTCCGATAAGCAAACATCCCCCACTTAGTGGTGAACGTCGTTTTATGACGATCTTCATACTGTACCATTACCTAGTTGTACCCAGAGTACCCATCAAGGAAAGACATCATTTGGGACCCGTTGACGATCTGCAACACCTCATCCAATGAAGACACTGGATAGTTGTCTTTCTCAGAAGCTCAGTTCAAATTGCAAAAATCTACACACAATCGAATCTCCCCATTATTTTTTCTAACCGGAACCAAGTTGGCCACCCATGTGGAGTGTCTGACTGGGAATATAATCCTTGCCGAGAGAAACTTCTGCACCTCTTTGTAAATGATGGGTTCTAATAAGGCATTAATGGGACGCTGTCGCTGATGGAATGGTCTCACTTTGGTCTTGAGAGGTATGGTGTGCGTGATGATGGACATGTCATATGTTTTTAAATCCTCATAGTTCCATGCCACCACAAAATGGTACTTCCGCAACGCATCAATAATTCCCTTCTTTTCCTCAGGCATGCATACTTTACCAATAAAGACATTCTTGATCTTCTTGGCTGTCCCGAGGTTGTGAGCATCGCACTGGCTGCTTATGGCTTCTTTGTTTGTTTGTTGGTTCTAGTCTCTGATCTGGTCCAAGTCAAATATACATTCTAGCTGAACCATGCCCCTGGGAATCGTGTTGGTTTTGAGGTTAATAACCCCCTCTATATCCCACTAGGCTTCTCGCGGATCAACTTCATCAATTATTTGGGCTGCAAAGACATCAGAACTTGTGATGAATTCAAGAATATGTTTGTCATCATTGAAGACTTGGAAATGAGGAACGTTATCTGGAACCGATGGTGTAGATGTCAACTCAACTGTAAATTTCTTAAGCCCAGACAAAGAGAGGGGTTGCAAAGTGTTGGCTACTTGAGCTAAGGCATCAGCTGTACGATTTTGGGCACGGGGAATTATGTGTATATATAATGCATCTAAACCCTCTAAGAGATCCCAAACCCTATGCCTATAGTTTTCCAACCTTCTATCATGGCAAGAATACAATTTCCTAACTTGTTTAACTACGAGTTCTGAATCCCCAAAAACTTGCAGTATTTTGACATTTTTCTTCAAGGCCATGAGAAGGCCATGGACCGAAGCTTCATACTCTGCTACATTATTGGTGCAATAAAATTGCAACCTGTGGGCAACAAGAAAGGTCTTACCTGTTGGGATGATGAGTTCAAACCCGACACCGGCTCCTTGTTTTGACTTGGACCCATCAAATCGAAGCGCCCAAAGTTTGGAAAGTTCTTTGACTTCAGGTCCGACTAAGTTCTCGCCTCTCCTTGATTGGGTGGTTGCCTCCGCAATCTAAGGGGAATCTTCTTGCCCACTGTGTTGAACCGAGAGTGGTTCTGTCAGTACCTCCTTTGGTGTTTCTTTTTGGAGGGCGGCTGATTTCTTAACATGGTCCACTGCTATTCGACATAAGCAACAGTGAAATTTGGAGTGGGCAGCGTTGTGAATCCTGCACCAATTCGGTAGTAAGAGATCTTGGAAATTCATTCGGGCCCCTAGGCTAAGCTAATCCCTTGCACACTTTTCTATAAACTCCTAGAAACCATTGAGTAGTCCCCAGTTGTCACTTTCATCATGTTTTTCATCTGCTTCTACCAACATTTCCGCACTCGGAGGCATTTGAATACAATCGATTAGAGGACTGCTTAACACTAAGAGAACTTCGACAACGCCTTCTTCCTGAGGCTCAACCTCATTTTGGTAGGCAAAGGGATAGTAATTGCCCAGCTCTGTCTCAACAAAAAGCACTTCGTTGAGATTGCTATATTCTGTGATCATATATTTCATACGGGGTTCGCGGTCAATACGGATTTGGTTTGGCAGCCCCTTCCACGACAACCACATATGAGAAAGGTTTGTGGCGGTATATCCATTCAATGCCTTGGTGAGTTCCCTTCCCAAGATAATTCCATATGCATTAGGAATGTCTGCCACTTGAATATTAATGACTTGTTGTATCCTTGGGTCTATAGCAATTTGCATCATAATCCAATTTATTTCCCCCACGATGTTGATCTCTGTTTTGTCTAGTTGAGTCATTTTTCTTTTTGAAGGCATGGGAGTGATGCCAAGAGCCTTGCATACTTCCAAGGGCATGACATTGGCAGACACTCTTGAATCGAGCAGGTAGTTATGCAGGTTCTTCCCAAATATTCTAATGGTGGTAAGGAAAGGAGGAGTTTCCAATCTTCTTTGGAAGATGCCCATAGGTGTGTCCATGTGAGTGACTTGACCTTTATTCTTATCACTGCCTTTATCCCTGGTTTGCCTAAACGACTGGTCCTTGGAAATCTGCCTATTACTCTGCTTTGGTTCCTTTTCCATTTGTTTACTTGTAGATTGATTTACGAGAACATCCTTCCTTTTCTCGGTATTCTCCTGTATTATTGGTTCTTTCCTTGGTTCTTCAAAGGTAACTCTCTTAGCTGATGTTTCCTGCATTGTACTAGAGGATGGAGTCCCATTGAGGATCCTAAAAAAGGCGTGCCTTATGGCAGGGACTCTGAGTAGTTCAAAGGCAGACAAACTGATTTTCACCCTTTTGAACTCTTCTGCCACGTATTCACCCATTTGCTCAATTTTTGAACTAAAAGCTTGACCTATTACAGACCTAGGAAGTTGGACTTTCATTTGACTAGGTTGATTTTGTGACTGGTTTTGAGACCCATTCTTGTTGAGGTATTGGGTAGGTATATGGGGGAGTCTAGGGTTGTTGCTGGCATTAGGATCAGGCGGGGTGGCGAACTGTTTGGTGGAGTAGATGTCATAAAGGGTCCACCCATCTGCCTGTTTCTGAGGAAGTAGGGAGTTGATCTCTGATGGAACATGTGGACCTTATCTATGTAAGGTTCTTCTTCGTCTGGTGGACCATTGTCTACAAAATCAAAAATTTGAGCTAAAGTTTGTTCGTTACTTACCTCTTGCACTTCTTCACCCTCAACAGGAGTAGGCTCGACTTCAGGCTTGTTGTGGTCACCCCACAGAAACAACGCTTGGTTAACCACGAGATAGGAGGAATCATACGACTCAGATGGGACGATGTCCCTGCAGCCAACACTGTCAATTGCATTTTGTACTTCTACTTGGAATATTTCAGCAACTATCTAGAATTCAGGGCAATCCAACTCGGAGTATCTGTTGGTTTTGTGAATCCGACACCATCTAGACAAAGCTGCCTCAGCGAGTTATACTCCACTAGTTGTCTTTTTGTTGCTGGTTGGCTAGTCAAAAGGAGTGGGGACACCCCCATTATTGGGCCTAGTATTCCATGTGCGATTCTTCCTTTGAGAAGGTCTTCTTTCAGAATTTTGATTAACATTTTGTCCCCTATCATAGTTCTGCCCAGAGGAGGTGCTTGCTTCTCGGTTATCCCTATTATCCCTATTGTCTCGATTATCCCGATTAAGATTGGCCTGGAGATTACGCTGAGAAGCCTGTAACTGATTATTCTGATTTTTTAAGTGCATCATCTCGATGGACATTTTCTTTATCATCTCTGTCAGTTCCTCTAACTTGTCTTTCTTAGTCATGTTGCTTGGTTGCAGTGCCAGATTTTGGAGAAAAACGGGCGGAGCTACCGACTGATTCTGCTGTGCTGGAGGAAATTCTGGCCCTGGTAGGTACAATGGAGCCTGGGGCTGATGCGAATACACTTGTTGTTGTGGGGTAGCCTGAGAATAGTTGTGTTGTGGTTGAGGATTCAAATATGAAGGCGCAGGAGGCGCATGATTCAGTGGCTACCCGAGGTGTGGGATGATGGGCAACTGAGGTACCTGGTTCATAATAGGGATCTGATGAGCGAATTCCTAATTGAGCCCTTGAATCTGCATTGGGTGTGCCACTGGTCCCAACGAGGGTAGCGGGCCAGAGATGTTCTGCCCCAAATTTCCACTGACGATAACAACTTCCGTGTAGGCGATCACTAGCGTCGTAAGTGGTGGGCGCATCCTTTTCACTAATGCTGACGTGAGGTTGTCCAACGCCGCATAGTAGACCGGGAGAGTCACGACGTCATTATGAAGGTATGGGTCCTGCAGCCTTGTGAAGGCCCAATGAAAATGATCATTGAAGGAGCTAATAGGCTCATATATTTCTCTCAGGACAGACATAAACTACTGGTAAAGTTCTGAAGGGCTGATGGGAGTCTTGTATTTTTGCAGGAAGATATTTTTTATTAGGTTCCATGAGGTAACGGATCCCCTTGGCAGATTGATGTACCAATAGAAGGCTTCTTCCCCTACTGAATGCAGAAAAGGCGACATGCAACATCCTCATGGTTGACTTGCATTTCGGTAAATGTTGTCTCGAATATTTTGATATGCTCTTTAGCTATTCTCTATGGGTCACGAGGGTAGAACTTCGAACAAAATCCTTCTGGATTCTTGGGCATATCATGGTAAGCGACGAAATGTATTGGCGAAGGGTTATGTGCCAACCAAGCCATGGCGGGAGGCAGAGGCAATATTTGTTGTTGAAGAACAAGAAGTTGGGTTTGCGCATGCGCTAGAATAGCAGTTTGGGACTGCACCTGAGCCGCAGCTGTTTGGGCAGTACCTTGGGCTAGAAGTGCCGGGAGAGAAGCAATCCCTTGGCTGCTGGAGATGGGAGGTGAAAATGCAGTTTCAGATAGTTGGGTGGAAGACGAAGGCCAGCTGAATGAAGGTGAGGGTGGAATGGAAGTGGATGGAATGGAGGAAGAGGAAGAAGCAACGCTACTTCCCTTAACTCGCTTTGCCCTTGTAGGAGGCTACAATTCTTCAAATTCTCCCTTGTTTGGTGTTGACCGTAGAACTCTTTGAAATCTTTCTAGGGAAAACAATCCAATTCGATCCAGCTTCACTTTTAACCCTTAGCTTTGTATTCCAAACATGTCACCCTCCCTCTAGTGCCAGTTCTGTTGATGTGTTTTTTATGCACTTATCAACACAGGCAGTGCGTAGGTGCACTACCTCTCTTGAAAGACAATCTTCCACAATCAAATTGCAGAACACTATCCCAAGGTCTCTAATGTTAGGTCTTGATAGTGCTTGGAATATCTTAGTTGTTTCATGTGATTTGCTGGAATCACAAGGCGGACTTACATATGAATTACAAAGCATGGGAAGTTGGATCTTGAAATGGAGTTCCTAAGATGGGAGAGTTGTTGTGCATTTGCTGTAGATTAAAACAGCAGTCTTGAACTCCATTTTTATCATTGGATTTAACTTTACAATGTGCAATGAACCTTATAGCATAGGTCACTCATTAAAAAAAAAAGGAAAAAGGGCAGGGAAGAGAGAAGGTTCCTGGATTTGCAACTAATGGTGAATAGTGATAATGGAGTTCTTGCAATGGACAACTTCCTAGAAACAATATTCCACTTAACCAGAAATCTCACAGTCTCATGGAATTTGTGCTATCTTCTAAGGTCTGTGAATGTTTCGTCTTTCATTCACCATGTGCATGCATGAACAAAGATGAAAGTGTGGAGCAGCTTTGGATTTTAAGCCTAGACTAACTTTACACAGCTATCTACCATCAACAAACAGCAAAAAGTATGGACTAAGAAGGCATCTACATAGCAGGAATTTTCATAACCACAAAACAACATTTCTAAAATATATCAAGGCAAGAATACGGCTAATTAGAACAACAATAAAATCTAGGTTAAGCATCTAACAATGGAGGTTGAATCAAGTAACATGTAAGAAATTCAGAAAATGCACCAAGTCAATGTATTTTCATTATAAATTTCTGTAGCATGTGTTTATAACAACTCAACTCCTTTTGCAAATGAGGGGAGAGCCCTATTTATAGTGCTCCAAAAGTCAAATGAATGGCTAAGATTAATTCTCATTGTATGGCCAAGATTCATTACAAAATAGAGTTTCACCAACCCTTAATATATTGTGATTTAAAAACAACATTTTGTCCTTTTCCCTATTTTGTCCTCTAGTAACGGTACTGTAGCCTTTTGTCTTTTTACTGATTCTTGTTTACTGTAGCTACTCTTTGGGAAGCTCTTCATTGCTAGGAGGGTTGTCCTCTTGTTTCTTTGAAGTTGTATATTCTATGTACTTCAGGATGACCGGTGGGAGCTTGTCCACCTCAATGATCTCATACCGCAACATTTGGTAGCTCCATTCTTTTGCATTATCCTCCAACCTCTTCCAGTCCTCATCGTACTTTATACCTTGATCCCTGAACAACTCTGATTGATTGAAGGCACGGGCAACAAAACTCATGAATTCCACTGTCATTTCGCTAGACATCCCGTCCTTCATCTTCTTCTGGAAGTAAGGTTTTACCTTCTCCGGATCCATCTGTACTGTGGGCATGTCGTACTCCGTCATTAGCTTGAGGTACTCGGCACATTCCGCTCTAATTTATTTGATCCATTCAATATCTGGATCCACTTTGTTCATTATTTGTTCCAACCTTTCCTTCCGGTTGTCAAAGTCTCGCCGCCACACATCCATCAACCAATGATCGTCCCTGCTGAATGCAAGCTCCTTTCCCCATGTGGCTTTTGGCAACTAAAGGATAGCCTCGATCTTTGGAAAGGTGGAGTCGTATGTTGTAGGGAAGTCAGTGCAGAGCTTCCTCGTACCTTCCAAAGATTGCTGCAAATCCAATAACTTGTTCGTTGTCTGAACAGCTCGACTAATTCCCATGTTCTCCACATACAGGACCTATCAGAACCAGCTCTCCGTAGTCTTTTCCAAGTTCTTCGTTCTTTCCATATCATCAATCTGTTCTTTGGACAACAGTTGGGGTGGGGCCATGGATGTGGTAGGCAGGTCATCAACCGAGGACCACTGTTGGATGTAATCTCTCAATGCAGCCACCTGTGCCTTAAGCTCATCCTTTGAGACCTTATCCTGCTTTATCAGGTGTACCACCATGGCAACTGACTCCTCAAGGTGTCCAACCTTTTGCTCCCTGGTAGCGATTCCCAGATCCACAGTGGAGATGTTGTAGGTTACTCCCTCCTGGCCCATTACCGGCATTGCTATTTGTACAGCCCGAGACCCACAAGCATCCACTGTTACCTTGGATCTAATCTTCAGCTTCTTCTATTTTCTAGTTGTAATTTTGCTCTAGCCAAGATAGCTTCCAGCCTCGCCTTTGGGTCCTTTAGCACAGGGGTTTTCTTTTGAGTTGTCCCTTAAGCCACTCAGGCATAGCAACCTTCTCCTTTGGTGACTCATGATTACCTTCGCCTTCCTTGGTTGAGACTTCAATTTCCCCACCCTTGGGGGGTTCTTTTCCCCTTCTAGCAGCATCTACTTCTTCGTCATCGGAGTCTTGGACGAACACGAGGCGCTTGATAGGAAGTTTGGTAGATAATAGTTGTTGGGGACTTTCTTCCTTCTCCATCTCTTTGGTTTGCTCGTCCTCAGATTTGTGTTCCTTGTGTTGCTCAATTTCGATGCTCTTGATAGCTGGAGCCTTGCCCTCCGGATTAGCTTTCCCGGGACTATCTTCTTGTTGTTGTCCTTCTTCAAGGGGCAACATTTATGCCTCTTTTTCAGTATCTTTCGGGTGGCGGGCCATTTCTTCCTCAAGATCGTCATCAAAGGCCTGCACGATGACCTTGCCACCACCATCCTCCTCCTCGTCCCTGCTTTCTGAGGAGCCAGTTCCTTCCTCCTCGTAGGAAACCCTGTCAATTGTCCGATGCTCATACTCTGGGTGCTCGTGGTACTCATCAGCCTCCTCCTCAAATGGCTTCAAGGCCTCCTGTTCTTGTTTCTCCCATTCCTCAGAGATTAACATGGTGGCCTCCATAGTGGGCGGCCCCGTCGAAGGCTGTGAAGGTTTGGCAGTAGCAAAGACCTGCGTGAGGGCTGCTTAAAGAGTGGGATCCATAAGGATCTGGGAGAGCTCGGAGGGGATATTTTGCAAATGTTTGGAGAAGGCCTCAGGAAAAGCAGACGCGGGTACAAGTGCCGTCACCGCAACTAAAGGGAGTGACGTGGTGGGTGACATAGCAGCAGAAGAAGGGGGAGTAGTTATGGCAGAGGAAGAGTCAATTACTATCACGGACTCGGCTGGAGGTGACGGGGCGAGATGGACAGAGATGTCCACTACCAGTGGGGATGTGGCGATCATGGCCAGAGAAGTAGGTGGCACGATAGTCAGGGCAGGGAGAGCCAAGAGGGATTCTAATTGATCAGTACCCTTCATTTCTTCCTCTTGGATTAAGGGTTGCTCCGCCATACCCCCTGTTTCCTTTAGTCTTTTGGAGGGTGAGCCCCCCGTTTCTTTCCTTGTATAGACCTTGGGGTCGGGAGACTATTCTATTTCCATCTCCTTCCTTTTCTTAGACCTGGTAACCGGAGGAGATTTGGACATCCCACCGGTTGAAGTGGTGGCAGCGGCATCCTCCGTGGCACTTGGCTCACTTTTGAGCCCTTCATAAGTCAAAATTACCTCCTGCTATTTCAGCCGGACCACTTGTCTATCAACCCATTCCTTAGTATGGGCCAAGATTGGCTTCGTTATAATGTCGAGGTCATCAACCTCCTGCTCGTCCCAGTCAATTGTTGGTATTGGTAAATTGGCGACCGCAGGGTACTTAGGGTCCATTATGGTGCTCTCGTCTTCTTCGACTTGGTCTGGTATGGGGATGGCTGCACCTTCCTTACAAAATGCGCAGTCATCCACATATAGTGCCTTGCTCGTACCTCTTTATCATCTTGACAATCCCCCCAAAATTCTTCAATGTGGTGCAGATGAGCGAACCCAGGTCCTAGTGCCTTCCTTACATGCCCATATGGGTCTGTTCGCGGGCGAGCAGTGTGTAGCTGAAAATGGTAATCCTTTAGTTCTTTCTCAGAGTTACCAGGGCACTGGGAAGTTTGTAGTTTATACACGCCCTGGCCAAGAGTCATGGGATAAGAGATCCCTGCTATGTGTTTGTTGCTGAAGATTGCCTGTATGTGTTGGAGCTGCCGAGAAAGCTTCAATAAGATGATTGGGTCATTAGAGTACCGAGACAACTTGTTTGGCCTCTCGGTGAAGCCTTGGGCACAGATGTATGTGAACTTTGGATATTGGATGAAGAGGAAGGCATATTTATTTAGGAAGGCATGAGCACTATGAGAGACTCGTCTCTCAAAATATCCATTAATCATTCTGATGATGTGACCAGTGAAGGCGTCATTGACTCTGCAATACTCCTTAAAATTTCGGTATTGGAGTTGGGGATACTTGTCATAGGGTTTCAGTTTTTTACCCTGTTCTTCATCGGGTGCCACGAACAACCCGTTGTATTGCTTTCGATCCACCAAGGAGTAGATGAGGTATGAAGTCATATAGAATTTGGAGCTTTTCTTCAGGTTAAGGAACTGCTCATGAAAACAGTCACTTATTATACCCCCCCAATAGAATGAGGTTTTTGTGGTAACATCTTCATTCCCCCGAAGGATCTACTCAACAAAGTACATCATCCACCCCTAAAAGAAGGCCGCAATAGGGAGGCCCATAACCCTGCTTAGCATTGTGACCAAATCGTGGTAGTCTTCATAGAAATCGTTGCGAAAGAGTTCGTTAGGAACCTTGGCGGCGCTACCCGCTTTTCCTTTAGCCAATGCTGATTTATTAACTTCCTACAGCCTGTAGGGTTACCATCCCATGCCACCTAACACTCCTTAATGGTAGGTGTTTCCATTTCGACAAAGGTGGGAATATGAAAGGTCTCTATGATCCCATCAGCTGACAAATCAGTGAGAATGTTGCCATCCCTGTCCACAATTGTTCTTGTATCTAGTTGATATGCCTACCGACAGGCCATGATGAGCTCGGGGGCTACAAGAGATGGAGGAAAGCCGGTTGCCTTTGCTATTCCACTTTGTCGAATAAGCCTTGTGTTTTTGGTTTTTGGGTTGACCCTGACCCTTTGCTTGAACTCGTCAATATTGACGTGACCTATGTTGGTGTCGGTGATTTCTTTCCATTTCGTGGTAACCTTCGAATGTAAGGGTTCACCCTGGAACTAGTATTTCATTTTTTCTTTGTCCTCTTTCCCTCGAGGAATCTTGCCCGACTTCTTTCCTTTGTCCTTTTCCAGAGCTGCCCCCGAAGGTCCTGCACCCGATTCCATATATTCTGCAAGCAAAGGCATAGTCAGTGCAATTGATCATGAAAGCATTCATGTTAGTTGAAATCCAATGGAGTAAAAAAATTAGGGTGGAAATAAGAAGATACTTCTATCTCCCGACGATATTAGTCTTTTGTTTGAGGGCTTTGGGACAGTCCAGGCTCGAAGGACCAGACTTCCCTGGTAGGAATGTTGTTTTAGAAAGGCAAATGGGGTGGAACGATCCGGGAGATTCTTTCCGATCGAATTTCGATAATTGAAAAGGTTCGTGATGAAGAGGACCAAAATCAAACATGTGGGTCGAGATCAAATTTCAAATTGGGCTCATTTGGATTGATTTAGGAGCATCCAGAGGTATAAGGTCGAAAAGCCGTCTAGGGATGGCTGTTTGAAACGCCCGATCAGAAACGGAGTTCCGAAGATGGAACTCTGAGGTCCGGGGCCCGGAGGGTCCAAGGGCAGTCGCTTGGTTTCAGTTTCACAATTCAAAGTGTTCGGGCCCAAGCAGGCAAGATGCCGTCATGCCTTCACCATCTTGGACGGCGATCGTCGGGCAGAAGTCCGGAGACATCAACCTGGCGGGCCGGACCCGAGAGGAGGAAAAGTCGTCAATCCATTTTTATTTTTGAATTGGGCGGATGGAATTCTCTTGCAAATACTCGATCGGCGAGACATCGATCATCGGGGTGAAGTCATGGCAAATGTTTGATGTCTTACCGACTGGCGACAGGGAGAAGGAAAATCGGCAGAGGGCTTTCTTCAGCGAGAGGTCTCGCCGACTCTGCAATGTCTTGCCGACCCCTTCTTCGGTGTGAGGTCTCTACGGCGGGGGGATGTCTTGGTGAGATCCTCGGGTCTCGCCAACCGACGGAAAAAGGGGCATATCGGTGAGACCTCCTTCATCGATGTAATGTCTCAGTGAACCAGTGATGTCCTGCCAACCGCCATATGGAGGACCGGACCCGGGAAGGGCGAGTGCCACTGGATTTTAATTTTGAGACTCACAGCGGTCGGGAAGGTGGGCAAGATTTTCTTCCTTTGAACGGCGGAGACAGGACGGAGTCCCGGATGGTGAAGCCCAGTGCGGTCGAGGATGTTTGGAGTTCACGACAGATTCCCAGTGGTGCGCGGAAGCCCGAGACCTAGGAGGCAGGAGGTAGTCGATGATTGGCCGCTTTGAAATCTGCCATGTATTCAGACAGCCGAGGAGAGGTCGGGGCCCGGAAGGGCGGAGTTCCGCTAGAAGTTTGAAGTTAGGGGTGGCGGAATTCAAACGAAGTTCCAAAGGACGAGACCTGACAACTTGGAGGGCACTTGGTAAATATCAAATGTAGATGGTAAAGGGCGAGGCGGGCCCCAAAGAGTGGATGGAGGGGGCAACATTTCCGTTTGATGAACCGACAACTTTGCGGACTTCTGGAGGCTCGGGCCCGAAGATCCAAAATGCCAGCCAAATTTATGCTTAAGTTCCAGTTTCATTAGCGGGGGAAGGACGGAGGTCTGAAGATCCGAGCCCGAGAGGTCAAATTACCGTTTTGGAAAAAAAATGTTCAATGTTTTCAGTTTTCGACCACCAAGAGTGAACCCAGGCCCAGAGGGCATGAACGCCCCTACGCGAAGAACATCCATGCTGAGGTGAAGCTCTGGATTGATCATGAGGGTACTTCCGAGGGTTTTCTCAAGTTTTTAAGACATGGGTTTTGTGTGTGGTATCATATTTCATCATTCATATGTCCTTTTGATCGTTATTGTTCATTTTAACCCCTAGAAATCATGAAAACATTGTTCGGGAGGGCGAACGGAAAACCTACCTTGAACACTCGATGCGGGGAGGTGTGGAATCTACTCACGATCGGCAAGGTGACGGCAATGGGTGATGATCGACGGAGGCTTCGAAGATGGTGGGCTCCTCTGGCAAGTTCTCTGATCACTCTCTGCAACACTGACAAGTGAAAATGATAGGTTTGGGCAAGATATTTATACCCCCACCGTCATTAATGGCCTCATTAACTGCAAGTATGGCGAACATTTGGGTTGGTGGATTTAAATTCACAGACGGCGGTGGGAGACCCAGGGTCTGGAGGTCGGGAGGGCGCAGGGCGGCAGGCGTTTGACAAGTTTAGCCCAAAAATTGCATACGACAAAGGGGAGGTCGGGGCCCAATAGGCGGAGCTCCGCCAGAGGTTTGCCGTTTGGAACAGCGGAACCTTCACAGAATTCCGGACGCGGAAGTCCAAAGGCTCGGGCCCAGAACGCTCGAAAGCAGCCAAGATCTTCTTGTAAATTTTCAGACAGCAATCCCGGAGTCGGGACCCGGGGTTCGGGAAGGAGAAACCCATCCGCCATCGGGAACGATGGACACAACAGGGAAACTCGGCCAGGGAAACCCAAAGGGGCAGGCCCGACCGGGTCCAAGGCCGCTGGTAGAGGCAAACTGCCAGATAGACCCCACATGGCACCAAAACTTGTCAAAACGAACCCAGGGGAAGTAGGATCACCTTATGATGAAACTTTGGAGGCACGCTGACCATTCGGGGCACAAAAAATGGGGCACGCAAAATGAGGCGGCGACAAAAATGAGCCGGTAAGGCGAAGGAAAAGAGGGTCCCTGTTTCGAACGGGGCGTGTGTGCTGAGGGCACAACAAAACCCTAATAGAGACAAACTAGATTGTTGGCTTATAGTTGGGAAATCCAGAGGAACCAAGGCTAGATCGCTCCCAAATTCAGGCATAGGCTCAAAGGTGATGATGTAGCCATGCTCCTCATTTTGCTCCAACTTCTAATTCCACGCTCTTCCCCTGTGTCCACTCCTCATTCATCTCACTGCTCTGAGTGGTAGGATGAAGGTGCTCTTGCCCCTTGGCCTAAACTGGTGCTAGAGACAGGTGGGAGTCTGTCAATGAAGCCTATGGCGAAATGGGGTGGTGAGCACCCAATCCATCTACCAAGGTTTCTAGGTGCGCCCTGGCCTACTCAAGAGAAATATTGAGATCGTGGGCTAAAGAAGTAGCCTGAGCTGCTTGTTGTTGTTGAGCCAAGAGGGTCCATCCCAAAATTACCTCTCATTTTTCCTACCTTGCACTCAGTTACTTGTAATATGTTCCAAAAATCCCAATTACACACTTTACTTGCAATCAACCTTCCAAAACCCAAAATTGAGCTTTGGCCTCACTTTTGCATCCCCTTTGTCTCATTCTCATTAGTCCGTTTGTACACATGACCCACCAAATCCATAATATAAGGCATGGGCCTTATTTTTCAAACAAATTCCAAGGTTGGAGAATGATACAAAGAAAGAACAACAACATGACAAAGCCACACAAAGAGTTGAATAAGTAACATGATTGAGCATAGAATGCTTTCAAGACAAAGATAGAAGATTTTTTTCCAAACAACAGCATGAAGATCCAATCAAGGATGATGTAGTTTGAGTCATGTATTTAGACACTTAGAATAGTTTCAATTGTGTATTTGTAATTTAGTTTTTACAAATTACATGTAAAATGGAAAAATGTAATTGCATGTGATCATATCACTTGCAAAGTTGTAACTTTTAATTGCATGTAATAACATTACAAGTCAAATTACAATAGGACTTGTAATGTTGAATAAGTCAACTATAGTTAGTTAGTGGTTGAGAAAATTTCTCAAGTTAGCTAGGATCTCCCCCCTTTTCCTCAAGGCTTCTCTCATATAAATACTTGAGGGGGTCTATTGTAATTTTTATCTTTTGGCAATGCAACAAAACTTTGCTAGTTTGTATGTGCACTTTAAAACTTTGAGCTTAGATGTCAATAAAATTACAATCAATTAAAAGAGGAAAATTTCTTTCAAACCTTGTGTTGATTCAAGGTGTTATGTGATGACATTTTTTGCATGTTGATTATGAGTTTTGTGGTGTTATACAAGAGGGATTCAAGCTCAATTTTGCAGACTTTGAGCTGCTTATTGCGTTTAGAGTTTTAGATTGGTTTTCAGATTTGATACTACAGACTTTGAGTTGTTTATCATGTTTGAAGCTATTGTAGAACACTCAAGCAAAAGGGGTGGCTTGTAGACCTTTTTTTGCTTTTATTTTCTATGTTTGTGTATTAAAAGTGCATCATGTAGTTAGATTTTGAGCTGCTACATACTGTACTTGGTTACCTGAAAATCATCTAAAAAGGTTGATAGGAGAGTAAGTTGTCAAAGACTTTGTGCTTTCAATTTGTTTTCCTGTCCTAGAGGAGCAACGAAGGACTTTGTGCCTTTATGGAAACTTTTCTTCTTTATTTGTTTACTTCATTAATCATTTATGCTTTCATCTCTGATTCTTTTCTGAAATAAGAGAAAAGAATAAGTGTCTTTTCTAAAAAAAGAGAACAAGACAGAGTTTCACCCAGATTTATAATAGATTTATAGTTAGAGTTTATTTCTAAATTTTTAAAATAGAAAGAAAAGGGGGAGCCTTCCCTTTGAAAATAGGAGAGTTTATCTCACACACTGGCTAAAACCACAATTTTGCATATCCTCGAGGTATACAAAATTTTCAACCAATAGATCCAAAATCTTGAAAACAAACATTTAACAAGGTCATCAAATCTCAAACCCTTTGTAAGAGGAAAATACCTTTGAAAATTCCAAGTATTACTGCTTGCCCCTAGGGATTTTATCCCTAGAGGCTTCTAAATATTTGGGCCTATATCTCAATTTTCTCTCTCTAAAGTCAACATTAGGGAACTATTGCCTTGATTCTCTTGATTTCCACATAATGGACCTTGTGATATGAAAAGAAATTGAGACATAGACATTTAGTTGAAAAGCTAAGCAAGGAAGTGCTTGTGGTAAAAAGAATCCATTAAGCAAAGATAAAAGACAAATTGAACCCCACACATGTGTTTTCTCAAATGATCCCCCACAAGATCAAAGTCCCAAAACCAAATTCCATCAATCATCACAAATGTCTTAGTCCAAGCAATCTCAAGAAACGTCATTCTATGCTTTATCAATTTAGAGATAGGTTGCTCTATAACTTTTACAAATGTGCATCAAAGGATAACCCAAACTTGTACTCATTTTATTATTTCCAAAATCCAACTCTCTTCCAACATTTTGAGTATCTCACGTAGTAGGGTTGAAAAGTTCTTGGAAGTATAACATGTTCTTCAATACCTAGGTCTTGTAAACAAAAGTATCTCTAAGTCCACTTAGGTTCAAAATCAACACTTTCATCCATCCCGAAACATCAATCAAAATCCTTGTCAAAAACAACTTTTAGAATCTTGGAAAAAATCCTTCATTCTAGACTTCTGGAAAATCCTTCAAATCAAAATAAAAAATCATCTTGTTTGAACATGTGTGTGTGGATGATTCCTTCTTCATAAACTTAGTTAAATTATCATCCTTGTGAACAAGTTTATCCCTAGATAACATCCAACATCTTGGGGTTTATGAGTTCATTATCCAAAATCCAAAACAAAATCCAAATCAAATCCAAAATTCCTAAAGTCTAGTATCCCTCCAAGGTTTCTTAAGAGTTCAATCATTCACATCACCCATCTTTCATTATCTCATCACCATCCTTTGATCCTTAACATCTTAGATTTTCTTTTTTGTACCTAAATTTTATACCAACCTAAGGAGTTAGAGGTTTACCTCCCATATTCCTGAAAGTTGATCCTTATTTTATGGTCCAAACTAGATCTCAACACAAGAAAAACATGGAAATAAACAAAGAAACATCCACTTCAAGTGACTTGAGTCAAATTGTACTCGAAATCAACCCCATTGGATTTAACAATCCCCCACTCAACCTTCCTTTACTACCACAAGATCTTCAAGAGGGAAGTTTCCAAATGGAGGATATCACTAACAATGTCCTAGGAATGACTCAAGACAAAATCATGGAAATGGTCCAAAATCCTGAAAATCACAAAATTGTCAACATAATGATGAGACTTAATCCTTCACAATACATGTTGGAATTAGCAAAGGGGCTAAAATCCCTTCTGATTATGATGTGAGAAGTATTGTGGAGCAACCTCTTGGGATTATGCCACCAGTCTCATTCACACCTTCCTTCCAAAACATCATCCAACCGATCCCACAACCAACATCATCTCATGCTCCAAGTCAACCCATGGTTACCAAGGAGAGTTCATTGCTTCATGCTCTTCAAACACATCCCCTTGTAAATAACCAAGAATTATATGCAAATACCATCTTGGGTCAACCAAATACTATCCCCCAAGATCCAAAACATCCATACATTCCACTCGTCTTTCATGACACCAACAACCCATCCACTTTCTCTGCATCACCGACATATTCTATTAACACACAAGTCTCTCTCCACATGACTTCACAAGGACAAGAGGGATTTTTTGGACAAGGGGTACTATTTGGACAAGGAGGAAGCTAGGGAAAAATTTAGTGGTGAACCTTCACCAATTGGTGAATTCTAGGAATCGGCCAAGTCAAAATTGGCGAATTTCTCACACCCAGCAAGGTGTCCAATCGCCTGTATTTTACGAACTATAGGTCCAATGCATGCCATTAACCAATGCATTTTTTTATGAGGCATATTTAAGCAACAAATTTTCCATTTTCAAACTACGCGTTTCAATTGGACCGACTAATATTTTCTCCAGGAATCCCGAAAGCATTTAATAAAACACCTACATATTCGCCAATACTATTAAAACAACATTGTATCAGGACCCATTTCACCAATTAAAATTTACAAATAGTTTCTTGTGAAGACCCATTTCGCCAATTAAAATTTATAAATAGTTGCTCATGAGGACCTATTTCGCCAATAACATTAACAAATAATTACATTTGAGGACACATTTCGCCTTCAAAATTACAACGTATTCTTGTATAAGCAAGTGGGACTCACCAAATATTTAATATACCATTTAAAAATCTTGCGGAATTCGCCAAATATGGAATCATGGATTGATATAAATACAATTGAAAGTGTCATTTATTCTTACACATTTTGTTCAGTTCTGAGGTTCTACTTCTCCATTCGGAACTAGAAGTCAGTGAACTGGGAAGCTGAAGACGTAGACTTAAAAGGTGAGTGATCATTTATTCATAATGTTATTAGTTATAATAATACGTTTTCTTCATCTCTTTTCCATTCTTGCTTCAACAAAGATAACCTTAGAACCAAACTCTGAAGTTTCGAAGTTTTTGAAACTTCCGACCCATCGAGTAGAAAAGGTGAGTGATCATTTCTTCATAGTGTTATTAGTTATAATAATAAGTTTTCTTTATCTCTTTTCCATTCTTGCTTCAACAAAGTGAACCTTAGAACCAAACTTTGAAGTTTCAAAACCTCTGACCCACCGAGTAAAAAGATGACTAGGAAAGACTTGCAACTCAACAAAGTGAACCATCAAAAAAGTCAGAGAATCAGTAAGTTATGAAAATTTAGAACTCCGCGACAAGGTTATAAAAATTTAAGGACTAGCAACTAAGGTTAGGAAAAGCCAAAAATTTTATATTGTATTCCATGGTATTGAATTTGATATGTGATTCTGCATTATTTTTAAAGAACAACACTTATCACACTACTTATAAATTCCTATTGCATTGCCATTCACACAATCTTTGATAAATAACTGAAAGGAATATTATTAATCCATTCCTTGAATAGAAGCTAATAGTTCAACATCCATAACTTATAAGTTATAAGCTAACAGAAGCTAACAATTCAACATAAATAACTTATAAAGGCATCCAGTGTCCACCCAACTTAAACAATAAAAGCTTAAACTACCAAATCGCCTAAATTATACTGAGAAATCCTTACGTATCCATCACCATAAAATCTTTATTCACAGATAAACATTCCACAACAATGAAACTATCCAAAAATCTATCAATCTCATGTAAATAGAAATAGAACTTCTGAAAGAAAGATAATAACTAAACCAATATCACTACACTTTACAGAAATATTATTCACAAATAATAACACCACATCAATATAGAAAAATTATATCATCTGTCATCCCAATAATAGATATCACACTAGCAAACATTCAGTATAAATAAAATAAATCTATACACCATAACTCAAAGATTATGCATGCATAAACTCCACCAATGTCTTCTATTTCAAAACAACAAATAATAGCCAAAATAACAGAGTTTTCCCTAATGAGTAAATCATTTTTTTCTCAAAAGATCCTAATCACATCAGTCGAACCAATATTTAAACATAGCCAATGTCTTTGGTAATAGTTTCTTGAAAGTAACCATACCGAAAATTAAAAGAAGTCATTAACTTAAAAGTGCCAACTTTAAAGAAAGTATATGAAAATGCTAAAAATACACTATGCATCATTCCCAACAGCTTCAACTTCATCAGCTTTCGGCTCCTTATTCTCTCCTTCTCGCAACAAATTCTCCTGCATCTTCATTTTGGCTTTATATTCCCTATACCTGGTAATGATTGCAAAAATCTCCCTGCTGCTTGGTGTCAATGTGATCTAAAGCCTAGTTCTCCATTTTTTGAGAGCAACTTCGGACTCGTTCAGTGTGTCAGACCTCCTTTCTGCTTCAGCTTTAAATTTTTTGAGATAAAGCTCCAACCTCCCAAGCTTTGAGAAAGATTCTTTAGTCATTGTAGCAGGATGTGCTACTTCTTTGTTGAAGACTTCTCTAAAATTTGAGCAGATTTCTTTTGTGTCCAGAATTTTCTCATCAAAATCATTTGTTATCTTCACCTGTAGATCATGAAATTTCCCCTTGATTTCTCCTAACATATCCAAATACTTCTCCATCACTTCTATGATTTCCTTTACCAGGTCATCATATATGTTTAGTTTCCATTTAATTGAATCAAGCCATGAAGGATCTAATTCCTTTGGATCACTAACAATCTGTTCATTTACCAACTTCAATCGATCCATGTAAATTAACTCTTTCATTTATTTTGAAACTACATACAACTTGGTTTGATCGTTTCTAATTTGCTTCAATTATGCTATTAATCCTTTTCTTTTATCAACAATGTCAGTGTAGGAAATCACATATTTACTAATAAAAAATATAGCTTCCTGAGACAATTCTTCAATCCACTCACTAGCAGCCTTGGAATAATTTAGATTTTTCTTAATCAATTGCATCACAGACTCATCAATAACTCTTTCTTGGGAACTAGAAGCCTTAGTATACAAAAAGGGAGAAACAATGGAAGAGATAAAGTTTTTGAAATCCAAAATTTGAGATTGCAATTTTACCCTTTCTTTCCTTTCTTCTTTTACCCGCTTGGCTAAAGCATTGACTAAGTAACTAGTGTGATATACATCACCTTCGAGTGTCTAGGGACCCATGTCAACATGTATGACTTTATAATCATTCGTGGGTATATTATCATCATCTACACCTTTTAAAGGTTCTGCAATTTCTAACACCTGATTACCAGAGACAACATCATTCAAAATTCTTGACATTTTCTAGGATTTCTTGGGCCCTGAGGAAGATCAGAGTAATTTTGTCACTATATCTACTCTAGCCCTAGTGGATGTTGTAGGAGTGTATTTCCATTTCTTTTCTATCACTTTCCTCAACCGTATTGGAGATTTTTCTATTAGACTGGGGGATTTATCACTTTGAACAACCTCTCTAGACTCGCTAGGAATAATTGATATGTTTTCTATAGGAGGAGAAGATTCTTTAGACAAGGGCAGGAAAGTACTATCTTCAACAATATGCTTAAATATGCTCTTGAATCTTCTGACACAGGTTATTTTTAACATTTTTCTTTTTAAGAGCAAGGGTGGATGGGCTGTCTTGTTCACATATTGATTTTTATTTAATTGATTTATGCGGCTTTTCACCATCACCCCAAAATGGTGAATTGGCTCTAGAAGACTTGATGACGATCCTCGCCAATGATGTACCTCTAGGGAATACTTGGCTAGATCCTTGCTCATTTTTCTGGGACAATTTTGGTTCATGAACAAAACCAACAACCCTACGCCATTTTCCCTCCAACCAATGTTGAGTCCTTTTGAGTACTGGTTCAGCCTGTTTACTCATATATAAAACTTCATCTTTATCCTAGTCAACTCTGGGATGTGATTTATTAGGAAACTTCTCGTATTTAGGATCAAGAACCATCGAATCTTCAGACACATTTTCAGGAATTTGGAAAGAGAGACTGAAAATTTGTATCTACTCAAGGGTTAACCTCATATGGTCCCTTCTAAAAACTTCATTTTCATCAACACAATCTTCCCAGAAATCTTCGATTGAAGGTTGGTGTTGATACGAGCTGAAGGCATACAATTTTTTTCTCACAAAGCCCTTGCTGTCAAAATTAGTTCTTACAAACAAGTACTAGAGATCGTATTCTTTGAGAATCCTTTCAACATTCCTAGCCATCTAATTACTTTTGCAAGAGAAAGAACGAGTAACTAGCGGGAAGGTATACCCTCGCTTTCCCATATTCATGTATTTTATATTTACTATGGCCATTTGTCTGCAGACCTTCAAAAATACCAGTAAATCCTCAGGGTACTTAGGAAATTTAAGTGGAGCCTTCTCGTAACCTCCAATTCTCAAATAGGAAAATCTATCAAATTGGATATAAAAACTTCCAAACTTCAACACTAGAGATTTTGATTCAGGGGAAAAACGCATTTCAGGGTTTCCATCCAGCTTTCTCGTAGCTTCCATTAAAAAGGCATCATTAACAAGACAATATTCTCCCATCCCAACTTGCTTGGTAAATTGTGGATAACACTTATACACAGGCATGCCAGGACTTAGTGGTACTTGTGGTTTCAACCCTGGCCAATAAGCTCTTTGAATAGCAATGATATATATCAAACACGAACATAGATGAAAGGTAGCAGTCTTCTGAAAGTTAACTAATTTCTCATGCAAGTGAAAGCAAATTATCTCAGCCCAATCGATAAACACATTATCATCACATATAACTAAAATTAACTGACACATCCAGTCTTCAAATAATTCAACTTGTGCATTCCTGACGATACGATGAAGTAAAGCAATAACATCAGCAATTTATGCTTTAAAATGTGTCCTCTTAAGTTTGTTGGGAAATTGAGACTTACCTTTCTTCTTTGATTTTAACCACCCTTTGGCCATAGAATTTTTACACTAGGTTTCATTAGTCCTGAAATATTCGTTAGTTGTTACAACATACATCTCCTTTACAGGTGCCTTCTCTGGAATTCCCAATGCTTGAGAAATGACCTCAGGATTTTTTTTAGCTACAATGGCTCCATTCACAGCCTTGATTTCCTGGGTTTTAGGAATGTACCTTCTCACACATGCAACAATTAGGTCAACACTTAGCACTGCTTTTGGAAAACCTCTGGCCTGAGCTAGTCCACTTTCGAACACCTTCACATCTACAACAATTTTTTCTTTACTGTCTAGACATGCCCAAAATTCTTCCAATTTAAAAAGTCCTAGCTCTGTATCCCTCACACCAAGCCAACGATTTTCAATTTTAGACTGCATGAGCTCACTATGCCTAATGAGATGCTTGAATTCCTAAAGAAATAACAACAATAGGTAGAAGTATAGCTGAGGCTTTAACAAATAAGTTCTCACCACCTTCAAGCCATATAAAATGACAAGATGTGCAATCAATGTGGAGTAAAACGAGAATGCGGGCGAAATGTCTAAGAAAAACTACGTCACCCATGTATGTCGTTATTGTTGATAAGATGTGCTTTAAATGCGACATTCAATTTCATACCTCGAAAAGATAGCCTTTAAACCTGCATGCTTTTGGAAATTCCTGAAAAGACAACTCAAGTTCATTCCATACATAGTGTTCAATGAGATGTCAGATGACGACGCCTTTGAAAGGAAATGTCTATGCAGACCACAAAATGGGCTTGATTTGACAATTTGATGGTATTTATTAATTAATTAAAAATAAAGAGTTTATTTTTAATTAATTAATAAATACCATCAAATTGTCAAATCAAGCCCATTTTGTGGGCTACATAGCCAATTCCCCTTTGAAAGGCAAGATAAGTCCATCATGTCGCGTGGTCGCTAAAACTTGGAACCTCAAAACCAAATTTTGAAGTTTCAATGTTTTTTGAAACCTCCGACCCATTGACTAAATCCACACATCGTAACTCAAAGGTTACACTAAATGAGTTGGGGAATCAATATAACATGTCAAATGGTAGAGGCCTAGCAACTAAGCTTGCTTTGTTCCCTTGATTCTACAACGATACATCAAATGTTCTATCGAACCATTGAGTAATTTATGATATAAATAATAAACATGTGTTTTAAAGTTTTTTTACTTTTAACCATTAATAGCACTAAGCATAGTAACACTTAACGTTGCGATTGCAAAGGACTTAATAAAAGGAATTACAATGTCACATTAATAGCACAACCATTCATAGCACAGTAACACTTAACGTTGCAAAGGACTTAATAAAAGGAATTACAATGTCAAATTAATAGCACAACCATTTACTTTATTAAATTTGCATGCAATTTTTTTTTTTTGCTAGGTAAAACACTGCTAGGGGCAGCACCCTATATTGATTATCAAAAAATGATTACATGAGTATCTATTTTTCAAAAAATCACCTTGAAGGCCTTTTCTGTCTAGTGACCTTCCCTAATTAGCTAGCCCACCCATATTTTCATGCATTATAAAATTGACCAGAATTTAAGTACAAACACTCCAAGACTCAGGACTGACTCAATTACCCTATTACTATTACTATTTCTATTTAACAACAAAAAGATGAAATCATACCCAACCAAACTTTATCATTCATCATCATCATCCTCTGAATCTATGTGTTTCAGGTATGCCTTGCAATCTGCAATCACCGAGCAGTCTACTCCACATTTCTAGTGTGTTGGGCTTTTGGCCTTTTCCTCCGAGTCCCTAGGATCATTCACAAGCCATTCTTCCCCATCTCCAAGGTCCCAATCATCATCATCACCCGTTACAATTTCCTTTGCCAAACCTTTTTCCTCAGTGTATCTCATTTCCCACCCACGTGGGAGGTTGGTCGTCAGCTTTGCTGCCTTGGCCCCTGAGGAGAAAGAAAATGCTATAGGCCCTTTCTTCCCACAAATTTTCAAATCCTTCTGGGTCGACGGTTTGGACCAAAGGAAACTTCATTACCTCTCTCCCTCTCATCTGCATCATGTAGTATTTTTGTGGCATGGGGATTTTCCTATTCTCATCCACATTATCTAGCGTTGCGTCAATGTCGCCCAGGAATGCGTGCACAAAGACCATTTGGGTCAATTTTTTGCTTATCTCTTTCGAGACTCCGATATGCAAAAGGAATGCTAAGAACATTGCCGGAATCTTTGTATTTGCTCTAGCTCTATGATATAAGCCTTCAAAAATTCCGCCCCAACCACTTGCTCGGTTGCCCAGAGAATGAGTGGATGAGTTGAATTCATCAGCCCTTGCAGTCGCTTATCAGTTATTTCCCCTGTGAAGGCCTGCAGTTGCTTCTCTGTGTCCAAAGCAAGTGGCATTTCCATTTTACTTCTCGCCCACAACTCGCCTTTCTAGAATTTTCTACCACTCCTTCAAATTTTGCAAATGGAATGTGATAAATGGCTACTTACTCCACCTTTGCATGCAATTAATACTTAATTTCTCAAAGGAAAAAATAATGATTTGAATAACTCTTTACTGTAAATTTATAACCATTTATTTTATTACAACTAAATTACAATGTCACATTATTACTATAACTATTAACTACCCTATTTAATAAATTATGGGCCACTAGTGTCGCTACTAGCCTGATTCACGCAAACCAAAAAGCCAACTTAGTCAATTTGTGTATCTTAAGCATTACATGTACAATTAAAAATTAAAATGTTTAATTTGATTGACATCTATCTACATGCAAATTGTACCTCAATCTGAAAAGCTGTCAAAATCACCAGACTCTAGTTAGCACTACTAGTGCCAATCAAATAGTATGAAATCATTACAAATCTTGTTTCATTAAAGCGATGAGTTGTCCAATCAATCGCTTCGGATTTTCAAAACTAAAAGATTGAGAATTGCAAATCTACTGCTTGAAAGATATACTTCCAGAATGCAACTATGGTCGTCCATCAAAAATTCATCAAACGGTAGTGGTCCATAATGTCACGTGGTCGTTGAAACTTAGAACCTTAGAACCAAAGTCTGAAGTTTCGAAGTTGTCAAAACTTCTGACCCACTGACTACATAGATGACTAAGAAAGACTTGCAACTAAGGTTAGGAAAAACACCAAAACCTCAACTTTGGTGAATTAAGATAGGAAAGGTGGCAAGGACGGTGCATTTATGAAGTGAAGATCGCAGATAGATTTTAGCAAGTGGACATGACTGGAGGATCGATGGGTAATTAAGATCGGTACGTGTGGAGTTTGGAAAATTATTACCTCTCAGCTAGGCCTAGAATTTGATGGCCACCCCTACCTGTCATATGAAAATTTTGTGACATTTTTATTCATTTAAATGCCTGCCACTTTACATTTTATGAAAAAATTTAACTGTCAAAAAAATATTTAATTTATATTTTTTTATATAAAATTCTTATTAAAATATTATTGATTTTATTAATCATACATATTAAATAAATGCTATAAAAGAAATGTTGTTGAATTTTTTTTATAGTTTAATCCTTAAATTCATCTATCTAAAAACTTAAATTATTTGTAAAAGGAAAATAAAACTTCAACATGCTTACTAATAAAAGCAAGTTACCAAATGTTGTATTATCTTGAAAAAAATAAAAGTTGAGAATCACTGTAAACAAAATGCTATTATATACTTTAGATTTATCTTCATCCATTAACTACCAAAAAATATTCCAATTTTAAACTAATGCTATAAAATATACTTTAGAATTATGTTCATCCATCAACTACCAAAAAAGCTGATTAACTAGCACAATTTCCATTTCCAACATATCAAATTATCCCTAATCTACTCGCCTGAAATCTAGGCATAAACCCCAAAAAAAAAAATCACAGACAAGATTTAGTACAATAATCTAATTTTTTTAAAAAAATTGTACTGCTCAAACGCCTTCGATGAATTACCCATCTTCATCTTCCTCCTCAGACACAAACCCTTCTTTTTACGCATCTCTACTCTAGCGATGTCTTTGAGATTCTCTATGACCTCCTCAACCTCCATTAGCTTGACATAGATTTTGAGTGCTTGCCACTCACGCTCCACACCTTCTCACCATAGATCTTTGGTGTGTCCTTCTAGTCACCTGATAAAGAGATGATTTAAATCTGTGAGCTCTGGGCCTCCACCATCCATGCCTTCAACCTTAACAAGCCCCACTCCTGGTATCACCCGTTCCAAAATTCCTTCCATATCCTCTAAAAAAAATTTGTGAACCAGAGTTTTCATGACTTTCCTCACTACATCCACCAGTTCTCCTAAGTCTAGACCCCAACCCATGACCAACGAATAAATATCCATTTTGGTCCTATATCTGTGCTTTAATTTTTCAAAGCCATTACCCAAAATAAATTGAACTACTTGCGCCACCTGCACATCCTTGAAGAGAAATAAACCCCACAGCCACTTCATAGATGCTTTTCTAACGAAAGGGTCTAGCTTCCTCCACGATGTCAAGGTGAAACTGGCCTCCATTGTTTCTTTAGTTCACTTTTTATGGAAACTTCCACACCTTCGCTTACTAAACAATGTTTAATTCGCCAATTTTTTTTTCTTAATCATTCAAAAATAGGTTTTTTTTGGCTATTCATATGGTATTAATCTATGCCACTGCCCAGTAACACAACCAAATTGAAAATTTCAATAGAATAAATGAAAGGTAGAGTACTTTGATGCATTGAAAAGAGAGAATTAAATGTCTCAACCACTGATTTATGAAAATCTAACGGTTCTAGTGTTATTCCAGAGGTTTCAGTTCATAAGTCTAGTGCTTCAAGGATTTACTTTTGGAATGCATCTATAGTCGTCCATTGAAAATTCATCGAACGGTCCCTCTTTTAAAACAAACTTTATGCACATGCATAATTCAAAATGGGGACATTGCTAGGTTGACAAGACTTGACCCTCGAGATTAAAGAGTTAAGATTTAAAGCTTTGTCATAAAATATTTTGGTCTAACTTAGGCAATATTAAACGGTAAACAAAAGTAGGATGACCGACAAACCTAAATAATTAATAAAATATCAACCATTGATTTCTGGAAATCTAATGGTTCTAGTGTAATTCTGCAAGTTTCAATTTGCAATTCTAGTGCTTGAGAGATATACTTCCAGAATGCAACTACAGTCATCCATCAAAAATTCATCGAATGGTCCCTTTTTTAAAACAAACTTTATGCATATGCATAATTTAAAATGGGGACATCGCTAGGTTGACGAGACTCGACCCTGGAGATTAAAGAGTTAAGATTTAAGGCTTTGTCATAAAATATTTTGGTCTAACTTAGGCAATATTAAACGGTAAACAAGAGCAGGATGACTGGCATACCTAAATAATTAATAAAATCTCAACCATTATTTCTGGAAATCTAACGGTTCTAGTGTAATTCCGCATATTTCAATTTACAATTCTAGTGCTTGAGAGATATACTTCCAGAATGCAACTACAGTTGCCCATCAAAAATTCATTGAACAGTCCCTCTTTTAAAACAAACTTTATGCACGTGCATAATTTAAAATGGGGACATCGCTAGGTTGACGAGACTCAACCCTCAGGATTAAAGAGTTAAGATTTAAGGCTTTGTTATAAAATATTTTGGTTTGAATTAGGCAATATTAAACGGTAAACAAGAGTAGGATGACCGATAGACCTAAATAATTAATAAAATATCAACCATTGATTTTTGGAAATCTAACGGTTCTAGTGTAATTCCGTAGGTTTCAATTTGCAATTCTAGTACTTGAGAGATATACTTTCGGAATGCAACTACATTCGTCCATCGAAAATTCATCGAATCATCGTCCATAATGTCACATGGTCACTAAAACTTGGAACCTTAGAACCAAAGTCTGAAGTTTCAAAGTTTCCAAAACCTCTGACCCACCAACTACAAAGATGACCAAGAAATACTTGCAACTAAGGTTAGGAAAATTTGCACCGACACTTCGCCACTGCATTTTTTTATTGGTTTCATATTATGTTTAATTCACCAATGTTTTTTTCTTAATCATTTGAAAATAGGTTTAGTTCGCCAATGAATTTTATTTTTTCTAGTTTGAAAACAGGTTTAATTTGCCAATCAAAATATTTTATTGGTTTGAAAATAGATTTTAATCGCCAATGGAAAAAAATTAGTCATTTTAAAAAAATTGCATTTCACCAAGATTTTCCATAGACTTCTAGCAATTAGAAAATATTCACCAATGGACATTATTTTTTTTGACAAAAACAAAAAAAAATTGCCACTAAAATTAATATTTTTATCGAGAAGTATACAAGATTTTCCAGGATTTTACACCTTCGCCGAGGGGGGGGTTTCTTAAAGTTTTCCTTGGAGGAATCTTTGATCCCTCATCATCACTTTCTCAAGGAAACACACCAATCTTCTCACCATTTCTCCCTCTACCATTAACATCCACACCAATCCTTAGTTTAGGGAAACCCCCTTTACCAATCATCAATCAACCAAATCAAAAGAATCCTCCAATCATGCCACCGATATCGCAACACTAGGTGGCACCAATCCAAACAACACAATCAATCACCACACTATCTATAACACCTCAAAATATGGTCTCCCAAGGACCTAGAATATCTACCACACCATCCACCACACAATCCCTTACCATCACCCAAACGACACATCAACACCCACCTCAACAAACTCTTATCACAACATCTCACACCATTCTTAATCCACCACCACCACCACCACCAAATCCAAATGTGGCAAATCAATATAGCATCACACTGCAAGCATTCCAACAATTTCAAGCTCAACAAGCCTTGAAAGTTGCACAACAAGCTACTCAACATGCACAGACACAACAAACCGCACAACAAGCATAAAAACTTGCTCAAGTGCAAGCTCAGGCTTTATTGCAACAACAACAAACCACCCAAGCTGCACAAGCTATGCAAGCAATGCAAGCTGCATAGGTTGCCCAAGCTGCACAAGCCACCCAACAAGCTCAAGCTTAGGCACAAGCTCAGTATCAAGCCCAAAAATCTCAAGCACAAGTCTAGTTACAACAACAAGCTTATCAACAAGCTTTGCAACAATACCAAGCACAACAAAAAAAAATCTCAGTTACAAGCCCAACAACAAGCATTGTTGGCACAATAGAAGCAAGACCGACAACAAGCATTATTGGCACAACAACAATTGTAGGCATACCAACAAGCGTTGGTAGCACAAAAAAACTTCCAGCAACCTCCTACGAATACACAAAAACAACCCACCCATCACTCAAACAATCAAAGCACCTCAAAATAAATTCATCCCACCACCTGATTCGCAAAACGATGTGTCTGCACAAATCAAATTTCTCTCACAACAAGTGCTATACCTACAATCTGAAAAAACAACGGAGACACAAGGGAATTTATGCCCTTATCCATTCGACAAAAGCATTGTGATGGTTCCATTCCCACAAGGGTTCAAGATACCTAAATTTGATAAATATCATGGGACCGATAAGCTTGAAGATCACATCAGTGAATTTCATGTTCACTGTATGGAAGTTTCATACGACGGCTCTTATCTAATGTGACTATTCCCTTAGAGTTTGATTGGACCATCAATGGAATGGTTCTCTTGTCTTCCTCCCAAAATAAAAAAGTTCCAAGAAATTGTGGACTTGTTCATACAAAACTATTCATTCAACATAGGCATGGACGTGAGTTTAGAAGAACTATCCGCTCTCAAACAATCCAAGGGGGAAAAATTTGCATCCTTCTTGCAACAATGGTGATCCAAGGCCAATAGGAGCAAGTGGACTATGCTAGAAGAACAACAAATTTGTACTATCATCACCAATTTGGAAGGGACCTTTTCCTTCCATCTAAAAATGCAATGCATCACCACATATGACCAGTTGATCCCCAAGGTGCTCAACATCAAAAGAGCCTTCATCACACAAGGGGGGAACCTACTTATCAATAAAATCATCCATCAACTAGTTACAATGAAAAACCTCACACATGGGCAAAGAAAAAAAACATTACTAACGATGGTGTGGTTGATGCCAAAGTTATTATCAATGCCCCAAGGAAAAACACACAATCATATCAACAACCGCAAGACAACAACCAAAATAACACACAAACCAAAACATCATCACAACAACCCAACAATCAAGCGGTCAATAACCTGAACAGTCAAGGGGGACCACTCCCAAGGAATTATCCCCCTAAACGGAAATACACCCCACTTGGGGAACCGATTGAGTCTATCATGCAATGGTTAGTTCAAGAAAATCTCATCAAGATCCATGTTTATGACAATTATCAAGAGCCTCAAGTTAAACTACCATGGTATAACGAGAAGCAACTCTGTGATTTCCACAAGATAAAGGGACACACAATAGCCATTTGCATGTGACTTAAAAATATGATTCAGGACCTCATTGATGACAGAACTGTAACCATTGAACAACCCACAAGAAACCAATATATAAAGATATACATGAATTTGATGCTAGATCACAATAAATGGAACAAAAATGGTAAGGAAAAGTATAATAATTTGAACCATGTTTACGACCATGTTGTTGCATCCTTAGATGAGTGGGTTACCATTGTCAACATTAAAGGATCTAGAGCCAACTGTGGAGTCACCACACGTGGTGGAAAATTTACCATTCCAAGACCATCCCAACCATCCATGGCATCCACCACCAATCCCAAGTCAATTCTTGATGGTTATAATTTCTTGGATCAATCGAAAAGGACCCCCTCCCAGATCTCCATCATGGAGTTGCTGAAAATATCATCCGCACATAGGGAAATCCTATAAAAAGCTTTGGCTTCATTCACTGTCCCCATGGATCTTGATGTAGACCAGTTCCAAGCTATGGTCGTACATATCACCACACCACATCTCCTAACATTTTCTGATCAAGACTTCCAAACTCAACCATATCATAACCATGCACTCCATCTTGAAGTCTTAGTCCATAAGAATAAATTCAAAAGAGTCTTGGTGGATGGAGGTGCAGGCTTGAATATTTGTACTCTCAAGCTAATAAAGAATTTAGGATTCTCTAAAGATGTCATCGAGATAGGTAAGGGTATTACTATTAGGGCATATGATGATCAAGAACGGGTGTCTCAAGGCACCATTCAACTCTGTATTCAAGTAGGGCCAGCTATCATGGAAACTACATGCCAAGTCCTTGATCTTGAACTACCTTACAATATCCTCCTAGGGTACATGTGGATCCATGGGATGCAAGCTGTCACATCCACCTTCCATAAATGTGTCAAGTTTCCCTATCAAAATCAAGAGGTCATAGTCCATAGAGATCTTGAACCATTTTATTATTGCAAAAACCTGGAAGCCAAGTACTACAAGATTCCTCAAGTCTCGAAGAATGATGAGGGACCCACATTTCCATATATAAACCCATCTACCCTCTCCTCCACTTCTGAGACAAAGACACCCTCCATTCTGGAAATTTCTGATATTAAAATCATTATCCAAGATAATGGGTGTGGGGATTACAAAATGAAAAAGAGTGCCTTTGTAATAGGAGAGATACCTCAATCTCCTCGATCTCATGGGAAACCTCAATCAATTGATACACCATCTCACACCTTTAAAGCAAAACCATCCAGGTTTAAAAAGGTGGGGGGACCCAAGTCAGGAAGTGGTAGATGAAAAGGATATATCAAGAGTATTATATCAAGATGAAAGGCCTAGATCTAATCTTCCCATGGACAATGACAACAAAGGACTATAGTTAATGCAAGGATGGGGCTATAACAAAAATGAAAAACTTGGGCAGAATGATAACGACCTTCTAGAACCTATCATTCCTGAGAAGCGTATAAAAAATCTTGGTCTTGGATGTACCCCTCTAAAGATAACCATACATGGAAAAGGTGCCCCGGTTAGAAAAGTCAAAGCTCCTCCTCAGTTACTAGTGTCCACAAGTTTACCTTTAGATAACTATACCTTTGATATAACCAATGTGTGTGACGAGGACCCTATAACTGACCTACCCATGTTATTCGAGGATTCTTCTCTTTTCATGATCAGTACCCTATCTTTCGAACCAAGTAACCAGACCAATGAGCTAAAACTTGTCTACCTCCAACTCATCGACTATGACCAACGAGGACCATCGATCTTAGACATGTTCAAAAATGATGAGGCTCTCTTGGAATTCATGGGATTGCGAGATACTCTACCATGTGGAGATCACAAAGTTGGGTTTGACATTGAGCTAGACACACATGCATATTATGGGGAAACAATTGAATCCCTCAGTCACAAAAGTGAAAATTTAAGAATAATATCCAGGTCTTTGAGTGAAAACCACGTTGTGGCACTCTTTGACCCAAAAATAGTAAAAATAAAGGACGTATCTAATGGTGAAAACCTCTCTGAGGTGCCAAAGGATGAGGGATTCAATCTTCCCCTTAGTTCTATTCATCAAGTAAAGTCAGCGGTCTTAGCAAAGAAATGTAATCTAGTAAACCTAGGAACCGAAGAAGCACCACATATCACCTTCTATGCAGAATCACTTTTGACAAAAGAACAAGAACTCCTAGCTGCTTTTCTAAGGGAAAGAAACGTAAACTTTGCATGGACCTACACTAACATGCCTGGTCTTCATCCTGAAGTTATTGATCATCATCTAGTTGTTTATCTAGAGGTGAAACCCGTAAGACAAAGCTAAGAAAGATGCATCCACAAATAGCATTACTGGTCAAACTTGAATTACAAAAGCTCCTTGATGTTGGCTTCATACGGCCAATTGATTATCCAGAATGCATTTCAAATCTTGTACCTATCTCCAAGCCCATTGGGAGCATCCGCATCTACATTGAATTTAGGGACTTGAACAAAGCATGTCCTAAGGATGATTTCCCTCTCCCAAATATAGACATGATTGTAGATATGAAGGTAGGGCATGAAATTCTATCACTAATGGATGGATTCTCAAGATACAATCAGATCATGATAGCTAAGGATAACCAACACAAGACAACCTTCACTTGTCCATGGGGGACCTACTACTGGAACATGATACCATTTGGGTTGAAGAACACCAGAGTAACTTACCAAAGAGATATGACGCTAATCATCCATGACATGATGCACAAAATTGTGGAAGATTATGTGGATGACATATTGGCCAAATCAAAGAAGTGTCGAGATCACATAGCAGCGCTAAGATCCATCTTTGACAGGCTAGAAGAGTACAAGGTTAGACATAATCCAAAGAAGTGTGTTTTTTGGCATAAAATCAGGCAAGCTCCTAGGGTATATTGTATCTATGAGGGGAATCAAGATAGACCCTACCAAAGTCAAAGCAATTGTCGAGATGGAAGCACCTAGAACACTAAAGCAGTTGATGGGTTTGCAGGGAAGACTCCAATCCATTCGCCAGTTTAAAGCATAGTTAGTAGATAAGGCTATCCTATATTCTCATCTACTCCACAAGGGGGTATCATACAAATGGGATGATAAATGTGATCAATCATTCAATAAAATCAAGGAGTACTTACTGACACCACCAGTCCTTATGCCACCAATTTTGAACACACCATTGATCCTGTATATATCAGAAATAGTAGTAGCCCTTGGCGCTCTCTTGGCTCAACATGATGAAAATGGGAAAGAGAGAGCTATTTACTATATCAGTAGAACCGTGGTGGGACACGAGCTGAATTATACATTCATTAAGAAGGCTTGCCTAGCAGTGGTGTTCGAAGCACAAAAATTCAAGCACTATATGTTGGTTCACCAGATAAAACTCATTGCCAAGATAGAACCTCTCAAGTATCTTCTTTCAAAAGCAATGCTCATGGGATGAATGACTAAATGAGTCATGATCCTAACAAAATATGAAATTAAGTATGTAGAGTGGAAGGCCATTAAAGGACAAGTAATTGTAGACCAATTAGCAGAAGTGTCGATATATTCAAAAAACCCATTGATATCAGAGTTCCCCAATGAGTCAATCTTTAACCTAAGTGTGGCAGATCACTGGAAAGTACACTTTGATGGATCCTACACACAACATGGGTCAGGAGCTGGAGTCTTCTTCATTACACCACAAGGAGATTGCATACCAAAGTCATACAAGTTGTATTTTCCTTGCACAAACAACATCACAAAGTATGAAGCTCTTGTTATAAGACTTATGATTGTAGTAAAATGGTAGATCATGGCACTCAAAGTCTATGGAGACTTGCAACTTATCATCAACCAGGTCAATGATGAATACCAAATGAAAGATAACAAATTGACTCCATACAAGAAACTGGTAGAAAGCCTCAAATAATTCTTCATTGACATCAAATTTGAGGAAATACCCAAGGATAACAACAAAGAAGTAGATGTTATGGCAACAATCAGATCACTACTGGATATCCCACATAATTTCAATAAACATGAATTCCTAGTAGAGCAACTTCTTGTACCAGCATTCGAGGTACCAAAGTCTGAATTTTTGTGTGAAATCTTTGGTCCCAGTGACCCTTAGTATCATGATATTTAAACCTATTTGAAAATAGGAGTCTTCCCCGCCGATATCACCTTGAACCTTAAAAGAACATTTTTCAAAAAGTTGTCCCACTTTGCTATCTTAGGAGACACCCTATACCATAGGAGTATCGAAGGAACCTTGTTAAGATGCCTTAATCCTGAGGAATCTTTGATTGCTTTAACCGAGGTACACAATGGCATTTGTGGAACACATTCGAGTGGTATGACCTTGGCCAAGAAACTGCTAAGGACTGGGTACTATTGGCCTACGATAGAAAAGGAAGCTCATGACTATGTTCGAAGGTGTTTGTAATGTCAACAATATGGGGACCTCATCCATGCACCAGCTTGAGGGATCTGACCGATCATAACACCTTGGCCCTTTTCACAATGGGGGCTTGATCTCATTGGTAAAATCACATCCACCTCATCCAATGGACACAAGTTCATTATCACCACCACTGAGTACTTTACGAAGTGGGTAGAGGCCATCCCAATGACATATATCATAGGGAAGAAAATATCCAAGTTCATCCTGAACTACCTCATTTTCCGCTATGGTGTCCCACAAGCCCTTATCTCAAATAATGAAACACCTTTCAAAAACCAAGATGTTCAAGAACTATGCCAAAAATTCAATATCCAACATCGCTTATCCACTCCATATTACCCCCAAGGAAACAGCCAAGTTGAGGCTTCTAATAAAACCATCTTAAAAATCCTAAAGAAGATAGTTAATGAAGCTAGTCGTGACTGGCACTTACAACTAAATCCTGCCTTATGGGCCTACCGAACAAGTATCTGCACTCCTACTAGTGCAACCCCATTCTCATTGGTCTATGGATTAGAATTCATCCTCCCCATTGAGATCGAGCTCCCATCCTTGAGAATATCATTGCAAAACCTGATTATTGAGGAAGAAAATTGGGTGTCATAGTTGAACAAGCTAGAACTATTGAATGAGTGGTGCATGGATGCCTTGAATCGCCTACAAGTCTATCAGAACTGTCTCTATTGGAGCTATAATAAGAAGATCAAGAGATGGACCATTCAAATCAGAGAGCTCGTATTGAAGGAGAATTAGAAAAATACATACCAAATCCAAAAAGCAAAGGAAAGTTTTAATCCAACCGATTGGGACCCTTCATCATCACAATGAGCTACAAATCAGGAGCATATCAACTATCAACACCCGAAGGTGAGCCTCTGTAGGAGCCCATCAATAGCTCCCATATCAAAAAGGTTTTATGCCTAAACTTGCAAGGTATGAATCCAAAAATACAAACAAATCCAAAAACATAAAAATCCAAAAAATAAAATAAAATAAAGGATTGAAAATAGTAAAAATAAATCGTCCTCTAGTGAAAACCACTTTTGTGGTGATTTGGAAAAATACCTTGGTGAAAACCTAGCAAACAAGCGCCTCATGTAAATAAGCACTTTCCATCCACCATAACCTCTATGACTTGTTCTACATCATTCATCCATCGCATTCTATTGATCCTTCCATCACCCATCAACGTCTGCATCATAGCTTGATCTTGTGTTTGTATCATGTTCCCTCCTAGTACTACTTGGCACATTCCTAAGGTCAATTTTTCCTGCCTATATCAGAGTAGTCTATCGCATCACACTAGGGGTATTGAATTGAATTCGTGTATATTCTTCAATTATTCCTTAAAATCAAAAAATCCAAAACATTCAGAAAATTAGAAAACCCAAAAACATCCAAAACATATCAAAATCCAAAAACAAGTCAAAAAGTCAAAAAAAGTCAAAAATAGAGTCGTCGTGTCAAACTATGAGTCTCTGAGCTCTAAACGTAGGCAAGGCCATCATCAATGTTCCCTTGAGACACATTAGGTCAATCCTTTAGGAGTTCGTCATAATAAACTAGCAATCCATTTGTTCATTTCTCATCAATAAATGAGTATATGTCAATTGAACTACATGGTCTCTACATGTTTAACGTAGGAAAGGCTAATCTTCGATCAACCCCCGAGGCCCCTAGGATAGGTTCTTGGTCAAAATATCAAAAAACACAAAAACATTAGAAATTTTGAAAATCAAAACATTTGTAAAACATCTTGAAAATACCAAAAACAACCTCAAAACACATCAAAAACATTCAAAAAACCCAAAAAATCATCCATCCCGTTTCACAATCACCCAAAATAAACATCTAATCATAATAGATCATCATCATCCCAACCTTTGGTGAAACAATCAGAAACAAGTGTAGCAAATCGAAAGTGAAAACTCAAATGTCAAGATCTCAAGTCTAGGTCAATAAGTAAACAAGTTGGTAAACTCTTAAGTACTAATAGCCCATCATCCAGGTAGTCCCAAAATCATCTGATAACATCATGTCCTGGGATGCATCCTTCCTACAATGGACATCAACATCAGGCATCACTGTAGTTTAGTCTTGGCTAGAGGTATGAACATTAGCTTGTTTGTTTACTTGATCTTTGTATTGTTGATTTATCTTAGTGTGCTCATTCCAATGACCTCTCGATGATTTCTAAACAAAACAATTTAGAGAGAAAGGGATGGGGCATTGATCATTATCTTTTTATCTGTTGTGCTTGTTGGATATTCTTGTAATATAACCTTGGTCATGCTTACTTTGTTTGGTCTATAGGGGGGGTGTTTTGGTTATCTTGTTGACCACATGGGAAGGTTCTGCCTTTCTATGTTTTGGTCCGAGATGTTTGAAACTTCTGAAGTGCATCCTAGAAAATTTTCCATATGTCAAGTGTGAACAAGAATACTCCTATCTATTTGTCAAGTCAAAATCCATGGCACTAGATACCCTACCATCCTGGTTGTCTATACCTTGATGCATCGTATCTATGTGTTTTATCAAACATAAGGAAAGTCAAGTGTCGTTTGTGTCCCAATCCCTAGATAAGAAAATCATCATCACTCATCACCATATCTAATAAAGTCTCGATGACTCATGGACTTGTTGGAATTCTACATCTTCTTAGAATCAAGAGTTCATCCATCTTATTCTTCTCATTCTTATATCTCTACTAACATTTCTATACAAGTATCAAATTAGTGTGTTATATCAAAATATATGTGAGGCTACCCATGGTCACTAACTCTCTATACATCATCAAATCTATCTACATCAAACATCTGAGCTTTCTAATCGTCTTTGAGTTGAACTGATCTTAAATTTTTATCACGAGCTCAACCTAAAATTGAAATTTAGTGTTTGATCTCTCAAGGGGGAAGTGTAATTCCTTCTGTCGGGGCAGTAGTAGGCCCTCTAAAAAAAATTAGGAATTTTTTTAAATTTTGATCATGGCAATATTATTCTTTGAACTGACGCAGTAGGTGCTTCACTTCAAAGAGGGGAAAAATGTAGACACCGAAAAAGTCCTGATTGATACTACACATCTAATTTTGATCAACTAACACTGTTTCTTCGTAAATCATCTCAAATTGATCAATTAATTGAATAATCAACATTATTTAATTAAAATCAACAAATTCAGCTATTAATCAAATAACTAAATTTATTGATGAATTCATCCTTCTAATTAATTATTCATCTTATTTAATTAAATCAAATCATTTAATTAAATCCTCTCATTTGATTAAAAATCAGTCAAATCAAATATCACATCTCCTAATTCACTCCAATTAATTAATTTTGGATTAATTAATCCTAAATCAACTTTCGAATCATCATTATCAAATCCTTTAGCTTTTAACTCCTCAAGAATTAAATCAACTACGATCAACTAACCAAGTTGCACATAAAATCAATTTCTTCTAATTATCTAATTACCTCAATTATCCTCACAAAGGCATATTCTAAGGAATATTCCCCTCAACCACCTCTAATTCAATTTCCCTCCAAAGGTTTTCAAAAAACTTTCACATCTGCATTTACTTGAACTCTTACAACCTTTCAAATCCTCTTACATCCTCTCAAATCTCATTCAATTCCTCTTACACCATTTCCAAATTCTCAACCAACAACATTTACTTCTCTTTCATCCTCCTCCACTTGCACATTTTCCAAAATGTGCTCCAACTTCCTCCAATAGAATTGTGACACTTGACACATTCTCATTAGCTCTCATTTTATCCCACATTCACCAATTTCCTCTATTCTTCAACCCTTGGCTTCTATAAATAGAAGTATCCTTTTCATAATATGGATCCATAATTTCATGCATTTCCATTATAGTCATTTGAGTTCATAACATTCCATCATTTTTCACCCATTTTAGCTAGATTATATCCATTTTCCATACTTGGATCATCTTCAACATCAAAGCTTATCAAATGGATTGGAAAGGGCTTCTTTCCACATCAAAGGAGCACCACTCCCCCTATGGGATGAAGGTTTTGCTAGTTTAATGTAGATTACATGCTTCATTATGTTAATTTCTTGTTTATTTCATGTTTTCTCTTGAATTGGTTAAAGAATCTCATAGGGAGCATTATATTTGATTTTCTAACATGTTTGACTCTTGTTTGATGATCTCTTGTTAGCTTGTGCAGGTTTTGTGCTCACAATTCTTAAGTCCATAAAATGGTTTGAAGTGTAGTATTATTGGGGATACTCTAAATTCTCTTGCCTCTAGTTATGCAGTTTCAGTGTAAAAAAAGACCAATTTCCTTCAGAATGGGTGGAATTGGAAATAAGTTGATCTAGTTCACCTGCTCTTGAGCTAAGTTTTGAACTAGGATGAGGAACTTTGATGGAGATAAGTGCTTTCACAATAAGTGGCCATAGAAGTCTTTTAATATTGTCCACATGGAAACCCATCAATTTCTCATACTCTATTTTGACAAATGCACTCAAAGATGAACCATGAATTTCAAAGTAATTATGATCCTTCCTGGTGGCTTGTAGATGCTCGAAGAGGGTGGTAGAAGTTTTTCTACCTCTTCAACATCTCTTGCACAACTCTAGTTGGTACCTAAGATAGGCACACTTTTTATATTGATGAATCCAATTTCCCAAGCATGGTCAACAAGCCCTATGGTTTGAGAATATTATCTTTATCCCATAACACCACTACTAGCTTGATATCAATTGTGTATGATGTAAAAGTGATATGTCATTTATACAAAATCTTGCATGTTTTACTCATCTTTAAAAAAGGATGTAACATTGTAACTCATTTGTAATAAAATAAATTATTGTGTTATTCTTCATTATTCATTTGCAATAATATCTTTCATTGAGAGTAATTAGAACTAATGGTATTAGATTTCTACACTCCATGATACTGTCACTTTTGTCATTTTTCAATTACTTAGGTTATATTTTTTAAGTGGAAAATAAAAAAATAAAATGGAGACAAAGATATAGTAATATAATTTAATAACAATAATATAATACTAATATTTACATTAATGTAGAATACTAAAAAATATAATAGTATAATAATAATTTAATAATAACAATAATATAATAATAATATTATATATTAATAATAATATAAATTAAAGAATAATTATATTTTAGTAATTATAATAGTATAATATTATTAATAATATAATATTAATATTAATACTACATAATCAAATGTGTAACACAAAATCTCAAAATCCTTGATTGTATTGATTCATAAAATATTGTGTATAAAAGGAGACAAGAGTATTAATGAATATCACTCATATGTGCCTCAATTGAGACTACATATTGATACTATAAGAAAAAAATTTACAATTCTTTTTTGAGAAGCTAAGACTCATTCAAACCTATCTAGATTGTCCTAAAATATATTTCCCAAAATCCCCAAAATGAGGCTCAAAATTCCTTTTTATAGAAACAAGGGAGAAAACAAGCTAAAATCCTAGAATAGATGTCATATTTTCATTTGACATTCTCACATGACAAGACAAAAATTGGTACAACCAATTTAGAGAAGACAAAAATACACCTTCAGTGAAGCAAAATTGATGATGAGGTCATTGTATAAGTTGCAACTGATGTTGAACATGCCACTCCACCTATTCATTATATTGCTCAAGCCATGAGTTGTAATCATCCTCTTTTGGCCACTTCAAATTTATTTTTCTAGACTGCATTGTTATGGACATTATACTTGGCATCCATAACTGCCTTGGTTTCCTTAATAAAATATCCAAACTAGATTCCAACTTTATTTACTCATCAATTGTATTATTCAATACAGTCAAATTAGGCTTACCATTTGAGCAAATAAATGAGCACATGGTTGGGATGACAGTCCCAAACTCCCTTTCCAAGCGTGCAGAGGCTTAATTATTCCAGAATAATCCAAGATTTTAGGCATTACTCCCTATTTCAATGTTCCAAATGCTTTCAATTTATTCTTCAATTGGAGATCCAATTTGGATTGGAATGTTGAGATCTCCCCTAATAGTCCAATGGATTCATTGGCCTCTGATTATCTTGGGGGCATTTTTGTCAAAATTTACAAATTTGGTGATTTCTGCCATGGAAGTTGTTCCAAGAATTCAGGTACTCCGAATTGCCTATAGAGACATCACCTGTTGATTATGCTTAATGAAATCATTTTTAAAATTTTGTAGCTTCCTCAAGCATCTTCCAACCTATGCAAAATATTTGACAACCTGTGGCTAAGGTTGTCATCTATAATATTTGTTGCAATTTTTCACACCTCATCCTTGGCTACTTTCTCATATTGTTTGCTTTTCTTTAACCCTTCTTTTAATTCTTTTATTCTCAAAGATAGAGTTTCTCTATCTTGAGATGAAAATTCAACAGACCCTGACTGGGGAGTGGAGGGGGGGGCATCCAAGCTTTGGGAAGGTGGAAATTGAGATACCTCTTTATTGTATTATAGAATTAATTTATTGTGTGCCTCTTGCAACTTATTATAGTCTTCTTGCATCTTCTTGGTTGTTGCTTCACTGAACAATGTTGTGCTCACTATTAGGGATGTAGCTTGAGTAAGAGTAGTGTTAGTTAATCTTTTAACAATCAAATTCCCAGAAAACTCACTGACATCCACTTGAGGCTTATTGTGATCATGAGCTATGGACCAAATTGCTAAGGTTTCATGCCTAGTACTGAAACCTGATCCAAAATATAAGTCCTTAGCCTACTCATCTGATATAAGTACCTCAACTCCAGCCTCTTGCCTCCTTATTGTATCCAATACAATAGTAGAGGATATACTCCAATTTGGTAATAGGAGGCACCCACTATCTTTGACAATCTGTCTTCCCTCGGGAGAAATATTCCTCAACTTAAAATTCACCTTTTCCATAACCTCTTTGGTTATGTTTTTCAATTCTTCCTTGGTGGCTTCCTTCTTTTCTTCTCCTTTTGCTTTGTTTAGTTCACTAAGGAACTTTTCCGACTTATTCTTGATTAAGAAGTCCTTGCATTCTCTGGACTTCAAAAAGTTGTTGTTAGTCATAAATTATGTGCAAATGAGGGCCCTGGCATAATTTATTTCTTCATGCCCACCCCCCAAATCAATCATCATCCTATTTTGGGGTGGATCATCCAATGGAGCTCTTGGAGTGGAGGGAAAGATTTGGTTCACCTCTTCTTCATTAATAATTTTTCTCCTACGTCTTCTGCTCCAATGGAGTAGTCAACCAAAGGTTGTACCCCACTTGGTGTATCTTGAGATGCCCTTGGAGGTGCACTTGAACTTGCAGGCCCTACATCCTTTTGAACAAATTGTTCAACTTCTTGTTCTCTCAGCCTTTCCTTCATAGTTGCAGTTAGTACCACTGGGATTGGTGCATTTGCAACAATATATTCATACTTTTATAACATAGCATGGAGCCTACTAAATGGGTCTTTGATCTTTGCACATGCTCCTTGGTATGAAGGATTTGCTTTATTCCTCTTCTCCTCAACCCAATAGATTTTGGCCCATTTTTCTTTCATCATCTTGAACTCATCGTCATCATTGCAGTTTCTAATCACATCCTCTATGATATTGAGCTTATGATAGTAATTGGACCTCTTAGCATCTTGTCTAATCTGCTCAATGTAGTGCTTAGGGTCACAATTTTGGAGGATTTCTACTCTCATTCTGTACGACTACAATAAAGAAGGCGACAAACCAAATCCTTCCTTAGCCGTGACTTCAAAATATGAGAAAAATGTTGTAAAAGGAAGAGTTGAGCCTTTCTTGCTAATTTTGAGATGAAACTTATCAGTTTCATTCAGCTGCCACATAATCTCTAGGAAAGCAAGCTTATCTGGCACATATTTTAGAAAGATGCGAGGTTGCACAAGTGAACCATATATTCTAGTTATAGTGGTATCTGAGTGCAGATACCAATCACCCTAGTTGTGATTTATTCCCTTTTTAGGATTCCTCTCCTTTGGCCTTAGGAATTTCATTATGTTGTCTGATATCCTCTATGTAGATTGAAATCCTAAATTCTTTAGGACCACATGAACAAATAAATCAAAATCCACATAGCAGTATTACACTGCATATCCCAAATATGAGTCCATGTTTTCACAAGCATTTGGACTCCCTCCTCGTTCACCATTCTTAGCCTCATGGGGCGACTCCAAATCTCCCCGCAACTGTGTAGAATTAAGTGATATAGTAAAGAATACCATCTAAAATGGATGTAAAAATCCTTGTCTGAGATAGTATTTAATTGGGAATGCATCGCCTCTACAATGTATGATGTATAATAAAACTCTTTATTTAAATCCCTATGTTTCACATCAACAACAAACATCATCATATAGACAGAATTTGCACCTTCCTGTCTTCACCCAAGACCTAGCACAAAGCATAATATGTATTCACAAAATAGTTCTCAAATATGTCACACTTGAATGGCTCAACCTCATCTTTGGAGAACTTGACAATCTTCCTCTCTACATCTCTCCTTCTATGCTTGGGTAGCCACATAACCTTGTAACTGTATTTGTCTTGGGAAAAATTTCTATTCAAGGCACTAAAACTGATTGGCACACTTGCAGTTACATTGAGGTTGAAAAACTCGTTGATATAGTGCCTGGTCAAATATAAGAGGACACCTCCATGCCTATTTCTTATAATTTTGTTCCCTACATCATACCTCCAAGCAATGGCTCTGATGAGGTCTAAATTCACAAAAATATTTGGCACAACCATTTTTCCCAAGTCCATGCACCATAAGTTTGAAATTGGTCTATTTGCAAGGCTTCTCTTATAACCATATTCAAACTTATTCCATCCCTATTGAGGGATGGTAGCATCCTTGACAACACTAAATTTATCAAGAAATTTGTCTATTATCACCCCGGTGCCTTGATCATGCATAGGCCTTTAAGAGGATCTAGGTAATTTTTTTATCAAGTCTTCCTCAAGACTCCTCTTAGCTCCACAAGACTTGGTAGAATATTAGCTTGTAGGTGTTTCTGAATATACTAGGTTTTTTAAGTCTTAACCTAGCTAGGGATTTTCCTTATAACACCAAAAAAAAATCACTATGTATTGTAAACCCTAATTTATATGATTCCAAAATTATTTACAATTTAGAATAGATAATGAATTTCTTACCTGTTTGTATGCTCTAAAACCCTAATTTTTCTCTTGAAAGATTGCAAAAGTTGTGCCAATTCTTGAAATCCCTTTGCACGAATTCTCAACCACTTTTAGCAATAATGAATTACTTAACCTTATGTAATTCTTCATATAATAGTGGTAGGAAATAGTCATTCATTGCAATTAAGGAAAACTCAAGTGAAATGAATGTTTGTAAGTATTCTTTTGCCAAAATTGAATAATAGTCATCAATATAATTTTAGCGTGGAAAATCTACGACCATCGCATCCTCTCAATACATCACAAGAAACATTTGAAAGTATTTGGTTGAAGTTGTGATGCATTAGAGTGAGTGACACAACCAGGAGTCACCAAGTATCCACTAGAGCAAGCCCATGGACATGTAGATGAAGAGAACACCATCATATTTTTGAGTAGCCATGAGTGGATGAAAAATGTGATGAACTGAGAATTTGTGATCGAATGAGAAAGTCATGTGTATAATGCTTTTGTCTTTATACGAGTGCACCATCGTAACTTTGGATAGCTTTCACGAAATATAACTCACAATGTAAGAGGATATGCAGTTGCACCTTTTCATCATGACATAATGTTATTCCTGAATTTCCACTATGGTTGCCAAATATTGTCACATCCAAAAACATATTTTTTTCATCCCCAATGTAGGCATTTCCCTACTTCCTTCATAGTTAATTAAAAATGAAAATAAGGGAACTCATATTCAATGATATATCATATATCTCCCAAGTAAAAGAATCCAAAGAATAAAGATCTTTCAAAATCTCTTTATAATTGTTCTTTAAATTTATTTCCCACTATTCATCTACTAGCCTTTTATTATTGCTTTTATAACTTTGGTGCATGCCCTCTACTTTGATTTTCCCTAAAAAAATATGATTAATACTCAATGAAAATTGAAATAATTTTAAGAATATCAAAAATAGAAGATGAATAACTTTTAGTAAAAATTTTGAGCCATTCTTCATAATCTTCATTACTTGGCTAATCTACCTTTATGTTTTTCTTCCACTTACTCATACTAGTATTGTACCTGGGTCCAAATTTGACCTCTCTAATAAAATTTTCCATCCTCCTTGTCTAAAATATCAAGATCTTATTTAGTTGGTGAGTAAATAGAATAGGATCCACCTTTTCATCTTTTAGTAAAGAATTCACAAAAGTAGACACTAGGTCATTAAATTCATCCTTCCAACCACATCATTTTATTTTTTCCCTATTATTCCTCCATAGCTTTGATTTTAGAGGTGATAATAGGTTAGAATTCCTATGTTTTCTCCTTTAATGAAGCCTTTTTTTTATTCATAAAACTAGGCATTTTCATACAACAATTATCTTACTTCATATATGTTACATCCAAATTTTTCTCTAATACCAAATGTAACATACTAAAACTTAAATGTAATATAATATGATGACATGACAAGTTATGTTAATATTTACTTTCAATTTTTGTAAATATGATATTTATTTTCATTTTGACTTATATAGTGTTATTTGAGTTTTAGTATGTTATAATATATTTCTACAATTTTGTTGGAGCTACCTAGTGCATAAATTTGGCATTTATATGCATTTTTTCAAGCTCTTCAATTGTACCTTCACCCTATTTGTCATTGCCTCTTTACTTGTTAAGGTCTACTTCAAATTTATTGTCTCATCTTTGGATTTCTCATGTTCTTTATATAATCTTCAAGCAATGACCTCATTGAATTGATTTGTGTGCACTACTAAGGAAGCAACCTCTAGAAGAAACACCTCTACAAATAACTTATTACATATATAAAAGAAAACATTCCAAATTTGGTTTATTTTCTACAAGGGCAAGTGTCACATAGCCAAGGCTTCATTTTGATGATCAAAATGTAATCCCTTAATGAATTCACAAACCTCTTATTGACTATTGAGTAATACATCAATTCTTCTTTTGATGGTGCCTAGCATCATAACACCAAAGATCTCCACCCTAGTAATAAGAGGAAATCACTCTCTAATTATTTTTCTCCCCAACTCTAGAGTGATATCTTCAATATTGAAGTCAAACAAGGGTTTGAACTCTTAGCAATGTCCTTTTTCATCATCCCTTATGAGTTCTTTCATTTTTCTCTTTCCTTCAAAGAACCTTTTCTCTTTCAACTTTAACAATAATGCAAGTTAAAAACTCCCTAGTCTTTATGAATCATCATCTACAAGGAATTCATCACATAATTTTTTCCTAATATCCATCATATATGTGGTTTGGAAGATTTCTTGCATCAAGTCAAAGTTGGCAAAGGACTAGAACTTCTATTATCATTATCTTTAGGGAATAAGGCATGTGGAACCACTATATTTGTAGTGGGAAAAATATCCCTAGTCAAATCTACCATCAAATAATCAATTAAGGGGACAACATTATCCTAGATTTGTTTTGTTATCATTTTATATTCTCCTTGTATTTTCTTTACAAACATATATGGTGATGTAGGTTGGTCACATGAATATTCATGCGGCAATTTATTTCTCTTCGGATTTCATGACCACTCTATTGTTAGTGCTACTAATGGTGGGGATATAAATAACCATAATCTTAAGTGAAGAGACAAGACCAACGTTCTTCTATAAAGTTTTGATCGACAACATTTTTAATGGCTTGTGCCTCTAGGAAAGTTCCTTTACCTTCTCTAACATTTTATTCATTTTTCAAAAGGATCCTCAATTTCATGGAAGGTGTCATTATGTTCAAGGCCCAATTAATTATTTTTTCTTTCTACATATCCAATATGCATCCACCCTTCCCCAATCATAATTTTTTCTATACTACTTTGGTAGTTTCTTATAAGATCTTCATGTTCATGGTAAGAATGTTGGAATCCACCTTTTCGCATACTTTTTATTAATTTATCAATAAAACCTTTAGGTCTAAAATATATATGATCTACAAGTATCTAAGGATCTTCCCCACCTCTTCAAACCCTTATTTATTATAAATCTAAAATTTATCTTCTAAATGAACACATGGTGGGATAAATTTGGGCTTCTTGCGTTTCTTAAAATATTTAATATTTACAAAATACAATTACCTCATTGCTTCTAGGTATGCAATCTTGTCTAGCACATCATGAGATGGGATATGAGGTGAGATGGTGGCTCCATAAATCCTAATGACTATGCATTTTAGAAACAAAAACCAATCCTCCTAACTATTCTATAATTTCTATTTGGGTAGGGTGCTGTCACAATAGTGGTTTACAATTCCTGAGAGGAACGAATTTTAGCTGAAATCACATATTTTTAGAAAATATAATGATTTAAGCCTTTAAAACTTCTATTTTAAGGATTCCAATTGAAGAGGGTTTGATCAAATCACCTTAGATCAAACCCCCTTGGATAGAACCTCGCTAGTTTTAAACCATACTTATAAATGCATCTCCTTTACACCTATCAAAATGCTGATAAAAAATCACTTTTGATTTAGCTTTTGGGGGATCAAATGTATTCATTTAAAATCTATTTCAAATGATTATGGTATTCCTCAGAACAATCTATCAAATGAATATAATTTTAATATGTTTTGGTTTTGTTATGTATTTGTTTTTTAAGTTTTATTAAACATAGGTTTTTCATCAAAAATGAATTTCTTTGTTCTTCACATGTGGAAAAATAGAAGATTATCAAAAAAAAATTTGAAAAATATGAGTGCACCAGATATTGAAGTCCCTGATCCAAAAATAAAAATAAAAAAAAATTTGACATATACAAAAAAAGTTACACGTTATCGGTGCGCTATGTCTGAATTGTAATTTTTGACTTTGAAACTTAATTAAGAAAAAATATTCAATAAAAACTATCTAACCAAGTGGAAGCACTAGATATTAGAGTTACAAATCTAAATTTGAAAGAATTAGAATTTTATCCTTCATGGAAAAAAAGTTATGCATTATACGGGCACTTTTTAAAAATGTTGTTTTCTGAAAAAAAATCAATTTTCGGGAGATGAAAAAAGAAGTGCAATTTGATTCCAAAAATTTTGAAAAAAATATTTTTAGAATCTACAAACAAAATTTGATGAGACTCTAGTTTGCACCATCTTCAAATTCCTCATGGTTTAGCTGCTATAGGTGCCCAAATGTGAAGATTTAGTTAAAAATAATAATTTCAGTGTCCAGTTTGGCCAAAAATTGTAAACCACTATTATGGGATCACCCGGTACATATTGAAAATGCCTAGGGAATAATTTGATCTCATATAATCATCTAGGTCTAACAAAGCATAATTTCTTCAATATTGGTGATACAAAGAGATCTTCAGCTTGAAAAAAGAGACATGTGAGTGATTTATGTCCATATGTACTATTAATGTTGATAGGCTTTAACTTGTTATTATCTAAGAACTTGAACTTTACAAATAGTTTATTATCAAACTCTCTAGTCATAGAAAATGGAAAAAGGAAACACAATAATGAATATCACTTGAAACTCTTATCACAAATGGGAGCAATGGAGTTCTTTAAACTTTGTCAAATTATTGTGTATGTGATTGGCTAGAAATGTCCCATAGTTAAATAATGTATTGACATATGGATTCTAATTGTCTTCATAGAAGGCAAGCATTCCCACACCCATCTTATCATCCACAATAGTGACCAAAATTTGGCACATTCCTTAGTATACCTCCTAAAATTAATATTCAAGCTTATTTTTCTTCAGAGGTTCAACTTCTTCCTTGGATGTGAGGAGCAATGGTTCACCTCTCTTCTTGCTTGAATTTTGGAAACTTTATAGATCAACACAAATGATAATCTTTTTTCTTCACTACAACTAAAGTTGCATAAGTTGCATGTTAGAGTGAGCAATTGATACGTTCCCTAGTCTATATGTTGTCTACCTTTGTTCACCATCATACATTTTTGTAGCACAAATAATAATGTTTGGATTGCCACAATAGTTAGGTAACACCAAATTTACAAAATCTAGTTGTCATACATTATTAATAGACCTATGTTTGTTTCTTTTATAAAACATCCCCATAAAAAGGTCCCTTCCTATAATTATGGTTATTGCATATATAATACCTTGGCATCCACAAAATACTCTATAAAAATGGTCCCTTAAGTAATATAAAACTAGTGTTTCCCTTGACAATGAGGGTGTCTATAATAACCTAAGGTTTTCTTTCTATTATAGTATGGAAATATGGACACATGTAAATTTAACACCCTCTCGAACACTATCAAGAGAATACAATGCAAGCCTTTGTATAGTAAACAAGACATAAACACTAATTTTATTAAAAAATTGAATAGTCTTTCAATTATAACAAACATTAACTTGTGATAAGGAGATTTGGAGTAGACTTTCTCAAAATATTCAAGGCTTATAATATAATATAGAACCCAAGTACTTGACTTGACACAATATCCTAAAAAATGTGACCCTCAACTTACAAACTCCTTCAACTTACTCAAGTTCCAATTGGCTTATTCATAGAGCTTCTTTGTTGGCTAATTTGCAACTCCCAACATGGGCTTTTATGGTTGCAAAGAGTTAGAAGAAATTGGGGCTCTCTAGAGCTTGAATTAACCTTTACATGAATTCTCAAGACAAGATTGTATTAAGGCACAAAAAACCGATCTTAACTAATGAGACCTTGTGTGACATTTGAATCCTATCTCTAGGACTATCCTCCATGACACAGTACAAGTTGTGCATAAAAGTGCCCACAATGTCAATTCTCTAAATACTTTAGCCACCCTTATGTCCTACCATGTAGATGAATAGGACCCACACCTTCAAACCTTTAGAGTTAGCACTTACACCTAGTAGGTCATTGGAACTTGAACTAAACAAGGATTAACCATTAGCTAATAAAAAACCACTATATGGCACAGGGCGGTATGAGAATACATAACATAATAGGGCCCACAACTTGCGTGGACCAATAAGTATTGGGTAACGTTCATTATGATCAATGGCTAGCATGCGAGCAAACAAAGATCAGACGGTTAGCACATACCAGTCAAAACAAAGAAGCTAGATGGGATAATTAGCCGCTATATGATGTTCTTTCACTACCAAATAGGAATACACCACATAACACAAGGTGTTCATATTTGTATTGGATGGGATATCTACGAGCTTTTGTGTGTGGGGCCAATACCTCCTTTGTCACCAAACAATAGTTAAAAGTATACACTAATGAAAAATATCAATTAGAAGATGAAGTTCCATTGACATGGATAATTTATTGGTTTTCAATATTGATCATTTATTACGTCGAAGGCGTCCTCATGCTGAGGTTTTCCAACCTCTTTTGACGCTGCACGAAGCAGATTGCAATGGACTACCATGTAAGGAATTTCAGCCGTTCATCATTTTTTGACTTTGAGATGTGCTCATCTCTGTTTGCTCCTCAATGGTTTTGATTTCTTGCGATGCGATGCAAGATGTTTATGTTCATCCTGACCATCCGCAGAAATCAGTATGTCGTTGTACGAAAACGAAGTGACAGTGTGTATATATCTTATCCTTCAGTGATGATTTGCCCTTTTCCAAACTTTAATGTTAATTACCTACTCAGCTACTCCTTTCCACTTGATATTGTTCCATGTCTTGTTAGTTCATAATTTCTTAGATTTGTTGATTGCTTTGAGAGACATAAGAGTGCAATTTATTAGTTTTAGCTTTTGAGGTTATAGTTTTTGAGGGAGGTCACAAAGGAGGTTGGGTTAAATTTTTAATGTTGTGCAGAATGTTACAAATTTAATTTACATTTATAAGCCGGTTGAATGGTTGAGAGTATTTATAAGTACATTTTAAAATTCTATGTTGTGTAAATGTTGTGAAATGAATTAAAAAAATAAAGTGAGGACAATGGTGGTTGAGAATAGAGACGTTTTTATGTATCACCACCACACATCATCTACATTATTCATATTTTTTAAAAGATAAATTCATCAAATCACTGAGAACTAGATATGCTAACTATTTTGTTTTGCTTAAGAAGATGTTAAGAGGTACAAAATATTTTACAATCCATGCTAGTTTGTGAAGAGTGAAAAAAGTAAACTAAATCATAGTAAGAGAGAGAGAGAGAGAGAAGGTGAGACAAAACACCATTCTAGGGTAAGAAAATTATTTAGATTTTTTTTTTAATTTTAATATTTTATCTCTAATTTTTATTTTTAATTAAAAAACATTCAATTTTATATCTTCCCATTGTGTGTGTGTGTGTTAATTTTTTAAATGTTGCTTGCAAATATGTTTGCTATATCATATAACCTATCATAGGGATAATTAAGCATGTTAATACATATTGTCTTAAAGACATTTAAGAGACCTTTGATAGAATGCTTAATCAAATGAAGCAAGAAATTTGTAACATGAACCCTAAATTTTCTTTTACCAAAATATCAAGTATATTATGATCAAGAAATGGTAAACAATGAACATCTCTTTTTGTATGATTGTCAACACCCTTTTCATATGATTGTCTATGATATTAACAAGTGGTGTACATATGTAGAGATTGATGATGAGGTAAAATAGGGGTTAATAAAATCCCTTAGGAAGATGTACGACACCAATGATGCAACTAAACTTTAAAAGCAATAAATTCAATTTTTCAACCTTTAAGGTCTTGCATTTAGAAAACCAAAGGCTAGAACTAATAAGGTCACTCTTGCACAAAAAAGACTCTATTGGATGGAAGACATGGCATGGAAATGATATAGCACACCTAAAATATATTTCCATTCAACCACTCTCACAAATTGTTTGCTCCTCTATAAGAGATAAATTGATCCACCTATAGCTTCCTCCACTCAATCAAGAGGAGAAAGGTTACCTCTAATTAAATGGAGAAGGTAATTGCAATCCATATTTGTGATAATACCAAGATCTTTGGATAGAATGTCAGTATCAATCAAGCAACAAATGTCAAGCAATCACACACTCCTACCTGTGAGATAAATTAAAAACATAAAGTAAAGAAAAAAGATTAAACTTGAAAATGGATTAATCAACATATCATTAACCCATGAAATAAGTGTACAAATAGGAGAGAGGGAAGAAACTACCACCCAAAATAGTGGAAAAGACTAGGCAATCAACTCCCACTAACTAAGACTGGTGGCGAGTTAACTTTCTCAACACTTGAAAGAGGTGGCAACATAATTCTCACTAACTGGAACACCTAAGTAATCGTAAGGCCATGTGTAAATATCTATGTGCATAATATGTATGAAATAATATATACATTAACACCCCCTTAAGAATAGCTTAGGTGGGCACAAAGAAACTAGGTCCCAACAATAAGGCCTAATAAGGTACCCAAGTATAATGTAATCTCTCATAAAGTGGAGAAAGAGAGAAAACTCAATGGGAAAAAACTCTTGACACTCTCACCACCTTCCCCCCCCCTCTCCTCCTTGAAAGAGAGAAAATAAAGTGAAGAGGACTATAAATCCCCCCCAAAGAAGCCATGTGATGTGAGACACATGATTTAGTGATTCAAGATGGAGTTGATGATGATGATATAATAGCAACTAGATAATTTCCCTTAGATTTCTCTTTACATTTTTCCTTTTCCTTAGTAGATTCTTGAGTTGACAGAGATTGTTTGATAGATTTAGGAACCATGTGTTATGTTCTCAAGAAGATGTAAGAGGTGTTCAATCTACTTCATAAAAAAATGTGTTTATTGTGCCCATGTTTCTTGCAATAGGATTCCTATTTCTAACATTTCTTAGTCTCTTTGTTCTTTTAAGTGTTTTGTTTCTTTCCCTTGTTGTTTGAAGCCTCTTGTTTCCCATTCCCAACAATGAGGGATTGAGATTTTCAAGACTTCAATGTACCCATTTATATTAACTTATCATGCTCCCTAGTCAAATTGACTATGAAGTTATCTAGATAAGACATTTTTCACATAGTTCATAGATCCCTTTTGGTGGATTAGAAGGTAGATACAATCAGGGATAACTTTAAGAACCCTCTGGGAAAAGGTGCAAAAACCTGGTGAATATTGCATAATTCCCAAAAAAATATTAATTTTATTGGTAATTTTTTTCTTTTTTCAGGAAAAAAATATAAATTCAATTGGTGAATATTTTGTAATCACTAGAAGTTTGTAGAAAACCTTGGTGAATTATAATTTTATTGAAACCAATAAAATATTTTTATTGGTGATTAAAACCTATTTTCAAACCAATAAAATATTTTCATTGGCGAATTAAACCCGTTTTCTATTGAAAATATTGATGAACAATGAACCCAATTGAAGTTGCTCACTCTTCAAAGGATTAGGCATGAAAGACACCATCCACAAGAAAGTGTTGCAACATGAGCAAGAAGATAGATGATTGATCAAATGATGATCTATTGATTGATATGATGATCTCGAATATGTTACAAATGTACAAGCACCTTGTATATATAGGCAAGGTGTGACGAGGTAGGATAACTACCCTTGATAAGAACATTAAATTCCTAATGCAAATAATAAATGCATGAGATAATGCATAGGAAAACTATTAAATGCCTAGATAACTAAAATTAAATAATGAGACATGGCCCCATTATAACCAACTTTTAGAAATGACAACTAGGAATAACTTAACTCCTAAGTAAACTTATTAATGTGAATAGGTCCTCACTAATAAATAGTTAGGAAATAACCCCATTCACACCAACACCCCCCATAAGTGTAACTAGGGAGTGTAGTTATTATGAAAATGATGCAATATGGAAATGCAATATGGGTCCCAACAATGAGGCCATATTAGGTACCCAGGTACAACTAATCTCTCACAAACAAAGTAAAGGAGAAAACCCAATGGGACAAAACTCCTCTCCAAAAAAAGAGATGCAATGCAAATCATGTACAAGTGATAGAAGTGATGTATGGAGGTTTCAACATCAATACTCCCCAAGAGCTACATCCATAAAAAGAGTACAATATAATGAACCCTCCAATGAAGGGAAATATGGAGACTAGATTGCCCCCTCATAATGAATTATCATCAAAACCATGGAAGATAGTTTGAAGCTAAAAGAGAGCCCAATGACGACAAACCACATGTCTCCCCTTAGGAAGAAATAAATCCAATGGTAGATGTGTAAGATATTCCAAATTCATTATGAAATGAGAAGGAAGAAGTCTCACCAATGAAATCTCTGAAGAAGAATCAAGTGCCTCCAAAGCTATCTCACAAAAATCAGGGTCCCCAATTAAGGAAGAAACAATGGAATGAGGAGACTCTAATTTCCTCCAAAGAAGAATATGCAAAGAGGAGAGTTACCCCCTCAAGTGTGTCCTCCAAACTTGTAGACGAAGAATGATAAGAAAAATCTATAATAACATAAACAAAGGCATCCTGCAACCATAAATCTAAAAAAATAAATATATCCTACTCTGTTGAAGTCTTGGAATCACTTGTCAACCCGTAGTAATGAGTTCTCTTGTCTCCTTACAAATGAAAACTGAGTCAGATGTGAACTCAATTGTGTTGCCTCACTATGTAATCTGATAAAATGAAAGAAGATTATGGGTTATATCAGGAATGTCATGAGCATTATACACTGGTCGTGTACCCAAGTCAACATCACACATACCAACAACATGAACAAACTCATTGTTTGCATTCAATATCTTATCAAAATATGATTCTCTAAGTGACCCTACAATAATATGATAAAATGAACTAGTAATATGTTCTAAAGCACCCGAATCAATAATCCATCCATTAGGTCCATCAACATGAGTGGTAATCAATGCATGAACCTTTTCTTTCAAATCTCTAGTAGTGATTCCTACAGTCCCAATGTTAGAAATGTCCTCATGTTTGGTAGAAGGAGAGTGTGAATGAGAGGATGAAGAAGGAATGGAAATATGATGTTCCTTAAGGAGTTGTTTCAACTCATGAATTTCCTTCTTATAGAAAACTTGTTCACAATGTCCAATCCTTTACAAAAGGTACATGTAGGTTTCTCCTTCTTGGATTTTCCCTCTTTAGAAGAGCTGGTGGAAGTCTCACTAGATTCTGCCTTAGGCTTGTTTTTTTTCTTCCCTTTCCACTTAGGTGGTGTGATTATCAATGCATGAGACTTAGAAGTGACATCATGTTGGCTAAGTTTTGATTGTTCCCTAGTGAATCTCTCACAAAAAGTCTTAAATTAAGGAAATGAAAAATGAAGCACCTAACCCATCCATGGTGGAATAAAAAAAAGTGGAAAAATATGCAAATGCACCTTTCAATTTAGACAAAATAAAAAATATAAATTCCTTATCAATTTTATCTTTCCCACAACCCACTAATTGAGTTCACAAAGACTTGAACCTCACCAAATAATCCTCAATAGTAGTGAATGAATCGGTAGAAAGAGATACAAATTCTGCTTCTAGTTGTAAAGATCTTACATCACTAACAAAATAATGAAGAATAAGGAGTTAGAAACATGTAGTGCAATCAAGCCCATCGCCTCATCACATTTGTTTTTATGTGCAAATTTCTCATATTCCCTAGGAAAATCAGGTTGTTCCTCACCCAAGGTAGATCATAATCTCCTAGACCAAAGAAATCTTTGCATCCTCACCTTCCATGTGATAGTTATGAGGAGTAAGAACCTCAAATATTGGTTCTTTCATTAGAGTCACAAACAAAAATTGAGCAAAAGACAAAATATCTAATAGAATTGATGTGAAACTCCCAAAATATGATTTTGAATTGAAAATGAAGCCTCTCAAATCGAATAGACCTTCTCCAAATAGTAGTATGTCCAAGTAATCAAGAAAATTCCACAAATTGAAAAAAATCAATGGATTGTACACAGTGTTGAATATGAGAAAAGTGTATGGATAGAATGATAGAGCTCTTTATCACCTTTGCAATGCCACTAGACTCTCCAAAATTCGACAATCTGGCAAAAAGATGTTAGCGCAGGATTTCAAAAGGAAGAACTAATTTTAGTTGGCTGTAATTTGTACCTACAACAAAACCTAGAAAAATGGTCAGCACCACTATGAAATATGCAAAACCAGCTTTCCGTCAATATCTTTTTTGTGAAATTTTGACACCTTGGCGAAAAGTTATGGAAAAATGAAAAAATACATGTATTAGGCACTCTACAGACTAAATTGGGGAAAAAATTCAACACCTGGGCACTAGGTCTTGGTTAGCCATGTGACTTGGTGAAGTGCAGGAGCAAACACAAAGCTTGGTGGCAGTGGGGATGAGAACGAGTGGCGATAGGGTGACACCGCTCCCCAAGCGTGGAGCTCCTAGTTTTCAATGGAACCTTCGATGAAGATGAAGGGGTTGGTGGGGTTAAGGAACAAATAGGCAGTAGGAGGAAATGTTGACTATAGAAGGTTAAATATCAACAAGCAATGAATTACGGTGGCTAATAGGAAAAGTCTTGATCGAACGTGCTGACAAAGTAGAGTACGGCCTACAGATTAATAAAGGTCGCTGACCAAAAAAATCACAGAGGAAATATGTCCTGTAAAAAATAAAACCTCTGACAAAATCTTTTGCACACATAATAAATCCACCAATAAAATAATATACATCCACCACCAAAATAAATATTATGCCACAGTCTTTAACTTGACCACCAAATAAATATGCCTACAAAATTTAATATTAAACCCTCATAAAATAAATTAGCCCAAACTATAGAAAAATTTGCCTAATGATAATTAAAATTTAACTTGTGAATATTATGTCGCATAAATTTTTCATGATAAGGGGGGATTTTTTTCTCACCAACTGTATGGATCTGTATAGTACAGATTTTTTGCCTAACTGTTGCAAAAAACCTTTGATGCCTCCAAAATAAAAGTTTTGAATTTCAACGATTTGAAAGGCATTTTAGGGGTTTTTGGACCTCCTAAATGCAATGGACGGGTCAGATCTGACCCAATGTGCTTCAAAAATTGACTAAGTTCCGAATGATGACAACTAACATATAATGAAAACCCTTGAACCTATAATAAAATTATCCTCATCTCAACTCTCCAATTCAAGATGGACTTTTTAAGGCCTATGCTCTGATACCATATTGAAAATAGTGATGAACAATGAACCCAATTGAAGTTGTGCACTCTTCAAAGGATCAACCATGAAAGACACCATCCAAAAGAAAGTGTTGCAACATGAGTAAGAAGATAGATGATTGATCAAATGATGATCTATTGATTGATATGATGATCTAGAATATGTTACAAATTTGCAAGCACATTGTATATATAGGAAAGGTGTGATGAGGTAGGATAACTACCCTTGATACAAACATTAAATGCCTAATGCAAATAATAAATGCATGAGATAATGCATAGGAAAACTATTAAATTCCTAGATGACTAAAAGTAAATAATGAGACATGGCCTCATTATAACTAACTTCTACAAATGACAACTAGGACTAACTTAACTCCTAAGTAAACTTATTAATTTGAATATGTCCTCATTAATGAATAGTTAGGAAATAATCCCATTAACACCAACATTTTCAAACCAATAAAAAAAATTGTGGCAAATTAGACATGTTTTCAAACTAAAAAAATATTTTCATTGGAAAATTAAACCTATTTTTTAAACCAATAAAATACTTTTGTTGGCGAATTAAACATGTACTCAAACCAATAAAATATTTTCATTGGTGAATTAAATCTATTTTCAAACCAATAATTTTTTTTTTTGGAAAATTAAACTTGTATTCAAACCAATGAAATATTTTTGTGGAAAATTAAACTAGTATGCCAATAAAAATCATAGCATGGGTGGTGAAAATATCAAATTCCATATATCATTCTATTCTAGGATGAATTTTCCACACACCTAAATTCCTACCTAAAGTATCTGGAAAGAAGATTTAAGTGTCAAAATATTTATAAGTTCTGATTAGAAGTGAGCAAAATTTATTGTGACTTGGTAGTGGATATTGATAATGATTAAGGTACAATAATCCATTTAATTTTCTATCTTTTCAATACTTCAAAGTACTTTTCCTGAAGCCAAATGTCAATCCAAACAATGTTTGTAATGGCTCTCCCATGTGCTGAAAAAGTGTGAATGCAACAATTGGAAATTTGGCTCTAAAATATAGAAAAAGGGGATCCTAGCTCCTAGATGCAAAGAACCTAGGATGCAATGGTGGCCTTTTTCCACATTTCATTAGGATGTAGATCACAAGGTGAAAATATTGACTTTCAACTTCAAATGTGAGCCAATTGGACTTGGATCTACATCTAAAGGGGGGTTAGAATGGATTGTAAATATTTTAGAATGATTAAACTAATGATCCTATATGCCCTAATACATAAAATGCAAGATCTTGACAACTGAAAAACATAAACAATAGTTTGCAATTGGATTTGGGAAATGCAGAGGAAAATAAACTTGCTTCGAAAAATTGGTTTTAATGTTCCTACAAGGACTCATTCGCCTAATAGTGAATGGGTCTTTGAAAGGGGGTCCTGATCAACTATTGGTATCCTCTGGTGTTGGATCTAATCTTCTATTTTCCACCTAGAAATTTGTTGGAATATCAAAAATGAATGAATTGTAACTTAGTTTTCATGAGTTGACAAGAATGATGACAACAAATACAACAATGCAAAATTTCTCTTCAAGATCTCTTCAAGTCTTCTTCAACCCATAACCTACACATACACAAAGAGGTAAAATGTTGTGCCACATAGAGGTTTTCCTCAGTCAAAACCTATGAATAGTGTTCCCACGTTCACAATGGCAATGTCAATGATAAAAACCTTAATGGAAAGGAAGGAAATGATGAATGAACAACTTACTGCAACTCACCACCCTTCAATGGCTTCCTTCAAGGACTAAAGACATACACATCACTTCAAGGGAATTGGATCTTGCTTACTTGAATATTGAATGCTTTGGAGACCTACAAAAAGATGTTATCCTTCACAAAACAATGATAACATGAACATATGAACTCACATACACTTTGACATGATGCTTGGATTTTGATTACTACCACAAACAACTGATAATGCTACTCTTGAATGCTAGAAGGTGTGTGCTTAGAGTTCTTATTTGATTTCAAATGATAAAATCAATAGCTATTTATCTAATTTCTCAAAAAAATAGATTACAAAATTTGGCGCTTACAATTTGAATTTCAATCGTTAAAATGCAATCAAAAATATGTTTTAATTTGTGTCCTGGCTCATAAAGGGAACCCATTTTCCCAATGGGTCCTAGCCTATACTTCTAGGACACACATGATCCAAGGCAATTTAATTATTAAATGCATTTATTTAATGTTGGTTCCTCTTTCGAAAAATAATAAGAATAAGGCTTTGGAATGCACAATTTGGTAAATTAGAAATTTAATTAAGTCCAATAAATTAAGGGAACCAAACATAGTGTAAAATTATAAAGGTATACAATTTTCTACACTACATTTAGCCCCCACTTTAGTGAGAGTGTGAACTTATGCTCAGACTCACACTAAAGTATAGAAATATATGTCAAGAGGGGTCCAAGTGCACAAATATTAGAAGGATATGATGACAAAGGATCAAGGAGTTTGCACAAGCCCCCAAGATCTAATATCCCATGGCAAACCAACATAAGCACAAAGGGACACACATGCATGTAAAATATGTGCAACAAGACGAGATACGCAAACATACATGTCAAAAAACACGAAGCATACATGATGAAAACACATGAACATAACATAACATGTAGATGATGATGAAATGAAAAAAAAATAGTGTAAACATGATGTAAACACAAAGAAGACACATGAAAAATACACAACAAAGCAAGGTTAGTACTAAAATGGAATTGATTCAATAAGGTAAATAGACCTCGATCTTAAATTGTCTCAAATACCAAACATCATCCATCAAATAAATGAATGCTCCCATGAGGATTGAAGTCATACGCATCACTCATGGGCCACATGGCTCCACTAGGAAGCAAGCTATGTTATGGTAAGTGTCCATGAAATACATTACTCGCATGAGCTAGTCACTAGGTAAGCCCCAAAGGTAAGAATGAGAAGCATACACTAGGTCTACAAATTGTGCACTCATAAAATTATCATTGCTTCACAAGGCTAGCAAATTATGTTAGACACTCATGGAATAAAACTGCTTAGCAAGGCTAGTAAGCTACATTATGCTAGACACATGGAATAAAATTGCTTCACAAGGCTAGCAAGCTACATTATGCTAGACACTCATTGAATAAAATAACATGGCACCACTATCAAGCAAGTTGTATTATGCTCCGTGGCCATGATTATGATAAAGTTTAAATTCAAAAAGGAAAACAATCAATATAATCAAAGGGGTTTTATTTAATACATGGAAGGTCACAAGTTAGGGAAAATTACACTTGACATCACCACCAAGACATGATTGGTTGATGAATAAATGATTCATGCCTTAGGGAATGCAAACCATACCATTACCACCAAGAGGAATATCACATGCCAAGAAAGGTCACACTCTTATGGGATATTAAGCCTAACATTACCACAAAAGAGACACAACACATGGATTAAAAATATTGCACCCTGATCGGCAAGGTCACACTTCCTAGGAGATGTATTATGTCATCACTAAGAAGAGACTATTTCTTATGCAAACAATGAATGGGGGACTATATGCCCTCCCTTTAAATGTTAGTGTACTTTCTACACTAACATTTTAAGGAGATAAAGAGGGATCCCTTGCTAGAAGGAAAACACCTAGGACAAGGCTATCTAACCCATTGACCCCCAAGTGTAAAGACAAAAGGTGAGAAAAAAATGGATTAAGATATGTTGCTCCTTGCAAAACTAAATATGATTGCATAAAACCAATTTTATACTCCTATGCATGGTAGTGAATATGTTATGATACTACAACTACCACATGGAGAGGAGCAACAACTAATACTATTTTTTAATTGAAGGACAATGACCAAGACATCTTGTTGTTTCTTGCATGTTAGGCTCTATAGGGACATAGATACCTTGTTATTTCACACCACACCCTTTCCCATTATAGCAAAACTATTTCAAAAGTTCATAACCTCTTCCATAAAGTGCTTTCATTTTGTATAAGAGTGAATTTGCACCCCTTATGCAAATTCCCCTTTTTTCCTTTTACCACCTTAGAAAACCAAGTTTGGAGACTTAATTACACCTAAGCCCGCTGCTTGCATCCCACTTGGTGCCTTTTGAGTGTCGGTGGGGGAATTTTTGTCGGGGGCACCTGCGCAACATGTAGACATTCGAGCAGAACACTTACGTCCCTGGTAGATTCCTGCAGCTAAACCTGTAGAGGCATTACACTTCTCATTGGTGGTCAAGTTGTAACACCCTCTTCGATTGACCGACTAAAATTTGGCCATTTTCTTCACTCTCTCCTTCAAATTCACTATTCACTCTTCCATTTCATCTTTTAAGCATTCAATCCAACTTATTTTGCATCCCTTCAAGCAATCTCTACATCATCCTCCAAGATTTCAACTCCATTCACTCACACTCTTGCATTCTCTTCAAGCATTCTAGCAACACTCTTTCACCTCATTGCAACAACAACTTCACTCCACCACTTCAATAAAGAAAGTTTGGGACCACACCATTGTAGCAGAGGATCAAGTACTCTCAATCTCTCCCCCATAAGCCTTGAGTGTTTTTGGTGGAGGTGGTAAGTGTCCCATTCCTCTCCTCTATTACTTGGTAGAGTAAGAACATTTACTATTTTGTAGTGCTTTAGTGTTCTTTATTACATTGTTTTCTTTATCTTTCTTTCTTGGCTGTCCGTGGATGTGGAAACACCTAAACGAGGGTTTGATTGAGGCAAGCCCCTATACAACCACCCAAATTTTTTCTCCTTGTGTGTAGATGAAAGTGCTTTCAAGGAGCTAGTTGGCAAACGAGTTCCTTTGTGAGATCCTTCTTGCCACCTTAACTCTCACAGGTTTACTTTATCACATTAGGGAGTATTTTGTTTACTTCATCACATTATTTTGTCCCTTTAATAGTAATTAGCTGGGCTATTAGCTTGCTTTCTTAGGTTTGACCTTGTCTCTGAAGTTTTCTGGTCGTACAGATGCCAGCGCACTTGAGAGATGCCAGCACGCCACACTTTCATCTTAGGACTGTGCTTTCATCCTTGGATAGAGAGCTTCCTGAGGCATAGCGTTGAACCTGAAAACTGGCTCGCCTAGTCCCATCTTGCATTTTGGGTCTGTAGGGTGACTGAAGGACATTATAGTCCTCATCATTCTTGTCTCGTATTCCCCAACACTGTGTTAAGTTGAGGTAAGTTAGGGAAGCCTTCTGCTCTTGGCCCTCCATGACTTGGGGCCTTGAATGTGGTCGGTCCCCCTCTCTTACATTTTTGGTGAACATGACATGAACTATTTTGGTTCTATTTTGTGATATTGACAGTTCCTTTCCTCATACTCTAGGAGTGTTGTAGGTGTGAGTATTGTGAGGCTGCTGCCTTACAACCCAACCCGCGACCCCTAGCTGGCGTAGTTGGAAGGTCCCAAAGGTATTGCATAAAAAAACCTTAATTGGGTCACCATCTTACCCTTTAACCTTTAGGAACTTTGTGAAAGTGTCATCTAGTGTGCAATGGCCTCCTTCCTGCATCAACCTATCCCCTTTGCGTAGCCTGTAGACAGTGGTACTGGTATAACATTCACTTCACAAGACCTGCCGATGGGTTTTCACAAGGAACCATCTCCTCTCTATATTCCTATGTGGATCAATGGAAACATCGTAGCGGGTGTTCTCGTTGATCCAATGTCACAAGTAAACATAATAACCGAGGAGATTGTGTTGATTAACTTCTTACATAAAGATGGGTATGATGCACCCATGAGTACCATCCGCATGCATGATAGGATTTTTGTGCCCCCCTTGGGTAGTATTGTCTTGTTGGTCTTGGTTGGACCTAAATTTGTAAAACTCATGTTTGACATTATCCCTGGGTCTGAGCTCTTTAGGGTGAAATTGGGTATCCCTTGGTTGGTGGAAATGAACACAATACCCTCAGTTGTGTATAAATGTTTAAAATATATCCATAGTGGTTTAATACACGTAATTCATGACACCGGTTATAGACCACTAGTTGCACGTGGTAGCTACTCCTTGGACTACTCTTGGCCTGTGCCTGTTGGTCCTCTTTCACCTAGGATGAACCTTTTGCATCGAACATATCAGAACTATAATAAAGGATATCTAAGGCTGAAAGTGAGATACCCTCCTTCGCCTTATGCTATTTCACATAGGGCTTGTTTAAAAGCTGATAGCGATGCCACTAAGGCATGTAGGAAGGAAGAAGAGAAGCGGTCTCGAGATCCTCCTTCCCGATTTGTTGTGGTACCACCAGATTCTATTTCACACTTGCAGGAGAATCCTATGGTGCGCGCTTGGCGAAAGCCTAAGCATCCCACATTCAAACTTCCTATTTTTCCAATGGAGCCTAGACCCATTCGGTATAACGAGAAGATCTCCTATGGAGACTCCTCTTTGTCTTGACCTTCGTGGCTTCCTACCACTCCTCCTAAAGCAGTGAATGGGAAGAGGCTCGCTGTCAAGGCTCTTGAGCTGACTCCCCCCATTGCTCCTCAACCTGTTCCTCCTACTCCCATTCAGGAATCCATTCCTCTGCTGGAGATGGTTGTAGTGGACATTCCCATGATTGAGCAGGAGCCTTCTACTCCTTCATAGCCTCCAGCCTCCAACTCAAAGAGTCGTAGAAACTTCTTTTCACGCGAGCACAAGTGTCGTCAAAAGGCTCTCTTGGCTGAGTAGGCCACCTCACAAAGGAAGGAGGAAGAGATGACTACCCCTGCTTTAGGGTCTCCTACTATGTCCTCCTCTTCCCTTCCTCCTGCCTCTCTTTAGTTTGGTCCCTTGTTGCTTCTGGCTTCCACTGTGAGTGAAAATACGCCTAACCCCAAGGGGGTACAGGCATTCATTGCTCCTTCGTTGGAGCCACCTTTGCTAACATCCATTTCAGATATCCAACCTTTCCCAAAGCTTGTAGATATGGTTAATACTTTGGTTGTATCCCTTGTGGTTCTTTCCTGCTCTTCCTTTGCACCTCTTGGCTCATCTATGGGGAATTCATCTACTCCGACGAAGAGAAAGGTGGAGTGTGGTCTTTCTAGTAATGAAGGACGTAAGAGGATCCCACCTTCTTCACAAGGTGGTCCTATTCTAACTTGTTCTATCCTAGTGATGGAACCAACCCCAGCTTCCCCTAAGTTCATCACCATTCCTGAGTCATTCGGCGAGCCTAGCGATGAATCTCAGGCACAACCTACCCTGTGAACTGAAGTTAAACATGGTGCTCCTATAGGATGTATGTTTAACTTTGTGGATGAAGTTCTGGCCTTGTTAGTGATCTTCACAAAATCGCTGACCCTAGCTCCACAAGAGCTCAACGAAGAAGACCTTGCAGGGCCTTCTTCCTTAGCCTTTATTGCGGGAGGGTCAGATGCTCCTCCTCTTAACATCCCACCACTGTAGGCTCGTCCTCCTCCCCCCTACGATGATCTAGAGTTGGAAGCAGATGACCTCTTGGTCGATCAGTGTTAGGAGGCCTCTTCTTGATCTCATGTGTGTGTGTATTTTGTGATGTTTTCCCCTGTGATCGTACTATGTGTTCCTGGATGACCCTTGTCACCCCTGTTGGTGCTTGGATATAGGCATGGTTTTTGTGTTGTAAACCTTCCTCTATTTGTATCATCATTCTTCCATGTTTGTGCTTGATTTTTGATAAATTGGGGACAATGCAAAGTGTTGGGGGCATTTAGGCTTCCCTTCCATGTTGACCCAATTTTTTATTTTTACTGTCTTGTTGTGCATTCTTCACATGGTCTGATATAGTAGGGGGTTGATGACAGTTCATTTATATACTATTACTATACACACACACACACACACACACACACACACACACACATATATATATATATCTATATATTTATGAGCAGTTCTAACCCCGAAATATTAGGCTACCCCTATGCCCTTTATTTTTGTTTTTCTCTTTTGCTTTCTCTTTATCTTTCTCTCTTCTTTTCTTGAGTTTTCCCTCTCATGTGTGACAACGCCTTTCTTTAACATTTTGATTTTTAGAAAATGCATTCATTTCCAACAAATATTTTCTCAAAAATATTCTCAAACCTTTCTTCAAAATCTCATTCTTAACTTGGAACCCTAATGGAACATGTTTCCTTCATCATGGGTTTGTAAAGAAAGGACTTGAAAACCTTCCTCTTAAGTGGGAACATCTTTGACCTTCCCCTCACATGGGGGCATATTCTTCCTTTCTAATTCCTTGATGAAGTGAACATTTTTCAAAAGGATCCCTTGATGATGGATCGAATCGAGAAAGAGAACATATACTTTCGAATTGTGCACCCCTTGAGTGGACCCCCTCTTCACGTTAATTCCCCAAGGGACCCCTTCAAAAGTTTTCTTAATTGTCGATGGTCTGCGCAACTGTCCACTTACTTGCCTATGTGGCCACTTCCTGACTCTACGGAGTCCGCTTTCGTAGGTTTCCTCTATACGAGAGATCTTGAAGGATACCTCCCTGTAGGATTGAGAGCTTGTAGGGCACTTCCTTTGAGCTTCCTCCATGCAAGAGATCTTGGCGGTGGTTCCCCTATAGGTCTGCGGACCTATGGGGCGCTTTCTTGGGTTTCCTCCATGCGAGAGATCTTAGGGGTTACCTTCCCTATAGGTCTGCAGGTCTATAGGGCACTTCCTTAGGTATCCTTCATGCAAGAGATCTTGGAGAATACCTTCCTATAGGTCTGCGGGTCTGTAGGGAACTTTCCTCACTTCCTCCATGTGAGAGATCTTGGAGGATGCTTCTTGGGTATCCTCCATGTGAGAGATCTTGGGGGACACCTTCCTTGCAAGTCTACAGACTTGTAAGGCGCTTACTTCATGGGGCTTCCTTAATGCGAGAGATCTTGGGGGTTTCCTCCATGCAGGTTCACGGGTCTGCAAGACACTTTCTTTCTTTAGCTTGATAGTTCTGAGAAGCTACAAAGTCCTTTGCTTGCCCTGTACCTTTAGGTTCGTTAGATCATGGTCTGCTTCCTCGACGGTTCAAGTATACATTTCAACCTTACTCCTTCCTTGATCTACTTTACTGAAGAATTCATCAGTACTTGTGCTCGCTCAAGTGGTGGAAAATGTATAAGAGTGACTTTGCACCCCTTATGCAAATTCCCCTTTTTCCCTTTTTCCACCTTAGAAAACCAAGTTCGAAAGCTTAATTACACCTAATCCTACTGCTTTCATCCCACTTGGAACCTATTTTGAGTGTTGGTGGGGTAATTTATGTTAGGGACACCCGCGCAATGCGTAGACATCCGCACAACGTGCTTACATCCCTAGCAGATTCCTGTGGCTAAACCTGTAGAGGCGTTACACTTCTCATTAGTGGTCAAGTTGTAACGCCATCTTCAGTCGACCGACCCGAATATGGCCATTTACTTCACTCTCTCCTTCAAATCCACTATTCACTCTTCCATTTCATCTTCTAAGCATTCAATCCAACTTCTTTTGCATCCCTTCAAAAAATCTTCAACATCCTCCAAGCTTTCAACTCCATTCACTCACACTCTTGCATTCTCTTCAAGCATCCTAGCAACACTCTTGCACCTCATTGCAGCAACAACTTCACTCCACCAATTCAGTAGAGAAATTTTGGATCACACCATTGCAACAAAGGCTCAAGTACTCTCAATCTTTCCCCCATTAGCCTTGAGTGCTTTTGGTGGAGGTAGTAAGCTTCTCATTCCTCTCCTCTATTACTTGGTAGAGTAAGCACATTTATTGTTTTGTAGTGCTTTAGTGTTCTTTATTATGTTGTTTTCTTTATCTTTCTTTCTTGGCTATCAGTGGAGGTGGAAACACCTAAATGAGGGTCTGACTGAGGCAGACCCCTATACAACCACCCAACATTTTTGTCCTTCTTGTGTTTAGGTGAACGTTCTTTCGAGGAGCTAGCTGGCGAACAAGTTCCTTTGTGAAATCCTTCTTGCCACCTTAACTCTCATAGTTTTACTTTATCACATTAGGGAGTATTTTGTTTACTTAATCATGTTATTTTGGCCCTTTAATAGTAATTAGCTGGGTCATTAGCTTGTTTTCTTAGGTTTGACCTTGTCTCCGAAGTTGTTTGTTCATATAGACGCCAACGCACCGCGCTTTCATCCCAGGACCACTCTTTTGTCCTTGGGCAGAGAGCTTCCTAAGGCATAGTGTTGAACCCAAAAACTAGCTCGCCTAGTCCCATCTTGAATTTCAAGTTTCTAGGGTGACTGAAGGACATTATAGTCCTCATCATTCTCATCCCACATTCCCCAACACTGTGTTAAGCTGAGGTAAGTTAGGGAAGCCTTCCGCTCTTGGCCCTCTATGACCTAGGGCCTTGAACATGGTTGGTCCCCCTCTTTTACACATTTATTTCAAGGAATGTGGTTTTTCATGATCATCTTCATCATAAGTGGATGTATAACTTGTGTTTTCCTCTTTTTTGCTAAAAGTTGTGGAATGAGATGTTTTTGATGAATTAATGGTAGATTGTGCTAATACCATTGCTACTTATTTCTCTTTTTATTATTTGTGTGTAATCTTGTATTCTCCCATGAATGTAGGCGTAAAATCTAATGAACCTCAATCATCATCTAACAACTTAGTCACTGATGAAACCTTATCCTCACATTGTAAAGGTTCCACTTATGTAGTTGGTTTCGATGTTCTAAGAGGATTCTTCATTCCTGTTTAAATTTGTAAACAATTCTCAGATTTAGGATCAGATTTTACCATGTAAACCTTATTATTATAAATGTATTTTAGCATATGGTGTAGCATTGAAGGCACTACAATCATTTCACGAATCCATGGTCTACCTAGGAGGAGATTATATGAAAGTTCATGAGGCATGACAGGGATAGGAGTTTGTAAAGTAACCTTACCAACTTCAATAGGTAATTTAATCACACCAAATGATTGTTTTCCCATGTTATCAAAACAATAGATAAAGAGTCTAGTTGAATTTTAGTCATGTCCACTCTTTTTTATCGAAAAAAATTACACTACAAACATTGAGCATTGAACCATTATCAATGAGAGTACACCTAATCCCAAAATTGTTAATGATAGCCACTATCATCAAAGGATCATTTTATTTTTGTGTTTCCAAAGGAGGTAATTCAATTTGATGAAAGACAATGTCCAAATTAGGTGAATTCATATTCTCAATCAAAATTGCCACATCATTTGGTTATGCACTAGGAGGGATGACAAATTTTTGCAAAGAATTTTGAAGCATACTATGGTAAGTTGGTGATGATTGGATCAAATCCCAAAGGGAGATCTTAGTAGGAGTGTTACAAAGTTTCTCAATAAGATCAAATTCTTGACCACCATGTTGCAGGATGTTAGGTGCAGGTGGGAGATATGGTTGAGGCAATGGAATGGATTTTGGAGTTTATCTTGGTTGCTTATTGTTTCTAGTGTTATATGTGTGAGAAACAGTATGATAGCTTGGTTGTTGCGACACATGATTACTAGTAAGTTGTTTTTAAAAGCTTAGGATATGGCCATGAGGTTTAGGATCCTAGGTCCTAAATGCAAAGAACCTAGGATGCAGTGGTGGTCTTTTTCCACATTTCATTAGGATGTAGATCACAAGGTGAAAATATTGACTTTCAACCTCAAAGGTGAGCCAATCAACCTTGGATCTACATCTAAAGGGGGAATTAGAATGGATTGGAAATATTTTAGAATGATTAAACTAATGATCCTATATTCCCTAATATATAAAATTCAAGATCCTAACAACTAAAAAATGAAAAAAATAGTTTGCAAATGCATCTAAGAAGTGTAGAGGATAGCAAACCTACTCAAAAAAATTGGTTTTGATGTGCCTACAAGGACTCATTCACCCACTGGCAAATGGGTCTTTGAAAGGGGGTCCTGATCAAATTTTGGGATCCTCTAGTGTTGGATCTAAGCTTCTATTTTCCACCTACAAATTTGTCAAAATGTCAGAAATGAATGAACTATAACTTAGTTTTTATAGGTTGACAAGAATGATGACAACAAATGTAACAATGCAAAATTGATCTTCAAGATCTCTTCAATCCTTCTTCAATTTGTAACCTACACATACATAAAGAGGGAAAAGAAATTGTCACATAGGAGTCTACCTTAGTCAAACCCCATGAATAGTGTTCCCACTTTCACAATGGCAATGTCAATATTAAAAACCTTAATGGAAAGGAAGGAAATGATGAATGAACAATTTGTTGCAACTCACCATCCTTCAATAGCTTCCTTGAAGGACTGGAGACATACACATCACTTAAAGGGAATTGGATCTTGCTTGCTTAAATACTCAAATGCTTTGGAGACCTACAAAAAAATGTTAGCCTTCACAAAACAATGAAAAAATGAACTCACATACACTTTGACATGATGCTTGGACCTTGATTGCTGCTACAATGACTGATAATATTGCTCTTGAATGCTAGAAGGTGTGTTTTTAGATTTCTTGTTAAATTTCAAATGATAAAATCACTAGGTATTTATAGGTGTTTATCCTATTTCTCAAAAATTAGATTCCAAAATATGACACTTACAATTTGAATTTTGATCATTAAAATGTTGCTAAAAATATATTTTAATTTGGGTCTTGGCTCATAAAGGGGACTCATTTGCCCATGGGTGAATGGGTCTTGGCTTATACTTACAAGACACACATAATCCAAGGCAATTTAATTATTAAATTCATTTATTTAATTTTGGTTCCCCTTTCGAAAAGCAGTAAGAATAATGCTTTGGAATGCATAATTTGGTAAATTAGAAGCTTAATCAGGTCCAATAAATTAAGGGACCCAAACATAGTGTGATCTTGTAAAGGTATAGAATTTTCTACACTATAGGCTCACCTTTCAATTAAATTTAATTATTCTTCTAAAAAAATTAAATTTAAAACATGTAAACTGAGGTAAGATAACAAGATGAAGATCCTTGATCAGATTATGTAATACCTTTTGTATTAAATTTTTTAACTATCGATTCGTTCTTCACCATAGTAGGATTCAGAACCAAGGTCCAAAATTTTCTATAAATTTAGTTGGCATTATTGATGAAGTTCATCATAATCTTGATTAAAGTTCTAGTTCAAAAATCGTTATGGAATTTGATACACCATTTTGTCTAACTAGTCCTCGATGACAATTAGCCTTCCTAGGAGCAATTACTAACCAAAGACATACATCGATTTTCAAGTAACGCCACAAATGAACTATAGTCTTTATCAATATGGTGTTGGGATTTGAATTTGTAGAAGTTGCAAATAGATATCGAGTGAAAACTAATATTTCTTCATGGTTCATGGCTTCTTTACTAGACATTGGAGTTTTGCAGGTTGATGTGTTGTTCCTGGTGAGTCAAATGGTTCAATATGATTATCTAGGAGGCCTAGGGGATTTTTTGGCTATTGCGCACATTGGAGTGGGAATCCCTACACCAAGGGATATTCCACACTTATTAAATGAAGGGGTTGCTATAACCTAGCATCCTTTTGTGTCAAATTTCCACAATGTCACTTTAGTGGGAATTGTCAGTTGGTCATCGTGGGATATGATTTTTTGAGGAATGAAGTTTTTTCATAATTTTGATAAATGTATTTGAATATTACCTTCTACTACTAGCAGGATTCTGATACTCAATAACTTTCTTATGTACATTTTCCAATGATCTTTATACGTGGTACATTATCAAAGATATAAATTTTGACATGTATATTTATATTGTTTCTAAAATATTAGTTTTATATTATTACATCTTAATTTTATATTATTTTAATGTAACAATTCAATAATTCTCTTATGTTATTAGAATTAAACTTGTATGTGAATAAAAATAAATGTGGGCGGTGAAAATATCAAATACTATACTTCTATTCTGAGATGAATTTTCCACACAACCAAATTCCTACATGAAGTCTCTGAAATGGAGACGTGTGCAAATTTTTATAAGTTCTTATCAAAAGTGAGCAATCTTTTTTGTATCTTGTTAGTGGATATTGATAATGCTTAAGGTACAACAAGCCATTTAATTCGCATGTGTTACTAACAAGTATTGGTGTCTTCATTCTTTAATTTTTATGCTATATATTTCATGGTCAACCATTTTTTTGCCTACTTATGTTCCAATTCTTTTTGCATGCTTCTGTTCTTTTTGCTTGCTTTAGAGCTTTTGTTAGTTTTTATTGCTTCTATAATTATATTCTTTTGGCTTGAAATGGGGTCCTAGTTCAGAGTGTTTATCCCTTGTCACCACTGGGAAGTGAGAGACAATTTACCTTTCTCAGGGGAGAATCTACTTTGTGTTTTCTTATATCAATGTGATCAAGTGGATTCAGCTATTACAACAGTGGTTGGCAAAGACTAACTTCATAATAATCATTTGAATCTCCCATTTGAGGTTACTTCTTTATTTGTTTCAAATCTAATGGATATTCTTTGGTGTGTAGAACTAGTCAAGTTCATCACTAGGAGTTATCTCTATCCTTCTATTTTCTCATTTTCTACTCTATTTGAAGCTTTAGAGAGCTACAATCTTAGCTTTGGTTTATCCATGATGAGACCAATTGGTTTTCTTGATAGGGAAAAGCTACTAAATGGTGACAATAATGTCTCAATTCTATATGTGATGGTTAATGGACTTGTTGGTGACAACCCTTCTGATTTTAGTAGATCTTTGAATGATTTGTGTTCTACTATAGGTGAATCATTATATTTTGAGTCATATAATATTTTTAATTCAGTTCATTTTCTCAGAAATCATGTTAAAGAGGACCCACATGTGTGTCCTCTCTTTTTGCCACCTTTTGATCTTGCAAGCTCAAGTGTGAGCTATACAAATTAGTCTTTTGTATCGATGTAAATATTTTTCTTAACTACTTCAATTTTAATATAAACTTTATTGTGTATTAAATTATTAATCATCTGTAACAACATTTTCTCATGGTATGGAGGTTATGGTCAATGTTTTTGTGTGTGGGCCTAGTTATACCCTAATTGTATGATGTATCTAGCTTCTATAAACATCATTTTTCTATTAATATAATACATCCAACCTTGGGTTTCTCTTATGAATCAAAAAATATATATTACTCAAAAAAATTAAATTAATGTACATAAATAATTCATCATTCAATGAGCGTTCATTGAATCAATGGACTTCTTCAATTTGTTCCCATTTTCTTAAGCTGTAATAGAAAATTAAAAATTAATGTACACAAATTTTTCATCATTTGATGAACATTCGATCGAAGACTATAGTTGCATTCTAGAATGAAATGTGTGAAACGCTAGACTTGCGAACTCAAACCTCCAGAATCACCCTCGAGCCGATAGATTTACAAAGATTGATGTTTGACCTTTTATTCACATGCATTATTAAAAACCTATAAAACCTTACCCTTTTAGCCCCACATTATAATCCTTCATTACCTTTTTCAGGTGCCCTAATTCATAACCTTATGTCCCACTTGCATCGTGAGATTTCTCGGCCCCTTTATTTCCTAGCACTGACTTAAAAATACTTTTTCATATGTGTTGAAAATAAATCACTTAAGTGAATCCACACTTTATATCTTCAATGTAATCTACATTTCTTCAATATATATAAAAAACAAAATTCACTAAGAGGGAAGCCACAAAATGGCAGAAAGTATGAAACATGTTTTCTTTTTATTGATTTTTGCAATTCTATGAGATTATTGTTCATTGAAGTAAATAAGGTTGTGGAACCGCGGATTAACGCCATGTGTATTTTCTTGATGTTCTTAATTTAATGTGTCACTAGGAGATATTTTAAAAAGAAGAAATATTTTCCTCTTCTAATCTGAAGCGAGCAAAGTGTATTGATTGGATAACTTGATAATGAAAACTACAGATGTATTGTGCATGATGATGTCATGAATCCAGTTATCAATCAAAATAAGATTTGTAAATACATTTCATGTGCTTACTTAAAAATAACTTTTTGTATGTGTTAAAAATGAATCACTTAAGTGAACCCATGCTTAATATAGTTCCCTCGCTTAGCAAACCTTTTTTGCTAATCTGCAAAGTAAAATTTCACTGAGAGGGAAGACAAAAAAATGGCAGAAATTATGACACGTATTTTCATTTTATTGATTTTCACAATTCCATAGGATTATTGTTCATTGAAGAAAATGTGGTTGTGAAGCTGTGGATTATCACAATATGTACTTTCATGATGTTCTAATCTGAAGCAAGTGAAATGTATTGATTTGATAACTTGATATTGAAAATTGTATTGATGTACTATACATGATGATGTCATGAATCTAGTTATCAATCAAAATAAGATTTGTAATAGATTTCATATCGTTTCAGTGCTTACTGCTTGAGGTACTCTCAAGTGAAAAATGTAGTCTACATGTAGTCAAATGTCAATCAAAATAACATTGTAAGTATCTCTCACACAAGTAAAGTTGGTTACTTGGTTAGTGTAAAAAAAGCAATTATACTTGACATGACTCATGAGTAAATTTCATAGCCCATAAATGTTAGAAATATATGCCTCAATCATCACAGGCTATAACCTCTATTGGAGCCAAGTCAGTGTGACATGCTTTGGGTCCGGCCGACTAGCAACTTTGGATCTTGTGGTTTATACAGGTCGTTGTGACCTTGTTTCAGTCATGCCGAAGGATCTTCTTGCTGTGAGGTCTTAACGATGGAAATAAGTCTTGCCAACTGTTTGGTATGATTTGAGGCTTCTGAGTAACATAAAGAACTCAATAGGATGTCTCGGCGAAAGACGATTGTCTTGCCGATGTGAATACTCATGTCTATGTGACTTATGGATCGCAGTATGAAGTCCTAGCGAAAGCGATGAGTCTCGCCGACTGGTGGATGCTTCGGAACAACATGAAGACTTGGTGGGAGGTCTTGGCAAGAGAGAAATGTTTTGCCGATGGTATGGAATTTTGATGTGACTTTGAATATCAATATGTGGTCTCACCGAAGAGCGATAGTCTTGCCGAAAGGAAAACTAAAGTCGATGCAACTTGTGAGCTCGATAAAATGTCTTGCTGATAGGATGAACTCTTGGTGATATCGAATGTTGATTGTGTTGGCATCGGGGAGACACAGTCAGTGTCTCATCGATATGCCAACACAGCTTGATTGCCTTTTGACCGTTTGACCATCCTATGTGGAGTCTCGTGGACCAATCAGAGAAGCTGAATGGAAACTATTGGAAGACAGTTCATTGTGGAAGTTCTGAGAGGAAGCTCGATAGAAAGGGAATGACATGAATATAGTTTGTAGTTGCAGATGCTTGAAGGTTCGGTTGGTTCGAAGAACAATTGGGTGAACAGTTCGAATTGTATCAGAGTGATTTCTATTTTGTAAAGATTGTAACTTGAAGGTTCCTGTACAAGTTTGATCATTATGAATGCTGTTGTAATCTGACATCAGAAAGATAAGTCAGAACTGTTGGTGTAATTAATATTTAATTACACTTTGCATAAGTTTACTTAGGCATATTTAATTCCTAAGTTTTAGGTTCTTATCTTTATCTTTTGAGCTATCTTGTTGCTCAAGATAAGATTAGGCCAATTGAAGAAATCCGCCAACGGCCATTTGGCTGTCAAATTTAGGCCCCGATTTTGCTGCGACGGCCGTATGATCGTCAAATTTAATCCAGCACTGTGTTTTCCCCATTTTGGAGTAGTGTTCACGAAATCGGGTGTATTTTTTGCATACGATGTCCGTTTTTTGCAAACAAGATACTGTTGGAAAGCTGATTCCGAAGCCAATCCAGTGGTGCTGGTGTTTTTACCAGATCTTGCTCCAGATTTATTTTGCAGGCCTTTGAACTCAGATGTTGTTGTTTTCACTCCGGAGGGCATATCTTTTGACTCAGTGCTCTTTTTTTCGTCATTCTTGCGGCATTGGAAAGCTGATTCAGTCCTCTACACAGATATGAGGTTTTTTTTTGTTTATGCATGTTTTCGATGCTCTCCTTTTACAATCGTCAGGTTATTGTAATAAATGAACTATGATAAAGTTCCATTTAGGGGGCTTTCTTGCATAATAAATCCGATTAGAGTGTACATGCACTTTGATCTCCATATTTCATTTTGATTTGTTGGCAACTCGCATGGGTTATCTAGTCTCCTTGTTCTTTTGGCCACATTTTTTCTCTTGCTTGACACATATCAGATTCCCATCCGGTTCACACTTTAGATTGAGAGCTTATGGTTAATGATCCACATTGGATCCATCTCAGTTTGAGGGCCATGTTTTTATGGTTAATGTTCCAGAGTCTTCATGGTACTCCTTCCCATGGAAGAGTTTTAGTCACAGTTTGGCATCGGCAATGAGATACACGACTTCCAAATTCTGTCATCATCTCATCTCCTATTGCTTCACAGATTCCAGGGTTGTTCCAGTTTGTGAGTTTTCCAGTGTTTTGTGGTATCGGGTCTAATGTTGCTTTATCATGATTCCTTGAGTCAATCAGTGACTCTCATCTGGTTTCAGTAGTAAACAAAAATATATTTCCTTGCTTTCCAGAATCAGGTTCCATTGTTACTCCACAGTGTTCTTCCAGTGCTTCTTTGCAGCAGTCATCTCATTGTAGGGGGGTTTTGTCCCACTAGGTTTTCCTTCTCTACCTCATTCATTGCATTTGTACATGAGTACCTGATCAGGCCTTGTTGTCGGACTCATCTTTGCATAATAATTTTTCTTCTCCCTAAGTTGCACTTATGGGGGGGTGTTGGTGTAATTAATATTTAATTACACTTTGCATAAGTTTACTTAGGCATATTTAATTCCTAAGTTTTAGGTTCTTATCTTTATCTTTTGAGCTATCTTGTTGCTCAAGATAAGATTAGGGTTTGCATCTTTGCTTTTATAAAGCAAATCATATCTTATAATTTATTTGAATTCTCGAATAATATTATGTTGCACATCTTCTTGCAACATCTCTGCCTTTTCTGATTTTTCTCTTATGTGGAAGGTTTTTTCGGTTTGCAAATCTGATCTTGGTTTCTAACAAGAACTATGTATGTAATTATTTGTTACTGTAATACAAAGTGACTTCTCTTGGTGTGGTGGGTTTTTCTCTCGAAAGGGTTTTCCCACATAAATCTGGTGTTCATATGTGTTTGTCAAATACTTTGTTTCTGATATCTCTTTCATGTGCATCTTAATTAGACTGTAATTGTAAAATTTAAAAGGTATCTCTGCGTTCTTCCCTGAGGTTTTGACGTTAGGAGAGTTGTTTCTACATCTAGCTTTCCTTACAAGTGGTATCAGAGCCTGGCCAGTTGTGTTATCCTTGTGGGTACGTTGCGTTTTTTGTGTCATTTCTATTCAGTGGGAGTCTTGTAGAAGTTTGTTAATTCTAATTACAGATTGAGATGGCTAGCACGTCAGGAAAGATTGAAATAGAGAAGTTCAATGGCAGCAATTTTGAGTTGTGGAAACTCAAGATGGAAGATCTATTGGTTGATCGTGATCTTTGGATTGTTGTGTCTGGAACTAAGCCTACAAGCATGAAGCAAGAAGATTGGGACCTTGCAGATAGAAATTCTAAGGGGCTGATAAGGCTCTGTTTGAAAAATTTTGTACTTCTGAATGCGCATGAAGAGAAGACTGCATCTTCCTTGTGGAACAGACTAGCATCTATTTATCAGGGGAAGTCTTTGGTGAATAAAATGTTCCTGAGGAAGAAGTTGTACACTTTGAGAATGCAGGAAGGAGGTACTGTTGTTGATCATTTCAACGCATTTAACATGCTGATTGCACAGTTAGCATATGTTGGTGTAAAGATTGATGAAGAGGATCGTTGTATGCTTCTATTGTGTTCTTTGCCAGACTCGTGGGATCACCTGGTGATGGCTATTGGGAGTACAACATTGAATTTCAAGATGAAAGATGTTCTTGCTTCTTTGTTATCAGAAGAAATGAGAAGGAAATCTTCTGAGATGGCGAAGGAAGCTCTTGCTGTCAGAGGAAGATCGAAAGAGAAAGGAAAGAAGAAGGACAAGAAATCGAAATCGAAATAAGAGGGGAGATCAAAGTCTCCTGGCAAGAAGTCCAAGGTGAAGTGTTGGAACTGTGGGCAACCTGGTCATGTCTGAAAGGATTGTAAAGAGGAGAAGAAGAAGAAGTATTCTTCTGACAATGATTCTTCTCATAGTGATGCAGACGCCTTCATTGCAGCCTTGACTACACAGGCATCAGATGATGTATGGTTGATTGATTCTGGAGCATCTTTCTACATGACATCTCATAGAGACTGGTTTACGAAGTATGAATAATACGATGGTGGAAAGGTGTACTTGGCAAGTGATTCAACTTTGAAGATTGTTGGCCATGGAAGAGTCAGAATTTAATTCCCTTATGGAAGAGTGAAGGGAATCAAGGATGTTATGCATATACCAGGTCTGGCTCAAAATTTACTGTCTGTCAGTAAGCTGAATGATATTTGAGTGCAAGTCACGTTCTCTAGAAATGGCTGCAAGATGACTAGAGGCTCAATGGTGCTAGCAAGGGGTGCTTGTATTGGTACCTTGTACAAGCTGGATGCACATGTTGTTCAATGCAACAGTGTCTCTGTAAAGTCACAGAAGGCAACTCATGGAGGAAAAGAGGGAAATGTTCCTAATTGTGTAAACTCTATGGAAGTTAAACTTCCAGCAGAAAAGACTATGCTCTGGCATCATAGGCTAGGCCACATTGGAGAGAAATGTTTAAAAACCTTGAAGAACAAAAACCTGGTTGAGGGGCTTGAAGATTGTAACCTTGATTTTGAATTTTGTGAACATTGTATATATGGAAAGCAGCATCGTGTTTCTTTTTATTCCAGTCCTCATAAATCTTCTGGTTTGCTAGATTATATTCATTCTGATGTATTTGGTATAGTGAATGTTCCTTCTTTGTCTAATTCAAGATACTATGTATCGTTCATTGATGATTATTCAAGAAGAACATTTGTTTTTTTTTGAAAAGTAAATCAGAAGTGTTCAGTCGATTTAAGGAATTTAAGAACCTTGTAGAAAACAATACTAGAAGAAAAATTAAATGCTTAAGGACTGATGATGGCGGTGAATTTTGTTCTGATGATTTCGAGAGGTATTGTAAAGACCATGGAATTAAAAGACATAATACTACACCCTATACTCCACAGCAAAATGGAGTTGTAGAAAGGTTCAATAGGACAGTGATGGAGAGAGCACGAAGTATGCTGAGTAGTGCTGGCTTGGAGGAGAAGTTCTGGGATGAGGTTGTTGCTACTTCATGTTACTTGAATAATCATTCTCCAAATTCTTCTCTTGTTGAGAAAACACCTTTGGAAGCATGGTCTGGTAAGAAGCCCTTTTTAAGACATATTAGTGTTTTTGGCTATGAGGCATATACTCATGTGTCATATGAGAAAATATCTAAGTTGGAGAACAAGGCTATCAAATGTATTTTTATTGGCTATAGTGTTGGTATAAAAGGATACAAGCTTTGGAATCCTGATACAGAGAAGGTTGTATACAACAGAAGTGTAATCTTTCGTGAGCTGAAACCTTCAACCTTGGATCTGCAGTCAAAGACAAAGTCAGAAAACAATAAGGATGTAGTTGTAATTCCTCCTACACCAGAGAAAGAGGAATTGAAAATTCAAAATGTATTGAAACTGAGGAGAGCTCAAGTAGTTCTGAAAGTTCTGAAGAAGAAGAACCTTAGCCTCAGCAATTGAGGAGGTCAACCCGTGAAAGAAAACAACCTGATAGGTATGGGTTCTCTTTGATAGATTCCACCTGTGCCTATGCTTTAATTTCTAGCACTGATGAGCCTAGGACTGTAAAAGAGGCATTTAAAATGTATGATTCAGACTCTTGGTTGGAAGCCATGAATGAAGAAATGGCATCATTAGAAAAGAATGAAACTTGGAGTTTGGTGCCCTTTCCTAAAGGAGAAAAGTTGTTGGCTGCAAATGGGTATTTAAAAAGAAGATTGGTCGGATGGCAGTGTGTAAAAATATAAGGTGAGGTTGGTTGTGAAGGGTTATTCCAGGTAGAGGGAATTGATTATGGGGAATTTTTTCTCCTGTAGCTAAGCTGACATCTATCAAATTTCTTTTGTCACTTGCAACAACAGTATGACTTAGAGGTCAATGATGGATGTGAAGACAACATTTCTTCATGGTGATCTTGAGGAAGAGATTTACATGTCCCACTGAGCACTTTGTTGAAAAAGGTAAAGAAAAACTAGTTTACAAGTTAAAAAAGTCTCTGTATGGATTAAAGCAGTCACCTAGAATGTGGTACCAGAAGTTTGATACTTTTGTATTGTCTTTGGGATTTGTGAGATCAAAATCTGATCATTGTGTCTATTATAAAGCTGAAAGTGATCGAGTGCTTATTATTGCTCTCTATGTTGATGATATGTTGTTCATAGGCAATAGTAAGCTAATGATTTCTAATCTTAAGTCTCAATTGTCTGCTAAGTTTGAAATAAAAAATCTTGGTGCAGCAAGGTATATTCTAGGGATGGAGATAACCAGGGACAGGAATAGTAGAAAAATTTGGCTTAGTCAGATTAAGTATATCAAGATTGTTCTAGAGAGATTTTGCATGAATGATTGCAAGCAGCTAGTTGTTCTAGTCTTGCAGGGAACGAAGCTATCTGTTGAAGACTGTCCAAAATCTCCTATTGAGATGGAGGACATGACCAGTGTACCCTATGCTAGTGTGGTTGGGTCTTATGTATGCAATGGTCTGTACAAGGCCAGACATTGCCCAAGCAGTGGGAGTTCTTAGTTGGTTTATGGCTAATCCTGGAAGGACACATTGGGATGTTGTGAAAAGAGTTTTCAGATATTTGAAGGGCACTTCAGATTTTGCTTTGTGTTACCAAGGGAACTGGTTGAATCACAGAGGACTCTTAGTATTCGAGGCTATGTGGATTCTGATTGGGCAGGGGACATTGATAGCAGGAGGTCCACCAGTGGATACATTTTCATGATGAATGGTGGTGCAGTGAGTTGGATGAGTAAGCGGCGGGCTGTAGTTGCTTTGTCCACTACAGAGGCTGAATATATGGCAGCTACACATGCTTGTAAAGAAGCAGTTTGGTTGAAACATTTGTGTTCTAACATTGGTTTTGATGCAGGGCAAATAACTATTTATTGTGATAGTCAGAGTGCAATTTGTTTGGCAAAGAATCCTACTTTCCATTCTAGGATGAAACATATAGATGTACACTACCACTTTGTACGAGATATGGTGGAGGATGGAAAGGTCAGTTTGGAAAAGGTTGATACTCTGGAGAATATTGCAGATGCATTGACGAAGCCAATGAGCACAGACAAGTTCAAGTGGTGTGCCAGTTCAATGGGCCTTAATGCCAATGATTTTTAGTAAGTTTTGTTGTGCTCTGGAGGTGCCTATGTGATCTTCATCAAGTGGGAGATTGTTAGAAATATATGACTCAATCATCACAGGATGTAACCTCTATTGGAGCCAAGTCAGTGTGACATGCTTTGGGTCTGGCCGACTAGCAACTTTGGATCTTGTGGTTTGTACAGGTCGCTGTGACCTTGTTTCAGTCATGCCGAAGGATCTTCTCGCTATGAGGTCTTAACGATGGATAGAAGCCTTGCCGACTGCTTGGTATGACTTGAGGCTTCAGAGTAACATAAAGAACTCGATAGGATGTCTCGGTGAAAGATATTGTCTTGCCGATGTGAATACTCATGTCTATGTGACTTATGGACCTCGATATGAAGTCCTGGCGAAAGCGATGAGTCTCACTGACTGGTGGATGCTTCGGAACAACATGAAGACTCGGTGGGAGGTCTTGGCGAGAGAAAAATGTTTTGTCGACGGTATGACATTTCGATGTGACTTTGAATATTAGTATGTGGTCTCACCGAAGAGCGATAGTCTTGCCGAAAGGAAAACTGAAGTCGATGCAACTTGTGAGCTCAATAAAACATCTTGCCGATAGGATGAACTCTTGGCGATATCGAATGCTGACTGTGTTGGCATCGGGGAGACACGGTCAGTGTCTCACCAATATGCCAACACAACTTGATTGCATTTTGACCGTTTGACCATCCTATGTGGAGTCTTGTGGACCAATCAGAGAAGCCGAATGGGAACCATTGGAAGACAGTTTGTTTTGGAAGTTCTAAGAGGAAGCTCGACAAACAGGGAACAACATGAATATAGTTTGTAGTTGCAGATGCTCGAAGGTTCGGTTGGTTCGAAGAAAAATTGGGTGAACAGTTTGAATTGTATCAGAGTGATTTCTATTCTGTAAAGATTGTAACTTGAAGGTTCATGTACAAGTTTGATCATTATGAATGTTGTTGTAATCTGACATCAGAAAGATAAGTCAAAACTCTATATGTAATTATTTTTTACTATAATACAAAGTGACTTCTCTTAGTGTGGTGGGTTTTTCTCCCGAAAGGGTTTTCCCACGTAAATCTGGTGTTCATATGTGTTTGTCAAATACTTTGTTTCTGATATCTCTTTCATGTGCATCTTAATTAGACTGTAATTGTAAAATTTAAAAGGTATCTTTGCGTTCTTCCCTAAGGTTTTGACGTTAGGAGAGTTGTTTCCGCATCTAGCTTTCCTTACAATAAATAGGGATGGTGAGTTCAACTGAAATCATTCTTAAAAGTCTATAAAATGGTTTTACTTTTGAGTGCAATATTTTGAATTTTGAAAAGTTTTTTCATTTTATAAGGTTAATAAAGAATAAGATGATGTTGTGGTATTATTGGGGATACTCTAAATTCTCCTACCTCTAGTTATGTAGTTATAGAGTAAAAGATAGACAAATTTCCTTCAAGTTTAGAATGGGTGGACTTGCAAAGAAGTTGACCTGGTTCACCTGGCCCTTGAGCCAAGTTTTGAGCCAAGATGAGGAGCTTTGATAGAGATAAGTTCTTTCATAGAGAATCCAACCACATAAGTATTTTAATCTTTTTCGAATTGAAATTTTTCATTTTTTCATACTTCACTTTGACAGAGACCCTCAAAGAGGAACTATGGACTTTCAAATTCATTATGTGCTATATTGGTGCCTTGCAGTTGCTTGAAGAGGGTGGGAGAAGATTTACTATCCCTTATCTTCTGCATAATTCACTACAACAAATCCCTGTTATTTGCTCCATTTTTTACTTCATTTTTTGCTTCCACCCACTGTTTTAATGTATTTTTTGCCAATTTTTTGAAAATGTCGGTGCTATTTATCAGGATGGCACTATTTTTGGTGTTTATTTGTGCCGATCAGGACAAGGTGGCGCTAATTTTGGTGCCAATTCATGCCAAAATTAGCGCCACCTTTAGTTTCGATATTAGCTTCGAGTGTGGCGCCGATGTTGGAAACGCCTTTGGCTCCAAGTTTAGCTTCGAGTTGAGCGCCACTTTTAGCTCCAGCTTTAGCTTTGAGTTTAGCTTTAGGTTTAGCATTGGTTTAGACACCCCTATGTCGAAGAGATTTATTTATGTCTTGTTGATGATGTAAAACAATGAAATTTCAACATGATACAAGCATATCGAGGAGAGAATCACTTACGTCACATCAAAAAGGTATATCTATAAGTGCTCGGTGAAACACAACTCTTGGATATAACGAATTAATGTCGATGAGACATTGAGATATCGGTAAGACAAATAAGATTGTCTCATCGACACTCTTCAAGTAATGATCAAAAGCATACACCGCTAGACCGTCGGGAAGGTGAGCAACATATGCGATAGAGCGGTATACACCGCAACCCCACAACAAGAAGCCTTGAGCAAGGCGATAGTGTGGTAAATAGCTGAAGGGAAGGGAAAAACACCACCATACCACAACAATAATCACAAGTCTCCCTGACATGGCAAAGTCACACCGATATATAAAGAAATACCACCGAAGGACAATATCGATGAGATAGTGGCATATTGGCAAGAGATATTAACTTGTCTCATCAACACTGGAAACCAACATCAGAGGAACATAAGATCTAATGTTGATGAGACATTGAGATATCGGTAAGACAAAGAAGATTGTCTCATCAACACTCTTCAAGTAATGATGAAAAGAATACACCGCTATACCGCCAAGAAGGTGAGCAACATATGTGGTAGAGCGGTATACAATGCAACCCTATAGCAAGAAGCCTTGAGCAAGGCGGTAGTGCGGTAAACAACAGAAGGGAAGGGAAAAACACCGCCATACTACAACGGGTATAATAAGAGACGACGGTAGTATGGTAATCGTGGCATCATTACAATTTACAAAACTATGTGCAGAAAATCACGTTAGTCATAATCCATTTGAATAAATCATTTGAATATAGCCCACCAAAATACTCTAGAACTCTAATAAACATACTCTAAATTTTTTGTCAAAATCTTATTTTCAGGCATAGCCCGCTAGAATGGAGTCTTCATTTTAATAAACATTCAATAAAACCTTTGTTGAAACCTTATTTTTAGGCATAGCCCGCCAAAATGGAGAAGTGTTTCAGTAAAGAATGAAAGAGAATGGTAAGGAGATGCACGTGATAGGAGGCATAGGATTCATTGTTGTTTATCTCATTCCTGCTCTGATCAACAAGGTTACAATGTTCGCACTACTGTTTGTAATCCAGGTATTTAATTGACATATGTTTGCATAATCAGAAATTCCTTTAGATGCTTTTGAAGTATCAATGTATCGTATATAGGGTTTAGAATGACTTCTTTAAATTTTAAAAAATAAGTCAGATGCTTTTGAAGTATCAATGTGTCCTATATAGGGTTTAGAATAATTTCTTTTAATTTTAAAAAATAAATAAATGATGTATTTTCCTGTGATTAGATAATGTGGAGATCTCCCAAATCTGCCCTAGCACACTATCCTCTTTCGCACTGTGTCCATTACTCCAGTTGCTAGGGTTTTGCATTTGACGTCTTTATCTTCATGATAGTGGCTTTTAAATAGATCTCAGTCTTTGCTTTAATCTTTATCATGGTAACCCTTGAGTTCCATAATCCACCTTCAATCTCTTCTAAGAATGTTGTCTTAAGCTAGACTACATAATATGCATATAAACCAAATCCTTCATACCTACCATTGTTCCAAACCACCACTCACCGTCTTGCTTAAAATGTTGCCTCCATAAGAAAAATAGCATGTTTTAAAATCATGGTTGCCAATGATTGACCATTAAAGTCACTACTTTCATCAAGATACAATGAGATTTTTGTCTTCAACTTAAGGCATTATGCAAGATAACCTTGTGAATTGTTTGTTGTGTACAATTAGATTTTTTTGCACATTTACCACTTTGCTAACTACCTTTAAGACTAGATATTGCACCATCAGCTGTAATCTCAAACAACTCACTCACTCTCACTTGAAGATTCCTTTCATGAGCATCCTTGTATAAAATCAAACTATGCCCTATACACTACCTACTTACTTACTAATATAGGGGACTCATTGTTTCATGGTATTTTGAGTTTTCTTAGAAGGGTTCAATGTGTGGCATTTTTATGTGTAGGAAGAATAAATTGTGATGCAATGTTTGAGTATGGACGGTTCAAGAAAAATTGAATTGCTATCGATGTCATAACCAGGTTGGATTGTACCTTGAGCCAGTCTAAAACACTTCCAGGTGTTTTCGCTCTGAAGAAAAACTTGTGTGTAGGAATTTCCTAAATTCTAAAGATAAAATCATAAATCTTCTTATCCAGTTTCTAATCCAACCTGACATCTTTAATATCCGATAGAGAAAGTTTGTACATTTTAATCATAAATCTACTTGTCTTTGTACAATCGCTCATTTGAATTGTTTCTTTAACAGTTTTAGGTCCACATCCACATACATATCTTCTTTTGCTAGTTGAACGCTCAAGCTCGGCATTTGCTCCAATCTCCATCTATAATAATCAACAACATGCATTAACTTATGATTGTACCTTGATCTGGTGTGAAACACTTTTAGGTGTTTTCACTCCGAAGCAGAACATGTGTGTAGGAATTTTCAAATATTTGACAGAGGAAGTTCCTACATTCTAAAGATATATTCTATGAAACATTCCTTATTTTCTATGAAACAGTGTATATATTCTTGTACTTGTAAATATTATTTTACTGTTATGTCTATTAAAGAAAACAGAGTTTGAATAAAAAATACTTCACCCTTTTGTAAATGAGTATGTGAATTATTTTTTAAGGAAAAATCTTACAGTGTTTACATTTTCAGTTTACTAGTTTCAAATCTTCATTTGCTATGTATATAAAATTGTATGTGCTCTTTATCTCTAATGACATAAAATAGTAATGTCATCAAAATTAGGGTTTTCAATTTCAACACCATCATTGTCCATACTTTTCATATCCTATTCACTTGTAAGTACAATTATCAAAATTTTATTTTTATTTCTTGTCCCAGTTAATCTTGATTCCTTTCAACACAACATAGTAGGTTGCATGTTAAATTTCAAACATTCTCTTTGAATTTTTTTGTATATATTATTTTCTCAGTGCATCATTATGTAACAACAATTTCACTTTTGAGATATACAGTAGAAATAAATGAAAGCACATGTTTGCTTTGTCAATGGAAATGTATGGTGAATACCCTATGTCTTTCAGATAAGTTTGCAAGCGAAATAAGACATAACTGATTGAATCTATTTTTCTACTATACAATTGTTTTTTTATGTGGAGACTGTTGTAGCTTATCATGGATTAGTTTTGGCTAAGAAACAAGGTGTTTCTAAACTATGGCTAGAGGGGGACTCTCTTAATGTGATCAATTGTCTCATGATGAAATTTCCTCCTTCATGGTCAATTGCTAATTTTATTAATGGCTCGATATCTATTATTAACTCTTTTGAGGAGATCAAAATCACACATGTTTTTCGTGAAGTGAACATGATGGATGATGGGGTTGCCAACGTGGGAGTGGATGAGAGATCTAAGTTGGATTCTTTTGAATCACTACCTCTTAATCTGAAGTGTATTTCTAATGATGACCAGCTGTCTTGTTTCTAGGCGAGAATTCTCAGGGAAAGGTTTTTGGTAGGGTTGTACTTGGAATGATAAGCCAACATGTATTGTGGATGTTTGTTGTATTTTTTTGAGTAGTGCCTGGTTTATTTTACTTTTTCATTTCTTCCAGGTGTTCTTGGGTTTTCGTTTGTTTCCTGTCACTATGGGTGGTGACCGTTGCAGAATTGAGCCAAGTTCCTGTGAATAATTTCAAAAAAATGTTACTGTGTGGGAGCACTTGGAATTGGGGGGGTTACTCAATTTATGCAGAGAATTCAAGGCCTGAACCCTGATGTAACATATTTATTTATCAAAGGATGGAATGGGAGGTCTTTGCGTTACCAAGGCATTGATTTTCGAGTTGATGAGGATTTTATTGCGGAGGTAACTGGTCTTTCAGTTGTTGGGAGAAATTTTTTCAAAGACAAGGGAGCGACTAAGAAGGATTTTGCAAATTTCTTTAAACATGACGAGAGGAAGAAGATTAAGGAAATTGGAAGTGGAGGTTATGTTAGGAAGTCCCTGAAGCCGCTTTGGAGGGACCTCGTGTTGGCCATTATGCACTACTCCACCCTTGAAGGTAGATTCTTTATGGTTTACACTCACCATTTTATGCTCTTAAATCATTTCAGGCATAATGTTTCAGTCTCATTTCCTTTTTACCTATTACATTCTATGGAGAAGAGTATTGAATACCACATAAATAACCCTAAGAAGGCAGTTCTTCATCAAGGGCTTATGTGTTTTATTTTTGCTCATATCAAGCTAAAGTTGATCTCAGTCTCCCCTAAAACTCCTAGTAAGAAGGGAGTTAAAAACGATGGGTATGAAATAGGGGACTCTGCCAGTGAATGGGTCGGTAGTTTGGAGGAGGAAGAGTCAGAATATGAGGATATTTCTATTGATGAAGGAGGCTCTGAGGAAAGGGATGAGGAATCAGAAGAATGGGGTAAGGGATATGAGACTGATGTGGAGTTGCGGGAGACTATGGCTAACTCTGTTAGAAATATTTGAAGGGGAAAACCAAAGGCATGAAGAAAGTTAAAGCTTTGGCCAAAAGGAAAATTGAGATAGGCGCTGAGGTGGTTTCCCCTAGTTCGAATGTGAATCCCATATTGTCTTCTAGAAAAGAGGGTTTGAAGGGTTGTCATCCTATGGGTGATGAGGGTTTGAAGGGTTGCCATCCTGTGGGTGATGTGGATCCTTCAAATTTTGATTGTGTTCAAAATGCTTCATTGGGGAACCCTGTTCCTGGTAAGGATGGTCTGCTAGAGAGCTCCCCAATACAAGGGCTTAAGGTGCCAATTAATTTGGGTGGTCAGTTGAGTGGCCCTGCTGATATGGGTAACTCTAAGATGGAGGTGAAGCCTAATGAGACTAGCCCCATGGATATGCAAGGGATTGATGCGGTTAACTGTTCTTAGTATTTTTTTGCTTTGGAGAAGGAAGTGAAGAAGGAACATCTTGGGGCATTAGCTAATTTGGAGAATTTTCCAAATAAGGAGAGGATAAAGGAGGATGTTGTGGAGGTCAAGGATTCCCCAACCGAAGAAGAGGATGAACAGAATAGGGATTGTTTTGATGCCCCTATTGACTTGGAGCAAAAGGTTCAACCTCCGATTAACTGGGATGAAATTGACATGAATATGTTTTGTAGAATGGCCAAAGATGGGATGAGAAACCTGCTTTCCCTGGTTAAGTGGCTATTTTCTAAGGTTAAGGAGCTCAATCTTCAGATGAAAAATTGGTAGGATGTTTGTGTTGCTATGCTAAGAGGTAATCAAAAGGAGTGTAAAATAAAAGGCAAAGTGAAATCAATGCATATTAAGCTTGATAAGCTACTGGCCGATGTTGATCGTTTGGGGGTTTCTCATGAGGAAAGAATTTCCTCTTTGGAAGTTATTGCTAATAAAATGTTAGAGGAAAGAGTGGAAAATCTAGAGGATAAAATGGGAAAGATGTCGGAGGACTTGAAAATGGTGGTCAATATCAACAATAACTCTTTGAAGACCACTGCTATGGGTCTTTTTGTTCTGAATGAGAAAGCATTGAATTGGACTGGAAAACTGCTTGACTTGGGTAATATGGAGGAAAGGATTGAAGAGATTAGTGGCTTTTACCTAGTGGAGAAAGTGGAAGCTTCTACTCCTATGCTGGAGAAGGACATGCAGGCGGGTTCGTGCCTTAGGACGAGGAGCAAGATGAAAAAGAGGGTTGTTGTTGTTGTTGAGGAGCTGAAGGATGTTATCAGTATGCATGAGGAGGTCATCAAGGAGAACATGGCCTCAACTAATGTTTTAGATAATTTGTTGTAGTTGGTGCTTCCTTTTTTGGTTCAACAGGTTTGTTGATGTTTTTTGCTTTTGGGTTTTCTAATGAGTTGTTAATGTTCCATCTTATATCATCTTTTTGGTTTTTTGGGTTGTTGGGCCTAGTGGTTTAATTTCTCTTACAGATTGGTGTCATTGTAAAGGGTTTCAAGCCCCTTCAAAACCTACTTTTCCTTATCAAAAATTGATTGAATCTGATTTTCTACCGTACAATTGTTTTTATGTGCTTTTTACTTTTTGCATGTGGATTACCCTCAGAAAGAGACTACTTATATTTTCTTAAATGAAGCCTTTACACTTCCTGTCTACGAAAGGAATTTACTGCTTGACAACAGGTTCGTAAAATTCATACAAATTAAGATTGGTGTAAAAGGCCATCCCCGCAAATGTTGTTTGGTCTAGAATTATAATGGAAAATAAAAAAGCTTGCTAGGAGAATAAAACATGTTTTCAATTTTCCAAGTACAACATAATATTACTGAAGCATTTCAAAGTTTAGGCACTTCAGATTCGTGGATCTCCTTGGAGGTCATCCACCTAATATAAGAATAGTAAATTAGTATGAACCTTCAGTCATAAATTAAAATGCAATATAATATCTCTATGTCTCTCACACATGAATGTTTCAGATAACCACATACCTTGTAAATGTTGACAATCAACTTATGGCATTCCTTTCGTCAACTGTAAGATAGGAATCCCCTCTAATTTCCAATGGCATGATATGCTATCAAACACATTTATGAAAAGGTCATTAGGAATTTTTTCTCACACAACCAAATATCAAAATAAATTTAGTGCTTAATCAATGTTGTCTCATCTATTTCCACCCACTTTCCTCTCAATGATTTAGTATTTCTACGTCGTCCATGTCCTCTCTCCATGGCCTCCTCTGTGAATAAAAATGTTTCCACAAAAGCTTTCACCACACTACCGTTGAGAAGGAAGAAGCAACTTGCAGGACCACGATAAAAACTAGTCTACCGCACCGAGCTGATGAAGGAGCCACAGGACAATGGTGGTCACCGCACTACCACACTCCAATGGTAGAAAACTTGCGAGAGTCACTACAACACTGCTAGTAATAGAAGGAAGACTCGTGTGCCGCCACATAAGCTTTCACCACACTACCACTGAGAAGGATGAAGCACCTTGCGGGACCGCAATAAAAACTGCTCTACCGCACTGAGCTGATGAAGGAGCCACGAGACAGTGGTGGTCACAAAAATAAGGCAAGAGTTGGAAATATTTCCAACACTTTGGATCCTGTGATACACAACAATGAAAATAGTTTGATAGGTGCTCAATTAGGTGTGTCGCCTTACGTGCCCCAAACTGATTACATTAATGGCCAAAAGTTGGCGCTAAAGTTGGCGTCAACTAATGCTGACTACTAATCAAAATAAAAAATTTAAAAATTTCCCGCATGAAGGAAGAAATCATATGAAAAAAAAGGGAAAAACACTACACAAAGGAAGAGAGCAAGGTGCTACCAACAACTGATGAGAAATTTGATTTAGTTTTTGATGCCATAGGTAGGGTTACAATTTTTTTTCTTGGTTGAATTCACGATTGTTTACTGCTCTTTGTATTGCATTTGAATTCATGATTGTTTACTGGTTCATGGCCTAAATTGTCCCATCATTATAAATTGTAAAACCTTTGAGAAACCAACAAAAAAAATTACCCTACCCATTTGAGCTTTGGCTCAAAATATTATAGCACAAAGCCAAGATGCACGGAGGAAGTCCCGTAAGGAGAGTACACAAGTATTTGAATTTTCTCACAAGATTATATCAAATTTATTAAACGATATTTAATTTTTTTTTGATTGGTGATAATATTTTTATTTTATTTAAGATAAATCAAAATATACAAAGCTCTAAATAAAAAGTTCTTCCAACACCATCACATCATGTCTGTTAAAACAAAATAAAAACCTATAGATCAAAAAGCCCTACCACAACTTCCTATTACAGTATTCGAAACCAAAAACAGGGCTTAACCCCTTAAGCTTATACATCAACATCTAGCTTAAACATAGTAAACTATGCAAAAAATGAGCATTGAGCTTACACGGAAGTTCCAGAAGTGTTGCCTAGATGCAATGGGCACAATTCTACGAGCAGCTTCACCTTCTTTCTCATACGCAAACCCTTCTTCTCACACAGCTCCTCTCTGACAATGGATTTGAGTCTTGCTATTATCTCCTCAGTCTCCATTAATTTTACTCACAATTTCAAAATTTTCCACCCCCATTCCACACCCTCTCTCCACACAGCTTTGGTTCTTCCTTCTGGCCACCTAATGAAAGGGTGATTTATCTCTACTACTTCCAGGTCCACACCTTCCATGCCTTCACTCTCATTAAAGCCTTGCCCTGGTATAGCCTGTTCCAGGATACTCTCCATGTTCACTAAGAAATCCCTATGCACCAATGCTTTCATCACTTTCCTTACAACCTCCACCGACTCTCCTAATTCCAGTCCCCACGCCATGATCAAAGAGTATATATCGATATTAGTCTAATATCTGTGCTTCAAATCTTTGAAGCCATTACCCAAAATGATTTGCACAGATTGTGCCACCTTCACATCCTTGTATAGGAACAAGCCACATAGTCTCTTCACCATCACTTTTCCAACAAAAGGATCCAATTTCCTCCTTGCTTTCATAATGAAGTTGGCCTCCATTTCTTCTCTGGTACGTTAGCTACCAAACTACTTCACACCACCGTCCTAACACTCTCCTTACTCCCACAAACCAAGAAGCATTGAAGGAAATGCAAGGAAAAACTTCATTACATAGCAAATTTCCAGCCATCACCATTAATGTCGAACATACATCCAACACCGATAGCAAAACCTTCATCAATGCTTCATGTCCTTCAAGAATTTTGAAAAACATTCCTCTACTTACTAACTAACATCACCTTGCATTAAATGCAATGGACAAAAATTACTCCAAAGAAACTCCTCTAATATCCTCAATTATAAATTCATCCACCTCTGCAAACGTTAAAGCCCATTTCGAGAGGGTATATGCTTCCATATTCCCTGCTCTCCTAACATGACTAATCTTATAATCCTCAAAAAGAGCTAATTCTTCAATAATTTTCCTAATCACACCCTACAAATGCCAAGCATCAATTCCTCCTTTTATTATTGCTTGGATGATTATCAAGGAATCACCCTCCACATGAATCCTTGTGGCCCCTAACTTCCTAACCAACTTAATTGCCATTAAAATTGTTGTTGCTTTAGCCACATTATTGGGATCCTTCCTTCAATCTCATTACCCCAATGGCCAACACATTCCCATCCCAATCTCGAACAATGCTACCATCCCCTGATAGACCCGGATTACCTTTTGATGCCCCATCAAAGTTTACCTCCCACCATCCTTCCATTGGTTTCTCCCATTTTTCCACCTCTGAAGACGAATTAGTCAGATTCACCCAACCAAGCCCCTTAACGGGCCTAATGATATTTAAATTTTATTTGTGCATATTTAAATTGAATTAGTATATGTTTCAAGATAAGGCCTCCAAGGCTAGGCTTGAGAAACTTTGTGCCATGCATCGCAATGGCCAGAAAGGTTTATAGGCCTTGATCTGTACATTTGTAAGTATATTTAATATGTTAAATGATATATTTTTTTATTTCCTTGGAAAAAGTAAATGATTGCATATTAATTAGTTTAACTAGTGCATGTGCCATGTTTTGATAGGAGGAGAAATATGGTCGCCATCCAAAGCAATTTGAAAAGAATATGTTACAAAACAAAAAGTGGAACGATTTTGTAATCTGGATGGAGAACGGGGTATCAATAGTTGAGTTTCAATAACTTAGTTGGATATTGTTGTGTTAATATGTCAATTTGCATTTCTTGTGTTGAGTTGTTTATTGATGCGTAGGATGAGTAAATAGAGCTCAAATCTTATGATTACAAGATGACCGTTTATGTGCATGAATAAATAGTAGAAGGATGTAGATGAACAAAATTCCTCTGACTTTATGCCTCTTGATAGGAATTCCTCTTGAATTTCTAATATCAGGTGCCCAAGACTTCCTTGTAGCTTTTACCTTTCATTTCTGCCTTTCCTCTTCACTGTCAGACTCATCTCCTTTTTCCTTATTTGCATTTCTGGCTTCAACTTCTAATTCATCCCATGTTTTACCTTCCTCCTCTTTAGAATCTTCTTCTTCTTCGTCCTCCTCTAACTCCACAAGAGATTCATCTTCTGAACCTTCCTCATCTAATTCTAATTCCTCTTCTATATCAGAGGGTTTGTATCCTTGATCTGACTCTTCTGAATTATTAGAATTAGAATCACTAGCTTCCATATTCAAAAATTCCAAACCACCATCTTCAATAAATTTATCTAGATCATCAGTAATACTCTTCAAAATTGGCTGCCAGCTCAAGTTCATTCTGATTTAATAATACTTGATATCCATGGAGTTCAGCCATTCCTTGATGCCATCAAGCGAAGATTGAGGAATGAAGTACATGCGGATTACATCCCACTTGAAGTCTTTGAAAACAATAGCCATATCAAATGCCTTTTTCCCAAGTCCTACTCTCTCAAGGTTAACAATTCTCAATCTCACTAATAGTGATTACTAAGAAAGGTAGTTCCACCAACTCTACCAAATAGTTTACCATAGGAACAATAAAAGCAAAGGCTTTGAAACGAACTCCATGAAAACCAAGCTCTCTAAATGGTATATCAAACTCTAGTTCAAAATATTTTAGATTAGGTTGCTCCCATAGCTCTCTTACTCGCTTGATAAATCCTTGAAACTCTGACTTCTCAACATTCAAAAGATAAATGGAATGTCCTCAACACCTAGTAGAGCTATCCAAAAAAGGTAACTAAAGACATAAATGTGCTCCCGCACACAATGGCCTAATGGTTGGTTGTCATAGAATTCAAACTACTGAAGTAACTACACTGATCAAATTAACATATATGCATCATTTGCATAAACAACTAAAATGCATAACAAATGTTAATCAATACATTGAATTTTGAGATGCATTGAAATAATTAAAAAACAAACATGTTTTGGGGAAAATATCAGCAACGTGGGGGAAGAAAGCATTAACCCTAATAAAAGCATTTTTTGTTGTTCTTGATATACCATCTGTAAGTTTTCCTTGGATGGCAGTACTGAATTTCTATATGTTTTACCCCTTAAATGTCCTACATGTTACAAATATGGAATAACAATGCACAACTTTGTATCGAGTCCGAAGGCCAAGGCATTTTGAATAAGGGTAGCCAAACTTGATAAGGATGCAGTCACTATTACACGTATTGACAATCCAGAATAGTCATGTAAAGACAACTTCCTGTGAAAACCATAATTAATCAAATTATGCACATTCAAATCTAAGTTTGAAAGCTTGTATTTCAGTCCATGCATCTAAGTCCTTGTTGAAGATTAAGGGTGTCAACAACAAAGCTAGAATAGCTCTCCTTAAACCATAGCTAATTTTAAATTGTAGTATTTCCAAATTCAAATCCACTTCTTAGCTAAGGAAAGGAGGTAGGATTGTCAGGTGCTACCTCAAACAGAGAAGGCCATAGAAAACATTGAAATAGAAGATCCAATAAGTGAGACGGCATAGTTCCTGTGATACAAAATTATTGCAATGCATAGATGCTTGTGATACAAAAAAAAGGTTCTTACACATTGGTTGAATATATCCTCATCAAAATGACTAGAAATAAATTTCAAATTTGTAAGTAAACTCTGACAATCAAGAAAAATAGTCATAAAAATTGGAAGTAAACTTTGGCAGACATGTAGGTGAACTTAATTCATCTGACTTTATGCCTCTTGGCAGACATTAGGATCTCCCCTCCTAAATTTTGGACCACATCCATTACCTACACATAAAACTGGACATCCTTGGTCTTCTTGGTTCCCACGCCATGATATGGTTATGCAAATGAAAATGAAAATGAAGCAAAGTAATCATCTTGTTCTCTATTGCCTGGAAGAATGCATGCTTAATGTTTTGATACATGATATCATCTCTCTCTTTTTCTCTCATGGTTGAATACCAAAATCCATTATCGTGGGCCTCTAGAGTTCCAGTCATCTTTCGTTCTCTTCCACCAAATGTTGGCCTGATCCACACATCTTCCAGCCTAACTGGCTTTGTTTTTGAAAGCTAAATTTTCTCCTGAGTCACCAGTGTAGCTCTCTATGCCTTTTCATACTCTTTCATTGCTACATATCATCTCTGGTATTTAATCATTTGTACCACATGGTTGATGTGCTTTGATTCCTTGCATCTAAACGAAATTTCCTTAACATAAATACTACTAGGGAATTTCAATGTTTCCATTGTATTTGGAATTAAAGTTGGTACCTACAACATTGAAAATTATCCTTATATAAGAATTCCCTCCATCTTGTTAGCTTGTAACACTCTCGATGGTGGCTACATGAAATCTGATTCTGATTCCTCTTCTATATCAGAGGGTTCATATCTTTGATCTGACTCTTTTGAATTATTAGAATTGAAATCACTAGCTTCCATATTCAAAAATTCCAAACCACCGTCTTCAATAAATTTATCTGGATCATCAGTAATACTCTTCAAAATTGGCTGCCAGTTCAAGTTCATTTTGCTTTCATAATACTTTATATCCATGGAGTTTAGCTATTCCTTGATGCCATCAAGTGAAGATTGAGGAATGGCATCAATGAGAAGTACATCCCACTTGAAGTCTTTGAAAACAATAGCCATATCAAATTCCTTTTTCCCAAGTCCTACTCTCTCAAGGTTAACAATCTCAATCTCACTAATAGTGATTACTAAGAAAGGTAATTCCACTAACTCTACCAAATAGTTTACCATAGGAACAATAAAAGCAGAGGCTTTGAAAGGAACTCCATGAAAACCAAGCTCTCTAAATGGTATATCAAATTCTAGTTCAAAATATTTTAGATGAGGCTACTCCCATAGCTCTTTTACTCACTTGACAAATCCTTGAAACTATGTATTATTTTATTTTTCCTATCCCTCTCTTGTTGTTCTTCCTCAATTTCATCAGGATCATACATTGACCTTCTTGCCCCTCCTAAATTTTGGACCACATCCATTACCTCCACATAAAATAGAACATCCTTGGTCTTCTTGGTTCCCACACCGTGATATGGTTATGAAAATGAAACAAAGTAATCATCTCCTTCTCCGCTGGCTGGAAGAATGCATGCTTAATGTTTTGATACATGATATTAGCTCTCTCTTCTGCTCTCATGGTTGAATACTAAAATCCATTATGGTGGGCCTCTAGAGTTCCAGTCATCTTTCTTCCTCTTCCACCAAATGTTGGCCTGATCCACAAGTCTTCTAGCCTAATTGGCTTTATTTTTCAAAGCTGAAGTTTCTCCTAACTCACCAGTGTTAGCTATAACTTTTTTGAAATTTTATTATAGTATGTGCACTTTGATATGATGTAATATGATTACGGTTCTGTCTCATATGTTGTAATATTAGATATATAACAAAAAAATAAATTATTGCATGAAATAAATAATAACTTTGCATTTTAAATATTTTTTTTGTAGAACATGGGTCTTCCAGAAGATCAAGATGATCCTCAACATGATATAGATCCAAAAAATATTGGTTATGTCGATATAGATCACATGGCAGAGGATGATGATGATGCAGATACAGAAGACGCCGAGGCCGATGACAATGATGATGATGATGATGATGATGATCACGATGGTGATGATGATGATGAGACAGTTGATGATAGTAACCAATGACATTCATGATCATATAGACTACATCATGGATCATTGCTAATATATTGTTATGATGAATCTTTTCATGGTTACTATCATATGTATCATTTTCACAGCCTACAGTACTATATTCTTGAGTTGTATCATATTGACATGTATCATTTTCACTATATCATTTGGACATGTATCATCTTGACTTGTATCAATTTGAGTTACATAATTTATCAATTTTATTTATATCATTTGTACATGTATCATTTTCACTTATGTCGATTGTTGGACATGTATCATTTTGGCATGTTTTTGATGTACTAGCATATTTGACTTTCACTTGTTTTAGTTATATACGATGATGATCTTATTAGTATTGACTTGTCAATTTATATATATTAAAAATGGTCAATGATTTTTGGATGAATATTTATTAAGTATGATGATTTTAATTTACTGCTCAGGATGGATGTTGTCAAATTCAATTAAATTATAGATATTTGACTCACTTGTTTTAATTATAGATGATGATCATGGTACAATAATTATATTGTTATTTAATCATATGAGTTAAATAATTAAATTACTTACTCTATAACCATATGATTTATTTAAGAGGCATGATATATTTAAATAATTAAATTGAAATAAAACATATTAAATTAATAAATGGAAGCAAAACAAGAAGCATTTTTAAAAGCAAAAAAGGAAGCAACAATGGAAACCAAACTAGAAGAAAACTAGAAGCAATCTTGGAAGCAAAACTAGAAGAAAACCTAGAAGCAAAATTGGAAGCAAATCTGGAAGCAAAACTAGAAGCAAATCTAGAAGCAAAATGGGAAGCAAAACTGGAAGCAAAACTAGAAGCAAAATCGGAAGCAAAAATGGAAGCAAACCTAGAAGCAAAAATGGAAGCAAAAATGGAAGCAAAATCGGAAGAAAAATTGAAAGAAAACCTGGAAGCAAAATGGGAAGCAAACCTAGAAGCAAAATCGGAAGCAAAATTGGAAGAAAAATGAAAGCAAACCTAGAAGCAAAATCGGAAGCAAAACTGGAAGAAAAATTGGAAGCAAACTTGGAAGCAAAACTAGAAGCAAAACTGGAAGCCAAACTAGAAGCAAAACTGGAAGGAAAACCTGAAGCAAAACCCGAAGCAAACCTGGAAGCAAACCTGGAAGCAAACCTGGAGGCAAAACTAGAAGCAAAAGTGGACGCAAAGTTGGAAGCAAAACTAGAAGCAAAAATGGGAGTAGACATGGAAGCAAAACCGAAAGCCAAATTGGGCGCCAATTTCGATGCAAGTTCTGTCACTACTTCCCAGTGCTATTTTAGGCGCTAACAGAGGCGCTATGATTTTTCAGTGCTAAAATTAGCGTTAAATTTGACACCAAATCCAGCGGAAAAGTCGGTGCAAAATTTGACATCGAGCTAACCATGCCTATTTGCACTAAGTTTAGCGCTATCCAAATTATTCAATTCATGTACTCAAAATACACTAAAATCTGGCGCTAATTTCCTGTTGTGTTGTTGTGATTCCAATTGGTAACCAAGACAAGTACATAGTCTATATTCACAACTCTCATTTCCTCAAAATGGTAGGCAAGCCATGTGGATTTTCAGAGTCATTTTGTGCTATCTTAGTGGATAGATTGATCAAATTATGCAATATATTTTATATTAAATGATTTAACTATCGGCTCATGCTTCACCATAGTGGGATGCAGAACCAAGACCCAAAATTTTCTATAAATGCAAAAACATAGTGGTGGCTTGGAGCTATCATGTGAAATCCCAAGTTCCCAAGCATGGTTGACAATCCCTGTGGTTTGAGAATATGATTTGCATCCTATAAGACCACTACCAACTTGGAATCAATTATGTCTGATGTAAAGTGACATGTGTTATTTATACAAGAGCTTGCATGCTCTACTCATCTTTAAAAAGATATACAACATTGTAATAAAATAAATGGTTGTTTTATTCTTCGTTATTCATTTATAGTAAATAATTATTTTGTGTGTTCAATGTCTATTCAAATTACAATTAATTATAATTAATGTTATTACTTATTAGAATCATGATCAATGATACTATCTTTGGATATCCACAATCTGGTAGTACTTGTAAAATTCTTGGTGGTAGTACATTTTCACATTTTTAGGGCTCTCAATATTTTATCTAGTCCTAAGCTGCAAAAATTAAAAATGTTGTCACTCTTGCTAGGGTTTGCTAAAATGTTACATTAAATGTGAATTTAGGTTCAAAAGCCCTACCTAGTTTGTTCTACCCTGCACTTTATTTATAATTCATCATTGACCTACTCCCCTGATTCCCAGTGTCATTAGTCACTTTATTAAGTACTTTGCAATGTTACGTTACCAACCCCTTTATCCTCTCCTATTGCTCACTTAAGAAGAAGATTATGCATGTACTTAATTAAATGGCTTAAGTGAGTTTGTGCTTAATATATGGTTTTCATTGCTTATTATGTGTTATCACTAATCTACACAAAGTATTTTATTAAGGAATGGAACACCCATGGAATTGTGGGAGGGTTGACACTTGAATCATTTTTAGTGGTTTCCTTTCAACATGATTCCACAAGTCCACATACATTTTTATAAAAGTTAAGTTAATTGTTGTGGAACTGCAAAAAGGGGACAAGTGTCAATGTCATGCTTTTTAACGGGATTCTTCAAGTTTGCAGGATGATTCAAAAAGATCTATATGTGACTCGCAAAACTGCAGAATAAGGACACGTGGACTCTTATCAATGTCTCCAATGGATTTTCTATCAAAGGCTAGTATTGTGAGCAATGAAATGACGACATGTGGCACAATCTCATGAGGATTTTGTATCCTAGCACACTTTAAAGTTTAAAACTTTAAAGCACATGTTTATATCATAAGTTAGTTAATCGTTCAATGGATGTTTGATGGATGAATGTAGTTGAATTCTAGAATGAAATGCATAGAGTGTTAGGCTTACAAATTCAAACCTCTGGAATCACCCTATAACCATCAGATTTGTAGATATCAATGGTTGAGAATTTATTTGAGATGGAACATTTGAATGACATCACCCCGTGTCAAAAGTGATCAATCAATAGGTGCAGAAATGCAAGACAACTATTGAATTTAATTTGAAGTTTCAATATAGAACTATAATGTAATAATTATGTAGTCTGGAGGTAACACATTTCATTCACTTTAATATTTGAGAAAAAGAAAAAGAATTAAACTTTCTACTGCTAAGTGATTTTATTTTTAAGTGAGAGGGTCAGGAGTCAAGACATAGGGAGATTTCTCATTGCAATGCACTAGGGATATTTTGGGTTCCAACACAGGTAGTCCGCGCTTGTTAGTGTCTCTATATTCATCTTTTCAAGAATCAAATTTTGGGTAAGTGAAAGATAGAAATTCTATGTTTCATCATTTCTAAATTTTTCAATCTTGGGGTTTAGGGTTGAGAACTTGAGAGTTCACACTGTACAAGCATGTCTACCACCACTACTAGACTATTTGTTGGGAAAGGAAAAGAAAAATCAAATAGAAAAATAGATTATGCTGGAGTGCTTAAAACCCCAAGTTTCGTGGATGAATACCATGATATTTATGATCCTGAAATCTATGGTAGGCTTACCTCAGAACTTAGATTTTCATGTGAGAATAGGATTCCAAAGCAAATGAAAACTACCAATAGTAAAAAAATTCCAATTAATAGTTGGATTGGGTTAGTATAACAAAAAATAACTTTTAATAAAGATAACAAAGAAAAAATGCTATCCATTACTGTAGAAATTTATAGACGAAGATTTTGGAAACGTCCACATTGACCTAGAAAATCTTGCTAGTGATTATGAAGCAGTTGATGAAGTGGAGAAAAATGTTTTTCTAATTAAAATGGTTAAGGATCATCATAGTAACTTATTCAAAAATAATCATAAGCCTCCTTATGATTTGGAAATTTTTAAACCATGGGTTCAAGATACTATTCCATGCTATCATTTTTCCTTGGATTGGATAGCAATTGAGAAGTGGGTGCAAACCTCCTTGAAATGATATTTAATGTCCATTATGGTAAGTGACCTGTCAAATATAACTTTCTTGAGCATATTGTAGAATCCATGTCAAAAAAAATTCTAATGATTTAAGGAGGTTCCACTAAGACATTTGGGTCCACGACATACTTGTGATATTTTTTCTATTCAAATTTAGTTAAATGTTTCTAACCAACAAGTTTCAAATTCAGCCCTATATGAATGTTGAGGAAAAAAATGGCTCTAGTATATGATTGAACCACTAAGATATGGATGTGTGATTCTAGAAGGAACTACAATCATTTTGTAGAATACTTTTTGGATCCATTGTATCAAGCAATTACAAATAATCTAATGCCTAGATTGTCTGTCTTGTAGAGATTACATTCAACTAGGAAAATAAATGCAATTGGTTGATTGGTACTTAAGGGAAGAATATGTTTGCTAATATTTTATGAATTGAGAGTAGATCCATACAAACTTCTAATACATGTGACAAAAATATACGTTTTGGATCCATTGTATCAAGCAATTACAAATACTCTAATGCCTAGATTGTCTATCTTGTACGTAGAGATTACATTCAACTAGGAAAATAAATACAATTGGTTGATTGGTACTTAATGGAAGAATATGTCATGCTAATATTTTATGGATCAGGAGTAGAGCCATACAAACTTCTAATACATGTGAAAAAAATATTTTTCACATTGGAATAATGTACGAAAAATGGAGAGTATTGATCAACTATACTTTGTCAATTAGAAAAAAAAGAGCATATTTCCTTCTTTACCTTTTTCATGTGGAGGATTCACATTCGAAAGAAAATCATTTAGTTTGGTATATGAAATTTTGAAAAAAAATCAATTTGATGTTGTCTATCACTAGCAGTATGATCCATGTGACACCATTAAATCAAGGATTGTGGCCAATAAGAATGTTGCAAGTATAATTCAACAATAACATCAAAGTAACCCATGCTTGAAAACTTTAAAAAAAAGGATTCTTGTGATGAGTTCAAAATACCAATGGAGAAAACTATTTCTAAGAAAGGTATATTTTGAACTATTTTCAACATAAATTACGGTATTGCACCAACAGAGAGAAGCAGAGAAGAAAATCAAGAGGTACAACATTTTTGATGAAAAAAGTGATCTACCATCTACTAATTTAAAAATACGATATTCTCTAAGAAGGGCTTATATAGAATAAAGTTGGACAATAAAAAATTATTTCCTTTTGGTCTATGAGGAAGGATCTAGGTGAACCAAAAACTAGTGTAGTGTTTGAAGAGATCCAAAAATATTATGAGTTTAGTAATTTGTGGAATAAAGAGCATCCCTCTGAAGTTCAAGAAATTGATGATCAATCTGATGATGATAGGGAAGAAAAAATTGTACAATATGCAAGAAAAGTCAACTTTGGTTTAAGTGAGACCACAAAACAAACATATACTCCAAGAGTAGTCATAGCTAAAAAATGGGTTATGAAGGTGGTGGTTTGGGGTCCAAAGGAAAAGGCATTTGGGTGCAAACAGAGGTAGCTCATAGAAAACCTAGTGATTTGCAAGGCATTAGAGCTGATTAAAAAAGTCCAAGGGAATACAAGGATAGGTGAAACAATTCATTTTGTTACAACTTCAATTCCTAATCCTCATGTTCAGATACAATCACAACCAAGAAATGGTGGAGAATCTAGTGCAACTAGCACTGCCATTGGTAGTGACGGTATGGGGAGAAGTACTATTAGTGGTCAACATGTGCTACAACAAAAAAATAACACACAAGAGGACAACAATACAAGATACTATGCATACACATAGTGATCAAGGAATTTTGAAGAAGCAAAGGATTATGATAGGTCCAAGTCCAACTACCAATACCACTACCTTAATTTCCACCCCAAAGGAGTTATTTCTAGGCACTCCTCCAATTAGTGTGACTGCAATAACAATTTCTAATCCTCATCCTCGAGCTTGGTCTTAGATAATTGGAGATGTTCCCATCACTGCAAGTACTCCATAATTTAAGCATTCTATTATGTCTACAACCCCATGTTTTAATTGCAATGATGAGTTTAAAAAGAAATAAAAAATAAAGGAAGCAACTAATAGAGTACATCTACTGTAACTTCAGAGCCTGCAAAAACCAGGGTATTACCCACATTATACCCAAATAAATAAATCACGGAATACATGTTTGTTGATCCAATAGTTTAAAATAAACCATAGAATCAGATGGATCACTCTGAATTTTAGGTGAGCAATTTTCAATTAGCTTTTTCTAGATACAAAAATTATAAAAAAATGTATCAAAAAAGAATAATGAATTGGTGTGCACATCATTGCTAAAGCAAGAGAGAGAGAGAGAGAGAAGGTTGCAGATTCAAATAGAAAAGTTACAAGACCTAGCAAATGAAAAAGCAAAGAGGAAAGCAGCAAATAACAAAAGCAATGAATTAGAAAAAGGAATTAAAAAATTGCCTCTACATCTATAGGAAAAGAGGATAAACAAACAGAGGTGGAATTGAATGAAATGAAACAAAGGTTATATGAGAGAAATAAGAAATATGATGATGAAAAATCCACTTTGGAAAAATTAAAATAAAACCATGCGAAAGCAAAATGCTAGGAACAAAAATTGGAGGAAGAGAGAAAAACCAATGAAAGATTAGGGGCAAAGTTGAGAGAAGAAAAAAATGAAATAAAGTCTTGTCAAAATAAGTTAATTACATTTTGTAGAGAAACAATGAGGAATATGAAACAAAAGATCTAGGAGGAAATAATGTAGAGAATTTATCATTTTTGTAAATTATTTCAATTGATTGATGATCTGATAGTACATGATAGGAAGCTCAAGAAATACATAGTGGACAACAAAAATATGGTTTAAAGAGATAAAATTGTGAATCAATTTTTGCAAACAATTTACAAATCTAGTGACAATGAATTGAAATCAAAAGGAATTCATGAACAAATTGATGCTTCAATGAAGGTGTCATCTATCATTCAAAAGTGTTTGAAAATATGTGAAACAAATGATTTTTTGGATTAGGTTGCAAAAAAGATGAACAAGATGTAAGGAACTTGACAGAGCTTGGTTTTCCCTCATCTTTTGACACAATAGATTGAATCATTGTAAATAATTATTTTAGAAAGATGGAGGATACAAGGAAGATTGATTTGGACCAGTTTCCTCAAAACCTAGATGAGGCAAACTATTTGGATTCCATCAAACCACTGATAACCTTGAATGCAACTTTGATTGAAACATTCAAGTCAAGCTCCAATTTCAATCATGAATTGTTAACAATTTTTTAAGTTAGACACTATCAGTTACAACACATGACACTTACATCATATGAACATTACAAAAGCTAATAGAATGATTTGATAATATGAGTTTCCAACTCAGCTCTATGTAGATTTATCTTTGAGAAATATTTTGTATTGCCTTTATGTATTCCTACATTTGAAAATCAATACAAAACTCAAATTCATTAATGTTTTCAATTATCTATATTATTTATTTGCTCAATTCAAGAAAAAAAATTGGCTTCTACTACTAGATACACATTAAATGATTGCTAATGTTGTATATGCTACTATTGTTAATATGTTATTAAGCATCGAGTTGAATGATGAATCACTTAGAACATATAAACTTATTAGTATGACACAATTAAAATATGAAATTATTAATAATATGTTAATTTATTCAATTTGATTCATAATTTTATGGAATAATATATAAAATATCATCAACTATAGTTTAGAATATGAATATATGATTCATGAAATGCAGTACAAAATTTGAATATCTAGAAACTGCTAAACCCTTGGACAATAGGAAAAATTTGGAACAGTGGAAAATAGTAGTACGTTAATTTATTCAATCTGATTCATAATTTCATGGAATACAATATAAAATATCATCACAACAGTTTGGAATATGATTCATGAAATGCACTTAAATACCTAAAAACTACTAAATCCATTGCATTCACCAATTCACCTCTAGTCTTCACTCTGATGATGAGATTGAGAGTCATCTTGACTCTAAGTCTGGTCTTTGTTTTCTTCACCCTACTTACATCCGCTTAACTACATCTCAAGTTCAACATTCATTGTGTCACTATCGTTTGTGTCACTTCCACTAATGTTTGAAGTGTTGCACAACCATCTTCTTTCACATATGGACTCCCAAATTGTGAGTGTCCTTTCAAAATAAAAACTTTGGATATCATACCTAGTTGTATATATCCTCAAGAAATTTTCTAAATTCTTGTCTAGTTTGTTTCTTATCTTTGATTTCAAAAACTCCAATGCACTGAAAACTATCTCATCTTCCATCGATCCCAATATCATTGTTTGACATAATCAACAAGTTTGAAATATTTTGATAATGAATCACATAATATTTCACTCTGACCAAAGGTTTCCCAAACCCTTGTTATTGATCCCACTTGCATGGGATTCTCCCTGGTGTCAAACTGGTCAGTCATACTTGTTGCAAAATGGGAAGCTTGTTCTCTAAGCTTAGTTTGATTTATAATTCCTTCTATTTTCTATCTATTGTATTTTGAAATTTTCAAAAATTGTTTGGCCAAGGTAATTAATTTTCTATGAAATAAATCTAGTGTCTGGTGGTGGCCTAGGACTCAAAATTGAGGATACATAATAGACATGGCTTCAAATATTTCATCTCAACGGAATCATTCAATAATCTTTGAGGAAAAAGATTTTGCAATAGATTTTAAAATACCACTTACAAATCTAGCAATGTCGTTAAAATATTTCTTTGTAATAGGTACTTCTCTAGTAGAGTGTTTGACCATTGTGCAATAGTGCATTGGTATCTCAAATCCACATACAAAGACACATAATTCCTTGCTTGAATTAAACAATAAAAAATTGTCATGATTGTTCAAATCTGTAATTAACTGCCAACTTATAAATTTTTAACTTTGAAATGGTAATCTACTAGATATAGATTATCAAGGGCCATGCATATCATTCTTCGTAGTTTAGTATATTCATTAATATACATAGTTCTATCTTGAGTTTTGTTCACAAGATTGTTCATTTCATCTAGCATGGGGAGAATACCAGATAAAGTTAAGAGTGTCTCTATCACTAGTACAAAAACAACAATATATGATTGAAAAAACTACTAAAAATTGTTTATAAATGACTGAACATGATCACGTGACCATTAGTAGTTTATTTCCAATCATTTATAACACAATTAGATTGATGACTAAACCATTTTTGTCATTTATTGGCTGTTTTGATTAATCGATTTGGTAGTATATTTAGTTGTTGATTTAGTCATTGATTGTTGTAATTTGGTCACTTATTTAGTCATTTTTTATTCACTTATATATTTAGTCATTGATTTCTATAATTTGATCACTTATTTAGTCATTTTTATTCACTGATTTATGTCCATTGGTAGTGTATTTAGTCATTATTTCTAATCATCATTTTGATCAATTTGGTAGTATATTTAGTCATTTTTTATTTCACGGGTCATATATTTAGTCATATTTATTCATTGTTCACTGATTTTTGTCAATTGGTAGTATATTTAGTCAATTTAATTATTAATTGGTGTTAATCAATAGCATATTTAGTCATTTTAATTTACCAATATTTGAGTATTTAAACATAAAACACAGAAATACACATCAATCATCAATTGCACACAATAAGATAGCCATTGAGAAGGAAAAATCATTGAACTTTATTAATAAAAGAAAGGTGTTCTAGTTACAGTTTAGAAATAGAGTATTACAATTTTTATTTTCAGTCACAAGACTGAAAATCTAAGTTACAATGCACAAAAATGACAAGAAAGAAACTTCTCCAAAAAAAATTTGCAATGATGGAAACACATGCTTGGAGCCTGTTGATGCCTAAAAATGTCAAGCAATAGCCTTATGGGAAACTCAACTAATGGGGGGACCAATTGTGCTAAATTGAGTGACCTTTGGGTTTTTAAAGAAGTTAGCTTCTTCTGTATTTGGGGGTTTGGAATGGTCAAAGGAAGCATATATATAAAATAAAGATCTAACCTAAGGTGATACGCTGAGAGTTAAGTATGGGAACGGTAAATATTCCTTTTAGATGGGATTTAAGTTCTTTTTTAGCAATATGCATGTCCGAAAATAATAGAGAGCACAGATGAAAAGCCTAAGAAGTTCATTAAATAACATAAAATAACCTTCATACACATTTACTGAAAAGAAGAGTTCAAGACATGATCTGAATCAACAAACTTATATTGAAATTATAGAAGTTATGCAAATAAACTACTCAGTATAATAACAACACATTATAATGTTTTGTCAATTAGCTAAGAAATAGAATGGTTGAACAACAATGGCATAGTCTGTGAATCTTAAAAAAAAAATCTAAAAACAATACAAAAGGCCTAGTGTCTTTTCAATTTTCTATGTATTCTCTGAAAATTAGAACCGAAACCCTTTTTCAGAGAATTGAAGCAACATATATAGAGAAGCATCCCATCGCCTGAGAGCCAATAACAGAAAAGATCCCCTGGCACTAGTAACGATGTTTGTCATAATGATTTTCCATGGTCATTGCAACAGAAAATATTTTGAAGCATGGAATGTAGTCACCTTCAAACCAGATGCATCCCCTGTGAATGATGACTATGGTCCCTATGTGGATGCAGCAAAACTCTCGTACAGACACATGTAGCTCACCCATAGAGTTGGTTAGGACACATGGTGACAAGACAGGGCCCGTCGTTCATTCCTCCCTTCCTTACAATCAAACCCCCTGCGGATAAGACACGTGGAAGAGTCTTTGTCTCAAGCGTTGAGTATGGGTCCGCCAAAAGGTACCTGCGGAATGATGCTATGTGGCACACGGGCAGAGCTCAGTAGAGAAGCAAAGGGGAGTGGGCTCATTAAGGCCCATGTTACTGACACATGGAGGCACGGTGGGGCTCAATAGAGAAGCAAGGGAAGAAATATTTGCAAGGAGCATGCAGTGGACATGTGGAGCAAGTGGGCAAGGCTCTTCAAAAGGGGACCAGAGAAATCCAAAAATATGAGGCACGGGTCGGGACTCAGCAAAACAATGTTATCAAATCGAAGGGATCTCAAGGGATTTTCAATCCACAACTTTTGGCAACTACCAAGGAAATTTCACTTGTGGAATGGGAACCCAAAATTTATGGTTTGAGGACTAGAACCTTATCTATTGAGCAACGAAGCTAGAGCTTCAAGAGCGTGGTCTGCAGAGGCAGCCAGTTGGCCTCATATGGTATTGATATGGCACGCAGATTCTCTTGCACCTCATGCAGATCAATCACCTCTTTGAAGGGTAGCTTCATGGATATCCCGGTCCTAGACTCGAGCTAAAAGAGTAGCTGGACTATCTGATGGGTGACACCTTCAATGTCCTCAATAGTAGGGGTTGACTAAAATGTTGAAAGGTAGATAAGTCCTATTGATTCTCCCTAATTTTTGCTGCAATATGCTCTGTTGTGGCCACTGAATCATCGGAAAGGTATGGGGAGGGCAAGCCCATCTGAATCAGTTGGGAGAATTCTTCCCATATACTATTCATAGTCCAACCCAGTGTTGTCGAGCAATCACTAGCATGGAGGATGGCCACATGGCAATAGATGAATTCTTTTGTTGTCTTAGCAGCTAACCTTTGATCTTCAATCCCTACGTTCACTAGGCCCTCATTCGCCACTGTGTATAGCTTGTCTAGCAACTTCTCCACCTCGGGCACCTTCTCTACTATGAACTGTGGGAACTTCTCCATTATTCCATGAACTTCTCTCCTCAAATTTTCCACTTCATCCATGAATTGTAGCGCTGGCTAAAGAGTCAGATAGAAAGTTTTAACTTTTTCCTAGTAGGAAATGTATAGTTGTTGGGCCACTAAGAGGATATCTGACTAAGTAGCAAGAGGCTAGGGAGGATTTTTCAAAGCACCAATTTCCATCTCCTTCGACCCAACATCTTATGTTAGCTCCTCAATTCTTTTGTCCGCAACAAAGATTCGTTCCTACAGAGTTCCCAACGCGGTGTGCAATCATTCCTCATTTTGGCCTCTAGTTTTGAATTCATTTTCAAGGGAAAGCCTTACTTCCTAGATCTCCCTCTCAAATTGAGCTTGTTTTCTTTGGAGTTCCTAATCCTTCTACTGCATTTCCTGCTCCAATTAAGCTTGTTGTTGTCAAAGATCTTCGATCTTTTGTTGCACTTCTCCCTCTACTCACACCAACTGGTCTTGTAACTCCTGGTTTTTTGTTGTAGTTCAGTGACTAGGTTGGGATCCATGGATTGGAACTTTGCAAGTTCCACCCAGAGTTTGGCACCCTCCGCCTGCGCTTGCTCGGATATTTGTGTAATTTTGGCTTCCCTTGATTTTTCTTTCTTCAATAGGACCTCCATCCTTTCCTTGACATTTTTGAGCTCGTCGTCTTTCTTTAGTTGGTGACTATACTTGAGGAAGTCAATAGTCACCACTCTTTGGATTTCCTCCATTAGCTCAACCTTATCCTATGGCCAGGCCAAACACAGATCAATCCCTAGAGCATGCATCGTATAGTCCTCAGGTTGCATCTCTCCCTGCGGCTTGATGGTGTTCAAATGCATAGTTGTGAAATGCAATGACTATTGAGCTTCATTAAAAAGAGTCTGCACGCATGGCTCGGCTGACTTTGCAGCATCTTTTGCTTTCCTCTTTTGGACTCTGATAGTCGGTGCTGCTCTTGTTTTGTTTCCCTTCGACATAAATTATATTGGTGATTTAATCAATTTTCTAGCGAAGGGTGCATCAAGAGGAAAAGAAAAAGGAAAAGAGAGAGTTGTGGTCCCGGCTAATGTATTTTTTGGTAGAGAGATCATTAATGGAGAAAAGGGGGGAATTTTATACCAAGGCCCAGTTGAGGAAGCTAGGGAAGGACTCATGGGGAGCTATGGTGGTAGTGGAGATGCAAAAGATTCCATCTGTAGGGAAGGCTAAGTTGGAGCCGACGCAGTGGGAGTAAAAGGATTAGCAATGGCGGATCTAAACTGAGCTACAACAAAAGGTGGGATAGACAGTAAGGGAGTAAAAGTTGCATGTACGATCTAGGAGAATTGGGAGAAACCTCCCACGATTGTGGGAGAAGAAGCAGAAAAAGAAAGATTGACACTCAAAGTAATTGGGGGTGGGGATACAGTAGAGGTAGTAGGAGTAACCAAATATTTTGTAGTAAGAAGGGGGGGAGAGAAAGATACCTGAGCTACGGAGGACTCTGATCCTTGGATCGTTGTACGTTCCTGCGAGCCCTCTTCAGGGGTTGCATCTATGTGTTGCCTCTTATTGGGTGGGGAATTGTCCACCTCTATGACCTCTGAAGGTTTTTGGGTTACCCTGGATCTTTTCACGGTCCATGTGCATGGTAGTGAGGCCTCTGACTGTGATGTTGTTAGATGCACTTTCAGTGAAGTCTGGTCAGACTACTCTGTTGCCTTTTCTTTGCTCTACGCTTGGGCATGTTTCACCTCCTTTCCCTTCCCTGTATATTTCCTAGCTTCCTCCGGATCTATATCCTCATCATCGCTCACATCAGTATCATCATGGCCTCTATTCCATAGAGTATCGAATCTTTCATCCTTGTCTGCCTCTCGGAATGAGGCATTGAAGCATTGGATCTCCTAATGATAAATCCAGAAGGCTACAATTTTCTCTTTGTGCCACTTCCAATGCTTAACCAAATTATTGCGAAGGGTGGCCCCTATTTAGCACTTCTCATTAGGCTTCACCAAAGGAAAATAGAAAGAGAGCCATGGTGGCCTCTTATTATTAGTAGGAATATAGGCTAGGTCCACAAATAGGTCATCCTATTTTGACTGTGGATTTCGTTGAGATTCCCAGTAAGGTTAGGAGTTGTGATTCACCTTAACTTTTAGGTCCGCTAAGTCATTTTCGGGGTTATATTGCCACTAGTCACAAATTAACACCAGCCCCAGATGAGCCAGTTTTGCTTCTAGTAGATTATGTGTCTTCTTTCTTTCCATTAACACCATTTTGAAACTCAAAGGGAAAAAGAAGAAACCTTTCTTATTTTTTCCTTCGCAAAATTTGTTGTTGATAATCGATAGTTTCTGAAACACTTTGAGGGCCAACACTCTGTCTGTGATGCATGTCGGGAGTCAGAATGGCTCCTTAGTGAAGCCACATAGCCTAATAAATGTGAAATCCTCCTCAAGAAACCAATCGCAAGGAGGACAAAAACTATGCATCCACCCTATTTGCTCGGTGGATAGCCGATAAAGCTTGCCATCTTCATTAAAATCTTGCAAAATCAAAGTTAAGCACTCCAAAAATGCATAGTGATCATAGGTTGCAGAGAGGAGGGGAGCCCATATAGAAATTGGCCTTCTTACTCCATTTTCATCAAAAATAGCCAAGTGCATGCGTTTTCTAAAGAAATCAGGGTTCTGGTGCAAAAACATATGAGTAAGGAGAGAAGAAAACTTGAATTTATGTTGTGTACTGTATTATTTGATTTGGCTCATAATTTCCTAGATGATGACTTCTGCAAAGTCATACCAGAATAAAGAATATTGTCTCCTCAACTGAAAACCGAGACCCAGTTGAAACTCCTGCACGTACTTGTCGTCGTCCATGCCGCAAATGGAAGGCATCATAGAGAAGGCCTCCTACAAGTCTGTGCTAAAAGTGAGGTGTGCAACTGGAATCTGTGGTGACTTCTTAAAATCTTCTTTAGGCCTTTTGGTCTCTTGGTCATAAAAGCTCAAAGCAAGATCTCTAGTTTTCCAAAATTCTTCACCCCCTTCTAGAGTGAACGTCTCCATATTTTCTGCTCTATAGCCCTTGCTTGAATGGATGCATAGCATATCCCTTATATCCTCCACGCTGATTACAACCCTTAGTTCCCAGCCTTTGAAGGTGCCAGTATCTGGGTTAAAATGTTGCATACATTCATGGACTAGTTCTGGGAAGTAATGCACAAAAGGAACCATATACTGCAAGAGACTGCAAAACCATATCTTGTATGCCAAAGACTGTTGGCTAGTGGATTGTTTCATTCTCTCATAGGTTGCTTCCCTAAGACTCTTAGGCTTGGTTTTAAGGATGGGGTCATGAATGTTATCCCATTCTTCCATTATCAGGGCCTGGTCCCTATGAGCCTTCTTGTCCATGGCCCGTGTGCAGATCCACTTCAACTTCTCCAGTATCCCAGGTGAAGCGTAAGAGGTGTCATAAAAAAATTTAGCCTTCGGTCTCACACACATGGCATCAAATAAGCTTTGGCCGCTTCTCCTTATGCTAATTCTAGGCCTTTTCAGGAGTTTGTAGACTTTAGCAACGTTCAAACTCTTTGCAATTCACTTGGGTTCTTCGGTGAATTCTGCACTCAAAGCTCTTTAGCGATGAACAACATTCTCTAGAAGCATTTCACAGTGTCGTTCTTTCTCATGCAACACTTAGTATTTTCTCAACTTGGAGTTGTAGACAATAGTTTCCTTTAGGCCAAAAGAATAATGAGTACACAAAAAGATTGAGTTCATCCTTGGAAAAATAAAAAATTCCCACAACGTGACACATTAGCACTTGACCATGTGGACGATCACTTGGGACTGCCACTAGTTTTAGCTAATTAATTACTCCTTAACTTCGCACATAGCAATTCGTATGCAGTAGATGCAACTAGGTGGGATTCTCAAGTTTTCTCTTGGTGGGAATTCTGAGTTGGCTCTTGATGGGATTTCAGTGTTAATACTCAATCAACATCATGCTTATCCCATGCATGTACCTTGGCTATTTCTATAAATAGACCCTAAGACAATAGTAGAATTGCACTTGGTAATTGGGAAGAATTACCATTTGGTAGTTGGGTAGAGATAGGTGCAATGAATACTCCAATTAGGCTCACTAGCAGCAAGTCATAGATAACCTTTTTAGGTGAAATTTCTAACGGATGTCTTAAGCACATGATGAAGAATAAGCATTCTTTGGTGATTATAGCAATGAAGTGGATACTAGGAAGGTATTGCATAGAGTATGAGGATAAATATAGGGTTAATATTGACATTTTCTCCCATTTTGTTGCTTATCTGCTTGATATATAGGTACCCAAGCCAATGATCCTACGACTCACATTGGAAATCTTCCTAAAGCACTACCTTGGCAACCTTGGAGAAGTTGTGGCAAATGCGGTGTATGGCCTTGGTCTTCCTACGCGAGCGACCTCCGCAAACACATTGAAGAAGATGCAGTGGTGTCGTGGGTACCGCTCCTAAGCAGATTCTACATTCTGATGCATGAAGAGAACCTCCAGAGGGTCACTCCTGCTTGCCACTTCCTACTACGCTACTACAACAAGGTGTTGTTCTATGGTGTGGAGTGGTACACTGATTTCAGAGACTTGGTGTATCCTCTACCACTGGCCATTGTTGTTGTTGATGCTCATGTTGCTGTTAATGATCCTGCTACTCATGTTAATGATTTTGTTGATGAAGTTGTTCCAGATGCCGCTGATAATGTTGATGCTCCTACTTGAAGAATGAACTCTATTTTCCTATTTCTTGTATATATGCCTTAAAATGCTTTTAATACATGCTTCAAAAAACTACATAGTATATATACTTTGAAAAGTATGGCCCGAGAGCCATTTTGAAATTGTAATACCAAAGTATATAATACTGTATAATGAATATACAACTTTTAAATCAATTTTCTATCTCTTTTGCTTTCTCTGCTATGGGTTCCTTTTTCTGCTTCTTTGAGTTCTTTTCTCTTTTCTCCTACATTATAGGTTTGTCTTGCTCCATTATGCCTTCATTTTGAAAGACCTGCCGAACAAAAACAAAACACAAAGGAAATTTACATAATTACATATCTACACTGGTAAAATGAATAATGAATCTTAATTGAACAATTTGAGGTGGATTCAATTTACTGGAATCCCCAATGCTTCCTTTTCCATATTTTCTAGTTCAAAGGCATTATATTGCTTGCATTGGATAATGCGGAAGGGCCTTCCCACAAGCTATCAAACTTTCTGTGTAGGCCAGGCTTTGCGGCTCTTTCATTGAATTTTAGCACTAGGTCCCCGCATTTAAGACCCTGGTTTGAGGTCTTCTTTTCAAACCACCTATTGGTAGTTATTCATGGCTATCGGGGCCTTTACCCTTCTCTCCTACACCTCCAACAATTCGGCCAATTGGAGCTCCATGGATCCATTTTGTTCCACCTCTAGAGACTTGAGAAACTATAGTGTTGGTATTTCTATGGAGACGGGAAATAGTGCTTCCTTCTCGTATACCAGCTCATACGACAAAGTCTTAAGAACTTGCTTAGGATTTATCCAATCTTCCTAGAGCACTACCCGGAGGTTCTTATTCCACTCCTTTTGATGCTCCGACCCGATTCTTTTAATGAGTCAGCCTAAATTTTTATTCATTGACTTAGCTAGGCCATTCCCCTATGGGTAGTAGTTTGAAGATTTTTTTAAGAATATGCCATGATTGAGTGTAAATTGACATACCTTTGAGCTTAGGAAATCCTTGGCATTGTCAGAGATTATGGTCTTTGGTGGATCGAATCTCGTCACCAGTTCTTCGAGAAAGTTCACAATCTCTGCCTCTATTGCATTCTTCAAGGGCATGTCCTTGGTCCATCTAGTAAAATAGTCTGTAGCCGTGAGGATCCATTTATGTCCAACACTGGAGGCAGGATTAATCATCCTGATAAAATCAAGGCCCCATTGTGCAAAGGGTTCTTTGGTAACTATTGGATTTAGAGGCATTGTTGAGTTCTTCCTTCTCCCTGTGAAGAATTGGAATTCCTTGCAGGCCTTAATCAAAGAGTGAGTCATTAAATAGTGTAGGCCAATAATATTCGGCACACATAATTTTGATGGCGGTGGTCTTCGCAGAGAATTTTTGCCAGCGAGACTTCTATGGAATATGTCTATAATTTTCTTTGCTTGCTCTATAGTGACGCACCACAAGAGAACACCATTGAAGTTTCTTTTGAAAAGGACTCCTTCAATGAGTGCATATATACTATTATGTAATTTGTAGAATCTCCTTTTCTAAGAAGGGATATTTCTCGGTCTACATGAATCTCATCTACTCTACCAACCAGTAGCCTTTGGACTTAGGTTTGTTCATCAAAATCAGCTCAAGTTGTTCCTCCTCAGCTAGCATTTCTTGATCATGCACCAAATACTCATAGTCCTCTTTCTCGGATGGTCTTTGTGGGTCTGACCTCAATGTCGTATTCCAGGATCTTAGTAATCTAGTTGGCCCTTTTTTCTATGATTTCTCCTTCCATAATGTATTCGTGTACACTAGAATGTGTGACATATACTACCACCTTGTTGCAAGATATGAGGTGTTGAAACTTCTTGAGCCCTTTAACAATGGTGAATGCTTGTCTTTTAACGAAGTTATAATTTGTTTCATAATCCTTTAAGTTCTAGGAGTAGAATGCTATTGGATGTTCTCCCTTTCCTTCATCATCCTTCTGAGTCAAAACAATAACAATGTTGGATTTTCTACTGAACACATACATTATAAAATCCTTTGATAGGTTTGGGTTTACCAACACAGGAGCTAAAGAAATAGCATCCTTAACCTTCTCAAAGGATTCCTTGGCCTCTTTTGTCCATTTAAATAATTGATCCTTCTTGAGCTTTATGGTAATAGGTCTGATTAGTCCTACAAAATCATAAATGAATTTGCTCACAAAATTTACCTTTCCCAGAAAGGACTGAACTCCCTTCGTGTTGACTGGTAGGGGAAGTTCTTTGATTTCCTTCACCCACTCAAGGTCAATTGCAATTCCATCTTTGGACACTGTGGGTCCCTATAATTTTCTTTGAAAAACTCTGAAGACACATTTTTTTGGGTTCAAGGATACCCCAAACTCTTGGCATCTTTTAAAAAGCATTTCTAGATGATCAAAATGATCATCCTTAGACTTAGAGAATATGGTTAGATCATCCAAGTATATTAAGATAATCTTGTTGATCAATTCTCTAAAAGCAATATCCATTGCCCGCTCGAAAGTAGCTCCTCCATTTGAGAGACCGAAGGGAATTTTTGCGTAGGCAAACATTCCCCACTTGGTAGTGAATGTTGTCTGGTGTCGGTCCTCCTCTTTTATCCATATTTGGTTGTGACTAAAGAACTTGTCCAGTAGAGAAAACATTTCCAAGCTGGCCATTGTTTGCAAGATGGACTCCATGGAGGGAAAGGGGTAGTGGTCCTTTAGGGATGCTCTATTCAGGTCCCGAAAATCCACACACAAGCAGATGTCTCCAATTTTTTTTTGGACAGGAACCAGGTTGGACACCCATGTGTTGTGCTTGATCAAGATGATGATCCTGGATTGAATTAGCTTTGTCAACTCTCTACTTTTGGCAGACAAGTTTTTCTCCTTCCGTCAAATCTATAGTATGTTGGATGATTTTGGGATCATATCCCTTAAGGTCATCATATGACCAAGCCACTACTCTTTCATATTTTTCACAAAATTGAATGAGCCTTTCTTTATCATGTTGTGGGACATCTTTTCTGACCTTGAGCTTCCTTTCGTCAGTGTCTTGAAGGTCAACATAGTCACTTTTGTCTGCTACAAACTTCCTCTTGTTGTTCTTCGCATCATCACAATTGAATAGGTTTTTGAGAGTGACCAATCCTTTTGGAAGCTTGTTGGACCTTAACTAAATAATTTTCCCTTCATAGGCCTTGGAAATTTTCTATTGGAGTTGCTTAGCAAACTCTCCTGACTGCTAGATGAATGAGGTGATATGTTCATCACTTTCAAACACTTACCAGCTTTGATCATTATCTATGATTGTCAGTCAGACAATCACTCTTACAGAGTGCACATTATGAATTAGGTCAGAAACAGGGTCAAATTGAGATCCGATTGCTGCCATGCGATCTGCATCTACATTTTTCTCTCTAGGCACTATCTAGATATTGAAGGCTTCAAAGCTTTCAATCAAGTCCCAGACTCTATGTCTATAGGAACTCATGTAGAAATTCTTGGCTATGGAGAGCCCCCAGACTTGATTGACCACTAGTTTGAAGTCTCTGAACACCATTATTTTCTTAATGCCCATCTATTTCGCAAGACTCAGACCTTGCACTAGGCCTTCCTATTCAGCTTCGTTGTTTGAACAAGCGAACTAAAAGAAGAAAGACCTGAGTGTCTTTTCATTGGATGGGGACGTCAAACATATCCTGACTCCTGCACCAACTTTACATCTCACTCCATCGAAATGCAGCATCCATAGCCCTGAGTCTTAAGCACTCTCAGATTCCTTCATGACCTTCGGAATCACTAGATCTTCATCATATATGACATAGGTTCCCAATCCGGTAGCATGATAGTTGCCAAAAGGATTAGTGTCTATATATTCGCTCAAGAGGACCTCTTCTGAATCAGTCTGGTCTCCGATCACCTTCACATCCTCTAGTAGCTCAGTACAATACATTTCCTCTTTGGTGAAAGAGGTATGATCAGCCTCAAAGTTGAGCATGGTTTCATCTGTCACATGTTCTGAATATAATGGTTCAGACACTATCTTCATTTTAGCTCTTTGTTTGGTACTAAAAATCAAGTGTGACCAATCCAAAGAAAGATATCCACCTATCTTGGAATTGAATTCCCAGGATAAGAAAAGATCAAACATGGGGAGAACATCTATGATCACAGTATCTTGTGGAACTGTGATGCTAGGGCAGGAGAATGGAGTCAAGGGGAGGTCCTTAATGACACCTACGATTTCAACCTTGTTCCCATCAAGTTGCATAACCCCTCTTTTTAAAGGTTCATAGCTAAGTCCTAAGGCTTCAGCTATCTGCTTGGGCATAACTGTGGTACTAGCACCAAAGTCAATCATAGAATTGTGCAACAATTTCTTACCCACAATAAGAGTTAGGAAAAAAGGTTTCAGTTTTGGCTTACCATTGACTTCAGTAGAGGCTTCCTTTTTACTATTTGTGAGGACTTTGGCTGGAGGTGATGGATCAACGACCTTTCCCTTGAGTGATTGCTTTGTTGGTTCGGTGCTTGCATCTTCAAGTAAGGCCTTCTACAGCAATGACTTATGCTCCGGAATAGCTAAGATATCCCAAAGAGACACATTAGAAAATGATTTCTTCAATTGTTCCACCACATTGAATGGCAGTGGATTTAAAGGATTTTGTTCCTTAGCCCTTATTATAACAATTTTCCTTCGCAGCTGAAATTGCTTTGCAACTGCGAAGCTACTAAAAGTTTGGTCGAAGACACTTTTGGGTTGCGGGACAACCAGTTCACCCGTGAATCTCCTCTTAGAGTGAGTGTTGTAATCAAATTGCACCTACGAGGCCTTGGATGTGGATGCATCATTTGCAAACACTGCCTCTTCTTCTTCCATCCATGAGAAGAGCGTGTGATCTAGAGCTATATCTGTCTCTTGCTCCAGGGACATTCCTTGCATTTGCACAGTGAGTATTATGTTTTCCATTTGCAAAGAGGCATATACATAACCTCCTGAATTTGATGCCACGTCTTGATTGCATTATTTCACCACTCTTTGTTGTAGATTGTCGTGCGAACAATTTTGAGGCATATGTGCTTCGTTGTAGGGGAAGCACCTGGGATTGATGTTATTAGCGAGATTATTTTTCCCCAGTCAGCTCTCTACTCGAGCTTGGGTGATGCATTTTGTAGTGGACGCATTGCATTATTTCACCATCTAATTCTTTGTTGTAGATTGTCGTGCGAACAATTTTGAGGCATATGTGCTTCGTTGTAGGGGAAGCACCTGGGATTGATGTTATTAGCGAGATTATTTTTCCCCACTGTCAGCTCTCTACTCGAGCTTGGGTGAACATTTTGTAGTGGAGTAGGCACTAGCACCATCTAATTACTTGTTTGAGTCTATGGATTTGTGTGTGAGCCTCCTTGGAACTAATTTTGTTGGTAGGAAGATTTTTTGCCTTGATAATTTTGATAAGTTAGCTTTAGAGGCATGGATTGGTTCCACTTGATGGTAGTTGTTTCATTTGAGATGCTCCACAACAACTCCTTGATGTCGCTTATCTCATATTTTGAATAATTAGACGTAGAAGCAACACTATGCGGCACACTTGGATACACATACATAGATTGGGGGGAGCAGACACACTAGTAGATGCTACCTCATGGGTGGGAATTGACAACTCTAGAAATATAGGCATAGCAGGACAAGGGGGTAACTTTCTAGGATCGATCAAATTATTCTCTGCCTAAAAAGCAACATTATATGCACCCGGCAAGGTGTTCCCACCAAGCGACTCGATCATCACTAAGATGTTGGCATTGAGAGACTTCAGATAGAACATGAATGCCAAATCTACAGGCGGGCGGATTGTAGGCTGAATCATTGTCCAAGTCGTGTGAAATTGGGTATTAAAGTCAATCATGGGCTCCTGAGGGGCCCGCTTTATGGTTGCCAGTTGATGATATAGCGAAGACTGATTTCCATTATTTGAAAATATCTCATAGAAAGGATCTCTAAGCTAATCTTAGGTACTGATAGTATTGGCTCCCAAAGTGTGGTACCAATCTAGCGCTCTACCTTTGAAAGAGGTTGCGAGCAACCTTAGCATGACATTTTGGTTGGTAACACCATGTACCAAACACACATCTACCACATCTTGTAGGTGCTCGGATGGTGTTTTTGAGCCTTTGCCAGTGAATTTTGGTATAGCTTTAAAGCAGAGGTTGGGATAGGGGCCCAAATGGTAGGTGCTATTGGTGCTATAAGAGGACTTTCGGCATCCCATGCCACATAATTTTTGTTAGCAATCGGCAACATGGCTGGTGGAGGGATCAAAACATTCACTGGATGGATTCTTGTTTGTACTATTACTAGTGGTGGCACTAGCAAGCCAGGGCTATTCGTTATTTGGGATCTAGTAACAGGTCGATGGCTCATACACCCTCTTTAGATATAGATACATTTAAACAAGTCACATCGAGTGTACCAGAAAAAGAAACTATTGATGCCTAAAAATGTCAAGCAACAACCTTATGGGAAACTCAGTTAATGGGGGGACTAATTGAGCTAAATTGAGTGACCTCCGAGTCTTTTAAGAAGTTGGCTTCTTCTGTATTTGGGGGTTTGGAATAGGAAAAGGAAGCAGATATATAAAATAAAGATTTAACCTAAGGAGATGCACTGAGGGTTAAGTATGGGCACGATAAATCTTCCTTTCAGATGGGATTTAAGGGCATGTTCAACAATTTGCATGTCCAGAAATAACAAACAGCATAGATGAAAAGCCTAAGAAGTTCATTAAATAACATAAAATAACCTCCATACACATTTACTAAAAAAAGAGTTCAAAACATAGTCTGAATCAGCAAACTTATATTGAAATTATGGAAGTTCTACAAATAAACTACTTAGTATAATAACAACACAGTATAATGTTTTGTCAATTAGTTAAGAAATAGAAAGGACAAACAACAATGGCACAGTCTATAAATCTTAAAACAATAATCTTAAAAAAAATACAGAAGGCCTGGTGTCTTTTCAATTTTTTGTGTATTCTCTGAAAATCAAAACCGAAACTCTTTTTTAGAGAACTGAAGCAACATATATAGAGAAGCATCCCACCGCCTAAGAGCCAATAACTAAAAAGATCCCTTGGCACTAACAATGATGTCTGTCACAATGATTTCTCATGGTCGTTGCAACAGAAAAGATTTCAAAGCATGGAATGTAGTCGCCTTCGAACTAGATGCATCCCCTATGAATGATGATTGTGGTCCCAATGTGGAAGCAACAAAACTCCCTTGTAGACATGTGTAGCTCACCCACAGAGTTGGTTAGGACACGTGGCGACATGACGGGGCTCATTTTTCATTCCTCCCTTCCTTGTGATGAAACCCCCCCACGGAGAAGACACGTGGAAGAGTCTTTTTCTCAAGCGTTAACTGTGAGTTCGCCAAAAGGTACCTGTGAAATGATGCTACATGGAACGCAGGTGGAGCTCGATAGAGAAGCAAAGGGGAGTGGGCTCATTAAGGCCTGCATTGTTGACACGTGGAGGCACGACAAGGCTCGATAGAGAAGCAAGGAAAGCAATATTTGCAAGGAGCGTGCGGCGAACACATGGAGCAAGCGGGAAAAGCTCTTCAAAAGGGGGCCAGAGAAATCCAAAAATATGAGGCGCGAGCCAGGGCTCAACAAAACAATGTTATCAACCTGAAGGGAGCTCAAGGGATTTTCAATCCACACAGCCCTTCAATGTGAGCACATGCCCCTTTCATCTCTTAAAACTTCTACAATGTGGGCAATCTTCCTAGAGCAAGTTGTAACATGTAGAATCCAAGGAGAGTGTTGATTGTGTTCCATATATGAAGCTCTCTCCTTCAATGCATTCAACAATAATCCAACTATAATATTTCCTCCTTTATATGCAATGTGCCATCTAATATGAGCAATAGGGTGTTTCCTTTTCTGTCATGAATGAAGTTGTGCCTCAATACAACCAACAAAATTACTATTAGTCTCAATTCAAAAAGAATAAAAGTGCATTGTATATTGCAAGTTTACAAAAGTAAGTCCAAACATCTAGGAGAAAGATAAATCAATTAAAAAATTGTAGAAGACAATCACATCCACAAACATGGGAGAGTTATGCAAAATTGGAGAAATTGGCTTGGAAAATGAAGGCAGCGGGGTAATTCTAGATTCAATACTTCTACTTAATGCTATGGAATAGAAGAAAAAAGAATCATTTATCTGCCACCATAATGAAAAGTTAGCAATTGCATTTGGTTTGTTAAACATGGCTTGTATCCAATATGAATTTGAGAAAAAAATGGAGCTAAGCAAGACTGCACTTTTGAGTCAATGCATGCATTCTAAATCAAACACATTTAGGAATTCAACTTATTAGTTTTCAATACACACCTCACAAAGAAAGCATTCACATGTTTCTTATTCTAGAAGCTCCTCAAATGCCCATGTACACGCACATATGAACTATCCCTACATCAAATTATAAAACTCAAGCAGTCCGGTAGAAATACCCAAATGTACTTTTGCAAAAGGTTTTTTCAAATTCATTCCAACTTCACATTACCCAGTCAGTTCAAAGTATGATAGGATAAACATTTGAATAATCATTACAATTCATCAAAGCCAACAGAAAGGAGACCAATATGAAATAAATGATTAAAACAAAAGAATACAATCAAAATACTAAAAGTAATAAGTAAAATCTTACTACACAACAACCATCTCTATAGATTACATTGCATCATTAACCCTACATGAATTAAAGAATAATTTTATATTAATATATACCAAACTAAACAATAAATAGAAGAGACAATAACTTCCAAGTAGTTGATTCTAAAACAAATTTATAATACATGATTTTCACCACTCAAAATGTTCAATCCTTGACTGTTAAAAAATGTGTATCTTGCTCTTTACAACTTTTCAGTGTTTCTAAATTTGGTAAATGCCATAAATTGTCCAAAACAAATGCACATAATCAATTTATTATAGAATAAAAAATTAATCACTTCCTTTATATATAAAAAAATTATCATTTCAAAAAATTAATCAGTTTATCACTTCATTAATCACTTCCTTTATATAAAAAAAAATTAAATAATCAATTTATTATAGAATAAAAAAATATTATTTTTAAATAAATATCAATATTATTAATATTATTATTTATAAAACTAGATTCTATCATAAATCCTTTAACTATATCCTAACATTTTTTAGGTGCAAATCCTTTTTAAAAATGGGCTCACTCATTCATACAATAGATTTATGTAAATTATCAGCTTAGTTCTCACAGCTTGCAATGGTTTTACCCTTTAAGATTAAATGATGTAATTTATTTTTTGTTCAGGGTAAAGAATTTGTCAGGGATGACTAAGAAAATGAGCAATAATGTGTTGAAAAGGGTGGTAACAACAAGTGGAGCTATTGCAGGTCCTGTAATCACTTCCAAGGCAGGTTGAAAGTTCTTTTCCATGCTACCAAGAGAAGTCCTGCTTGCTTCATTGGATGCTATTAGTACGTTTTGTTTATTACCTATTAGTGTACAGTGTAAGTTGTAACAACTAGTAAATATATCCTTGTTTAGATAAGTACTAATATCATTTTGTGAATGGCAGACAAGCTTATGGAAGCTCTTGAAGTAGCAGGGAAGGAGGCTTTGTCAGCCACTTCTGAGGTGACCTCTGAAATTATTCCACACAGGTGAGAACAACAAAATATTAACAACCTTTTTAATAATATCAATGTTTCTAATATATGTTAAGGTAGTCCAAATTGTTGTGATGATCATTTTTTTAGCATACCATTTCTTGGGCCTAATTTGAGGCACCAGAGCCACTAGTTGACATAAGTGATAAAAAAAAACTAGAGCAATGCCCATTAGAATGGGAAAAGTCTATTATGCAAAGAAAATTTTCTCTGTTACTTATAAATCTTACTATTTTGTTATAAAATGCAATGCAAGTTTGGAGAAGATGCAAGGGAGGTGACACAAGAAGCCTTTGAAGTTGTAGGGCATGCCCTTGGGACTGCAATGAATGTAGTCAAGATTAGAAAGGCCATCAATCCTGCAACAATTGGCAATGTAGCAACCTCTTCTATAAGTAATTCATTCAAAGAAATCAACAAGGCAATCAAATGAAAAAGATTGAAATGGCTCTGAGAATTCAAATTTTCAAAGAACAATTGAAGATGATTTGTAGTTCTAAGCACTGAAATGTTTCATAATTATCTCATATTCATCCATCAAACCATAATAGCAGGGATCTTTTTGTCATATATTGTAGTTACAAGTGCCCTACTAGACATACATGAAAATGTTGAAGCATAGACAAGGCACGTGAACTGTTTTAAAAACTGCCTCAAAGAAATGTGATATCATGGATACCCACTCTCCCGCAAACACTTCAAGTCATGCCTACGGTGATGCAGGGCTTTCTCGCATCACCGCAGGCATGACTTGAAGTGCTTGCGGGAGAGAGGGTACATGCACTTTTTAACTCCAGTTGAACAAATTCCAAAGCCAAGCCATTAGAGGTGTCAAGCATCAAATTTTCTCACTATTGGCAGTAGGTATAGTTGATTCATGGTATCGAAATACTTAGACGTTTCTCTGGTGAGTGGTTCCTCATATGAACACCCTTGAAGCTTGGTATGCAATTTACAAAGGAGTCATTTTCTCAACCTCTTCTTTTGTGTAGATGAAAATCTTACGCACAATGCTATAGAACTCCCTGTTTGGAATCAAAGAATTTTGATCATTATAAAATCAGTTGATAATAATGCTTAACAAAAATTATAAACATCATCAGGAATCAAACCTTAAATAAAAACATTTTAACTTTTAAGTGGATAACTTACTGCCATGGATCATCACCAACAAGCATCATGTCTCCTTCACTATCTGTGTAAACGACCTACCAACCCTTGCTAGGATCCTGTAGTTCTCCTTCAATATTGAATATATGTTCAAGCTCACAAGTTAGCTCATCATAACCTTCAAACTTCGTCATATCCACAGCTCTCCCAAGAGCGATCCCCTGCTTATGCACCTTCATATAGATACAACAAACGATTTCAATAAATCGGGTTTTATATAATCAAAAGAAATCATAAAGAGAGTACCCAAGTGAATAAATGCCTTGGTACAACTCCTTGTAGTGTTGCTTTGTGCTCTCACTTGGGTTTCTTTCAATGACTTCTGCAAATACTTGTCTTGCTCAAAACTTCTGGGAGACTGATTATACTTAGTTTTCGTTGGCTCTGAAACCTGGTCGGACTCAACAGATTGAGTCTGTTTTGTTCTTGATACATTCGCAGTCTGCATATCATTCATAATAGATGCAATGGTTGACGGGTTCATCTCATCCACTGTGGTATTTCCAATCAACTGACAACCAAACAATTTTTAAGTGCTCACAAGTTCTCCTCTCTTATCTTTCGGTGGTTCCCACTTAGTAAGGCTAGATTGTGATGTAATTTTAGTGGGTTGTATATTTCCTGCTATACCTTTACTTATGCTCCTTGAGGTAGGTTCCCCTGAACCTTCTGCTTGTGATTGAGGAATTAAACTAGTTCCTCGGTGACTCTCCAACAGCAAAATTAGAATACCCGCTCTCCCACAAGCACTTGCGGTGATATGACTTGAAGTGCTTGCGAGAGAGCGTGTATCCATGATATCACATTTCTTTGAGGAATTTTTTGAAACAGTTCACTTGCCTTGTCTATGCTTCCACATTTTCATGTATGTCTAGCAGGGCACTTGTAACTACAACATATGATGTATGTAAGTGGTAGATGAGATTCAATGGTTTTTAGGGAATTCATTTATGATATATGTTCTTATTTCAGTCATCTTATATTCTTGAAGGAATCTCTGTTGTTTTGTTGTTATTGTTTTGTCACCTCTTACATTGATTTTCCTTAATCCTACCCAAGAATCCCTAGATGATAGTGTAGATGCATGTTAAAGGTAGATATCATAGTCATATAAGTAGGGAATAATGAAAAAATAATGGAAAAGGTAGGCAAAAAGAGTATGGGATGCTTAGAAAAGAACCTAGAGGACAAAGGATAAAATACACACAAAGATGTTCATATACAATACATAGAGACTAGAGTATGCATAGATAAGAGTGAGTCTTGAGACTCTAATTTATAGGCCAAAGATAGACAACAAAGTGAATGAATTTCAAACAATAGTGGATAGTATACAAGCTAGTATGGTAGGTCTAATATGGGAAAGGTTGGAAGGAAAATATGGAGAAATCATGAACCATGACAGTAGAGAGGACATTTTTATGTTTGTCAAGCAATATGATAGTGTATTAAGGATAGTCCTTGATGAAGATGACAGTCCTATGAATACATTAAAATGAAAAGGGCACTCATGTGCCAAAGGATAGTGCACAACCCATAGGTTTGGACAAAGTTATGAACATACAAGGGGTCTACAAAAATATGATAAGGAAAACAAAGGAGAGGTAGATAATAGAGAAGGTCATGAGTCGTGGTCATAAGAGATGATAGAGATTGTAGGGACAAGTCAAAGAAAACCTACTAAGCATGATGACTACCCTATGGCAACTCTTTATGGGTAGTGAATAAGTGTGAGGATAGTCATAGAGGGTGACAGTCAAAGCACAAGTGAAACTACAATGACCAAATCACAACTAACATTTATGCTATTTTTCCACCTTATATATGATAGTCTTCACAATCACAAAGGAACAATCCTATGAAAGAAAATCAAGCTCTATGTCTTAATGGTAGACAGTATCAATATTTTTTGCCAAATGGCAAGGAGAATATCGTAGACCTGTAGATGATAATATCAAAAGTTTTCAAGAAAAAGATGTTTGTAGAATATTGAAGGCTAAGATGAAGATTCGATGAGCAAGGAACAGAGGATAGTGGCTTTGATCAATAAAATATTGTGTATCAAATACCACATGACTGTCACTATAAAAAGGAGGAAGAGGTATGTGCTTGAGAATAGTGGTCATGAGAAGAAACTTTGGACAATTTAAAGATTACAAGGACTTTTAGAAGTCTTAAACAATTCAGATAAGACATTCAAGTGGGAGATGATTAAGAAGATTTCCATAAAAAAGTGTTGGAAGGGATAGCAGACAATTAGTTTCACAGAGAGCTCGATGACAGTCCATGAAAGAATAGTGCATAATCAAAGGACAATGGAAAGGACAATTCACATGACAGCTAACATAAACAAATTTTATTGTTTACCAAGCCAACATAATATCTTTTTCATTAGAATACAATACTCCACAAAATATTGATTCCCTACAACTTACGGAGAACTTGTCGTTGAAAACAAAAGCATTATAAATTGTATATTGTCACTTCGAGTCATCATTAAAATACTATGATATAATTTTATTCTTTTTAACTTTTGATTCTAGTTAATTTTTTATTTTTAGTTCTTAGCACTTATATATGATTATATTATTTGATGTTAGTAACTTTTATATAAATGCAATTTCAATTCTTTAGTTTATTCTTTGTCATATTCTTTGCCTCATTATATTTGTTCTCTTTAACGCTTATCATTGCTTGATTCCATTTTGTTTATTTCTATGCTCTGTATTAATTTGATTGTAACCAAATTCTTTACCATAGCAAGCTTAAATTCTTTCCTTTCAATTTGTGGCTTTCTAGAGTGCATTAAATTTTAAGCATAATATCAAGTTAATTTACAAGATATACTAATTTTAAGAATGATATATCCAACTTCATATCTTATTTATGTCCTATGCTTCTCTCGTTAAATTTAATTTTACTCTCTGAGATATTCATTCTAATAATCCTTGCAAATTACATTTTTCCAATTTGAAGGTTGGTTCTATATTTTGTTTATATTCCTCATCATAAAAAAATCCTCCCTACTTAGCTTGATATTTGATGGATCATGTAGTTTAATTCAAAACGTGTCATTCAAAAATTCTTAGAGTTTTCCAATCTAATATTAGTTACAATGGACTGTGGAAATCTAATGTTTATGATTTGAGAATTGCAAATATTGTGTGCATACAAAGAAGGTCCATATAAGTTGAACACTTGAAATTGAATATTCCTACAATAAATACTAAATGAAGCAATGACAAACAAAGCTAATATATGTTTCAAAGGCATGACTTTCAAGGAGATTGACTATATATACGAATATACAACAACCTAATATATGATTTACATTAAAATAACCATCATATATATTTTCATGCCTAGGAAACTTTTGTCATTTTTTGGGCTTTTCATTGAATGCCACCCTCTTTCATATAAATCACCTTACTGGCACAAAATCTGAAATCCATAGACATCTAAAAGCACTGATGTAAAATTGAGCTCAGTTTGTTTGCAATTTAAAAAAAAAAATCCTTCCAATAGCTAGGTTCCTACTCTGACTAGTTGACTAAATCTTCCAGTTTGACCGTGCCAAATGGGAATAAATACATATTATAGTTGCAATCAGTGGTACTTTGTTCTACAATAAGTTAAATTTCTCTCATCTATTTGATCATATCATCTAGGTTTTAAGAAAAATGCTCTACTTGATTTAGTGACCCTACCATTATAGTTGTAGAAGAAGAAAACATGCAAACAACAAAAAATATAAATTACATCACCTTGAAAGAAACCCAAACGGCTTTAGAAAGCACCTTGTACTTGACCAAAAACTAAATAGTTTTATTTCTAATGGACTTACATTTTATATATTAAATTGGTGAATAAAAATTAAAAGAATAGTAATACTACAACTAAAGATCCACAGAATCTACTTCAGAGGTAATGTAACAAATTGTAAAATTAAAAAGATGCTTAAAGAAGAGTAGAATCCAACAAAACCTTTCAATGCAATACTTCTACTGTTGGGATTCATTAGAGTTGAATCTGCTATAATAGGTCTCCTCATCACAGGAACAAGATTATTCATGTCAATGATCACAACACTGTTCGTAGGAGCAATTTCTTGTACACAAATTTACTTGTCTAATTCCATAGTAACATGAGTGAATGTAATAAACTGTGGATTTATCCCAAGGCTTGGCAACTGCAAGAATCCAAATGCAGGATAGTAAATCTTAGTAATAGTATTATTCTCAACACCTATGTTTCCTTGATTCAAATTAACTCAAACATCAATATCATGAAGGAGTTATGAACATTGAACATCACCTACTATATAGTATTATTATTATTATATATTTGGCTTAGAATTGAAAACCTAAGTGATACTTCTACTTAACAATGAAGCTGGGAGTATTGGAATACATGATAAAAATCAGCAAGAAAGGAAATATGGATCTATTGTCTTTTCAATTATATTTTTCCTCAAGGTTTCTAAGTTAAGCCATGATCAAAATTCATTTTTTCTCAAAACGAAGGCATCTTCAATTACATTATGATGCATCAAACATCTACAGAGTAAATTTAATGAATAAAAAGTATAAAATAGATCAAACTTAAATCTATAACTTTGTCTGCCATTCCACACATGAGCATTGTACAAATACATTAGGCTTAAATCTATGACCTATATAATTATATCTAGTAAGCACTACACATAAGCATTTACCATTTGTAGATAGAAAGGGAACTTGGGTGGTGGACTAACCTAGTTTTTCCTACATTTGGAGAATTCCCAGGTGTGTAAAGTCACATCTAGCAATATGGTACCATTGTGTAAGTATGCAATAGAGGTGGCAAGCCAACTTTCATGTGAGCTAAGGAAGCTTTCATAGATGTTATCTAATAATCATATCCCTAAATAATCTTATTTAAATGATGAAAACACAAATCTTATCTAATATATTCAGTAGATCAAATACAGAGCACCAAGAAAAACTAATCGAGGGTAAACTTTAATTGTATTACCTGAATGAAATAAGAAATAGATAAAGGTTGTTTTAGACCCAATCAGTTTATATTTGACAGTATTGGAGGATGTGGAAATATGGGAGAATGAAAATAAAAATGTCTAGAATAAAAACCCTTACATGACATTTAAAAAAAAAAACCCTTACATTTGGAATCTTTATAGGGCTTCTCAATATAAGCTCAAAAAACACCAAAATACGGGAAGAAGTCTGCACTGAGTCATACTACATTACCGATATCCTTGTGTCCTAAATTTATACTTGCCGAAGAAGTCCTTTATTCTCCATCAAACATCTGCAAAAAGGCTCAAGCTTCAAACCCTAATCCTCTTCATACATGGAAAACTCGTTCTACATTCCTTTGTGAGGCCCTCGGCTCTCAAACTAACAAAATGATAGCAGAGGAAATATTTGCATCCCACCAATAATTTCTCAATTGTAGCAATGGAGAGGAAATGATTAGCATCCCGCCAATAATTTTTCAATTCAAAATATTTTTTTAAATTCAAAATATATATATTTTAATTACCCACTTTTATTTGTGTGACTAACATTTTAGTCATTTTTATTTGTATGAGTAAATAATTTTTTAGTGGATGACCAAGTTAGTCATTTATTTATTCATTTATAGCTGAGTTGCAAAAAATTAGTAGAATTTAGTCATTTTTAGTTGTTGTGACTAAAACTTTTAGTCACAGTCATTTATTTACCAAATTCTACTAGTGTATATTGCTTAACCTATGTAAGAGGTTAGGAACTTTGTCGAATGTGTGGTGACGTTCGTACACTACTCTAATCAAGGACTGATATTTTGAAAAAACTAGTTTCGTTAGTCCATGCAAGGATATCCATTTGGTATCAACATCCTTAAGAAGCTTCTTTCCTACCGTTATTCCCTCGAAAAAAAATTGAAATTTTGTAAAACATTTGGGACTTCGAGAGAAGTATGAGTAGAGCTCATAAACTTGATTTTCAACTTTCGACATTGTAGGAAACTTACTTACAATTTCAAATGTTAAATTCATTTTGTGGGTCATGCAGTGAATGGCAATCATGTATGGTGAACAAGTAGTTTTTAACTTTATGCAAAGATCGTTCCTATGACCTTGTATTACTGAAGCTCCATCAGTTCCTATGCACACCAACGTTTTGGCAACTATGAAGTCATCCATACCTCCAATTCCATTCAAAGATTTTTTAACTAGTTCAAATAGATTTTATGATGTCGATCTCTCCTTCATTTTATGAACACAGAGTAGATGAGGTTGGCAGACATGTTGGTGTACAGTATACACGTGCATAAATACCCAAAAAGTATTATCTACTGCAGTAACTTTATCTAAAGATAATGCAATGAAGGTTGACTTTTTTTTTCCTGTAAATTTTATTTCTCCACCTCACCAAGACAACTTACTCATTCCCATCCAATGTTTATTGACCAATGTGTGCTAGGAAAGTTAGGAACACCCAAAAAAGATAATAAATTACTATATCCGGGATGGTCTATCATAGGATGCCCTCTGGTCAAAATATGAAAAACAACACTCATCTAAACAATTTTTGCCAATTGTGCTCTTGTCATTATCTTTCCAAATTAAGCTTCAATTGAACCTCCACATTCAGCAAGCTTCACCATTCTTTGTGTATGCTCATCATATTCCAAGGCATACTTAACATGACATTCTTCCTTTGATTTCTATCTTATTATTGATTTTTTCTTTCCATCTATGATTTATTTTTTGTAAACTTTACCGATATGTTTTTCTATAGTGTTAAGATTTAGCTGCAACTTATTGTCTCTTTTATATTTCCAACTACAAATCTTACACTTGCATTATGTTTGAGGTTCATCTTTGTTTTCATTCTCCACTGGTTCAATGAATGGGTACATTGATACCCAATCAATCCAAAAATTCCTAGTCATATCCCACTCATTCCCTATTTTTATTTGGCTTTTCTTTTCCTCTTCCCTGCAGCAACATCTTCTATATCGTCAGTATTTTCATCCAGGTCAATTAACTCATTCTAGCTACTTGGGTATCCCTTGGAACATCTTTTGCGGTATTGCCATCCTCATTTGACTCAATTAACTCATTCTGATCTTCTTGTGAGGTATTATCGATGTCTTCTTCATTAATATTTGGTGCAAGAGTTGATGATGTAGTTACATGTTGATCTGATGGATCAAAAACGTTACTATAGACTTTATGGTAAATCTGCTTTTTGGGTGTTTTGATCCCTTCACCACCCTGAGGAGTCTTGCTCTTGTTGCAAGTGTTGCTCAACATCTTGATCTCTCATGAAATAAAAGTTGCCAAAAAATATCTTCTCAATTTAAGGACATAGAATATGGATCTCATTCCCTACTCAGTATCATCTTTAAGATTGAAGCAAGAATGGCAAAGAGATAAAAAATCGTATAACACTATGAAGAAATGATCACTTACCTTTAGGTTTTCGTTGACTCACTATTCATTAATGCAGAAATGTCTATAGTTGCAAATTTTTAACTTGCCTATGATCAAGGTTCCAACTTCCAAATCGAGAGCTCACAAGTCTAGAACTGAAAAAAAACATGTAAAAATAAATCAAAGTTTCGATTGTATTTATATCAATCCATATTTGGCAAATTTCATGGGATTTTTAAATGGTATAGTAAAAATTTGGTGAATCTCGTGTGATTTTACAATGATACATTTAAATGTTGGGTGAATCAAACCTCGACGAAACACGTACATTGTAATTTTCAAGGCAATTATGGCCCTACGATTAGCATGGAGTTATCATAGTATTGACGAAATGGCTCCTCGTACGCAATTATTTTTTAATGTAATTGGAAAAATGTGTCCTCAAACATAATTATTTTTAATGTTATTGGTGAAATGGGTCCTCATACATAATTATTTGTAAATTTTATTGGCAAAATGGGTCCTCACACACAATGAACATTTAATGATGTTGGTGAAATGTGTCCTAATACACAATATCGTTTTAATAGTATTGGCGAATATGTGAGTGATTTAATACAAGCTTCCAAGATTCTAGGAAAAAATATTAATTAGACCATTGGAAACGTGTAGCTTGTTATGGTGAAACTATTAATTACATATGCCTCATAAAATAAATTTATGTCGAATTGAAATGCATTGGACCGATAATTTATAAAATCTAGACGATTTGGCCATCTCATTGGTTGTAATATATTCGTTAATTTCAAATTGATTGATATGAACTATTCACCAATTAGCGAAGATTCACCACTAAAAAAATCCCTAGATACAAACACAAAATATTCATGACCTAATTTGGAGAGTATAGAAAGAACTAGTTGATCCTCTTTTTTCTCTATTTTAAATTCTTTCAACTACAATCTTAATGATTTGAATTTAGTGAAGAAGTCCTCTAGGGTGTCAAAAGAACTAGGGCTCAAACTTATAAGCTCATTCTCTAACTCGTCACCTTTTATTTCATTTGTCTTCCCAAAAATTTTATCTAATACAATCCAAACTTCAATGGGTGTATTCAAGGATTTTACATGAAATAGAATTTGAGACACATTAAGACACATGAATCTAAAGGCTTGATCACAATTGTTAAACCACTTTTCTTTAGCTCCCTCAATAATAGGTTCTTTCTTGATACCCATTGTTACCCTATACAACCCTTTATTCTTTAGCACAAGTTGTATTTTAGTTTTCAATCATGATAATTAGGTGTTAAAAGCATGACAATCTAATTTGAGTCCATGATTAAGGTGAATTTGTTGCAAAAAAGAAATATGAAAGTGCACAAGACACCCCCCCTTGATTCAATATAAAGCAAAAGATATTACACATGAAATGGATCAATCAACTTATCATTAGCCCACAAAATGAGTGTACCAATATGCGAGAGGGAAAAATGTCACCAAGAATAATGGAGAAGACTAGGCAGTCAGATCCCATTAACTAAGATTGGTGATGAGTTAACTTCCTCAAGCCTCACAAGAGGTGGCAAGCTAACTCTAATTAATTGGGACACCTAAGTAGGATTAGCGGCATGTGTAAATCTCGATATGTATAATATGCATGAAATAATATATACGCTAACAATAGTATCTTGAGACTTTGAGATCAATGAATTCGTAAGTATCAATATATTTTAGCCACACATTGATAGGTTATCTTCAAGATGCTAAATAGACTGATAAAGAGGAAAAGCAACAAATATTGGTTAACGTTTCCACTGGATGAGCCACTACATGATATAAAGAGTGACTCAAACAAAAAGGGCTCCTTTAATATTGATAGTCAAAATGAAACACAATTGTACTTTATTTGTTATATTACTATCTATGGAAAACTTTGAGAATGAACAATAAAATCAAGTTTTTCTATTTTTCTATTTTATTGTTATTATACTACTATCAGTTATGTCGAGTTCATTTAATTTAATTTTCATATCAAATTTGCTACATTATATAAAAAATTAAACTTAAACTTTGATGTCATGTATAGGTAAACTTGTAAAAAAAATGAACTTTTTGTAAGTTTCTATTTTAATATTGTATTGTTTCTATACTACCATCAACAATGTCATTTAACTTTGATTTATTAGTACTTGTCATTAGGCAAGAACTCTCACAATGCAAATCGTTTAACAAGGGGATTAACACTTGTACCTATAGAGAGGTGGGAAACAACACCACCATTTAACCAAAAAATAACATCAGTTTTAGCACGCAGGCCAAAATTTTAAAGTATAACCATTGTCCAACCATTATAAATCAAAAACATAATTTTTTTACCAACATACTTCAATCTATGAAGACCATTAATTAAATCGGCAGTATTCCAGGTGGTATTCCACCATAACCTATAGAAATTAACAGAACAGTCCCAGATATGATTTAAAGAAAAAAAAACCCATCAAAAAACAACAGAGCGGCAATACAAGCCATTAACTGGCTTTCTTTAACAAGTCCCCATACTCTCCCATGAGAGCAATGTATTCACGCCAGTCAGGGCCCTCTGTTTCATCTAGCAACTTTAGGGTATCAATTTTCCCCTATTTCTTTAGTTTCATGGTAAGCTTCGTTTCACCAAAAGTCGCGCCAAGCATCGCTATTCTCATCAACCTGTTAGTTACTCTCATGAGAGTAACTAACACCTTCTCCATGTCTTCGAACTGTACTTGCAAGAAAGTTAGTCTACTTTTTAAAAACTCATTACTAATATCCTTGGCTTTGTTTTCCATTCCAGAGAACCCAACATCCTGCTCATTCCCGACCTCAATCTTATCCTCAAAAGGCTCCACTTGCTCCTCCTCATCCTCCTCTGAACCATCCTCCCCCATCTCATAGGCAGTGTCCTCAAAATCCAAGTCTTCAGACTCTTCTTCTTTCTGAGCTTCGAAATCTTCATACCCCAGGTCCTCCTCATTCACAAACAATTTTTGTTTTCCCTTTTTCTCTTTCGAGGCCACCTTCACCAAATGAGCCGACCTTCTTCCTCCACTACCACCACTCCCTTGCCCTTGTAAAATTTATTTTGCCTCCTCCATTTGGTTCCCTTCCTCAGAGATATGAATTACATCTCTAGGATTAATGTCACGTCTGGGTTTCTTAGCTTTCGGGGGTTCCAACAACAGAGGAGAGTGTTTCCTCTTTTTAGGCATTGCTCTAATGAGTTGTAATTCAAAGCTTCTCAAATCCTCACTCTTCTACGACATAGGGGTAGAATGATTAGACATATTAGCCACAGGGGAGTTGCTTTTAGCAGTGATTAGCACACGCCTAGCAACAATTGTAGGAGGGGTGGCGGGGAATTTGTTCATCAACCAGGAGTTCATCAGCATTAGGGTTTTCCTCCTCCAGTTGTTCCACATTTTCATCATCAGACCGGTCAGAGTTCTCATTCCTAGCATTTAAAGGATTTCCATGAGGATTCAGGGCCATGGCATATTTATACAAAGTGATCATAAGACCCTAGTGGAGGGGAGGGCTAGCTCCTTTTTCAATGTTAAGTTGCAGGGAGGACAACGGGTAAAATGGAAAATTGATATGCTCCCCATGCCTAATATGGTTTAAGAGAGGGAAGTGATTTGCATGAACCGACATGTACCTACCCTCAAGAGTAAAATAACGCATTACAAACAGACTCACAAGAGAAAAAGGAGAAGGGAGTTCGAGTATGGCATGCCCATTCTGGAATCACTTGAGATTTTGACCTTCATGAAGAAATTTATCAATAAACCTTTGGTAGTCCGCTCCACTTTTTTTAGTAACTTTTAGCCCAGAATTCTGCATACCCGTAGCTTCATCTATGAAACAAGTGGTGACCTCAAACTTCACAGCACCTATGGTGGCACTGCCTTTCCTCTAGGAGTTGGTGAATTTCTCTGTTAAACTCTCATTGTATCCTTTGAGAGATTGGAAGAACAGGACTATACCCGCATTCCCAAACATCCTCCATAGGTCCACATTCTATTTGAGGGCTTGGTAGTTTGGCGGCTATGTTCTTTTCCTTGGTCTGCCCATTTTACTCCTCTGCAGATTCTTATGTTGCATCAGGTTTTTTCTTCATACTCACCCCCACAATCTTCTTACTTCCCTAAATGTAACCAGCACTCAAACACCAAGCGATTCTCATAACCGATATAGAATGACAATTCGAGAAGTTTCTTATTAAGAAAGCCAACTTCACATTTCCCGGAACCCAAAAATCATCATTAATCTTGCAAGCATTAACATCCTTAATTAAATTCATTCCTTTCCCCACTATAGAAATATGGGGATTACTGATAGAGGGCTTTTCGGCACGCATAGAAATGACAACCTTTATCAAATCCAATAACTTCATGTGATTATTGAACATCATCTTTAAAGGGAAATTAATTGAATTATCTCCTTCCAAGATCCTCCAATACCTTCTCGTACTCCATATGCCATCATTACACAGAAAGCTCAATGGCACCACTTGGTACTCATTAGTCTCACAAATAACTAACCTATCAATTTTGCATGTGATATTCATTTTCAAATTTTTCATTAAGGACATCTCTTAAAGACAACGGCATGTTTCCATTGGTCCAACATGTCCATCCCCTGCAGCTCAGCGTCACATTGGTTGCACAATCAACAGCTTTGTTCCCTTCCCTATACACATGTTGAACTCGACATATATTAAAAAAAAATTAATGACTTTGCATCTGTCTATAATATTTTTTATTTCCCACGGAGGAGCAGTTTCTTCATTTAGGATGTCCACAATTAGCTTAGAGTCCCCTTCAATGATGACATTTTTGTACTCCAATTCCTTTAGAAAATTGAAACCTCCAAGAGCGGCCATTGCTTCGGCTTTGTTGTTAGAGCAGACACCCAAATTCACTCCAAAACCCATAATACAATCACCTTTATGATTTCTTACCAGACCTCTAGCCCCAGCTTGTCCCAGGTTGCCTTTTGAGCACCCATCAAAGTTACACTTAACCCAATCTTTCAATGAAGGACTCCAAACGGTACCCATTCTATTAAGCATCTTTGAACAATTAAGATTGGTTAAGTCCCTCCTTATTCCCCAATTTTGTTTTATCCTCATTTCTTTGTAATTTGGCCAGGTGTTGGAGAAGTTGAATCTTCCATCCTCAATGTTTTCCTTAATTTGGGTTTTAATAATCTGACTTACCTCCCAGCTGCTTCTCTCCACATCTCTAAAAATTCTATTATTCCTCTCCTTCCATAAGCCCCAGGTAACAAAAGGAGGAGCTTGATTCCACGGGTCCACAATAACATTATGTGAAAAAGGGAAATATGACCAACCTTCAATAAAAAGCTTCATAGAATTGGGAAACACCCAATCAGATAGCAACTGCAGAAAGCAAGACCACACTTCCCTCGCATAATGGAATTGGAAGAAAATATGAATTATCGACTCCTCTTCCTGCTTATAGAGTGAACGCCTGTTTACCAACTGGAAGCCTCTCTTAACTAGGTTGTCAATGGTGAGAATTTTGCCATGGGCAGCAATCCACCAAAAACAATTAATTTTTGGAACAAGATTCTTTAGCCACACCCTATCCCAGAAGTGATCAAGAACAGCAACCTGGGCCCTCACCAGATCTTCGTAGGTCTTTTTAATTGAGAAACAGCCAGAAGAGTTGCTTTTCCAGAGCCACTCATCATCCCTTTCTCTATCAAACCACTTAGCTTCCCCTATCAAATTAAGCAAATTGATGAGGATTGGATCCCAATCCACCTATCTATGACCTCTCAAATTATTTCTCCTTAATATAGTGTCGAACTCCTTCCCTTTGGGTTCCTCTCTGTTCCAATTTATATAATCGCACACATTTTTGCCACAAATCTTGTTTAAGCTAAGCTTGAGAGGATTCAAATCATCATAGGCTGACAGAGTGGAATTCTCTATCCAAGGATCCCTCCAAAAATCAGTATCATTCCCATTCCCTATTCTCTTCCTTGCCACCATCTTCAACACATTCCTCAACCTCACAAGATGGTTCCATAAGGCTGAACTAGGAGGAAGATCTAATTGTGAGAAAACAACCAGGATTCTTGTTCCTTAAGTACTTAGCTTGAAAAAAATTTACCTAGTCTTTGGAGCCTTCCAGAAGATTTCAGCCAATTTTGGCTGTTAAATATTTGTTTAGCATTGAAATTATTCTCATCCCCAGACCCCCACATCTTTTAGGCATACACAGTTTATCCCAACTGACCAAAGATAGTCTGTTTTTTTCTTCCATTCTTGACCACAAAAATTTTCGTTGAATTTGTTCAATCTTCTCCCCAATATGAGCAGGATTTTAAATAGGGATAGGTAATAAACTAGAATGTTCTAAAGAGAGGCTTTAAGGAGTTGAATTTTTCCCGCCAAACTTAGAAGCTTCCCCTTCCATCCTACCAATTTGTTTTGAATTCTCTCTATCAATTGGTTATAGTAATTATTCTCCAATTTCTTAGAAAACAATGGGAGACCCAGGTAGGCATCAAGTAAGTCAGCTTCCTGACATCCCAGAATTTTTTTCACTCTATCATTTATCTACTAATCAGTGTTGAAGAAGTAAACTTTGTTTTTTTCATAGTTTATGCACTGACCAGTTGCAACAGCATAATCATTGAGGACCCGTTTCCATAAAGCTGCTTCCCCAACCGAAACTTCCCCAAACATTAGAGTATCATCAACAAACTATTGATGGGAATCAGGCCTTAGAGAGGAGGTAGCTTTCACACCTTTGAGAGCTTGCGAGTCCACCAACTTTTGAATATTCCTGCCCAGGACTTCAGCAACAATGATAAACAAGTAGGGAGAAAGAGGGTCACCCTGCCTAAGCCCACGACCACAGGAAAAGAATCCTTGAGGAACACCATTGACCAGGACTGAACACATGGGGGAAGTAACACAAGCAGAAATCATCTTAAGAAATCTACCATCAATCCCAAACTTTTTAAGGATAGCAAAAAGGAGGACCCTATCATAGGCCTTGGAAATATCAATTTTGAAGGCCATCCCAGGCTTTTTTGAGTGATCCATAGAGTGAATTATCTCATGGGTAGAAATAACAGCATCAAGAATGTTTCTACCTTGAACAAAACCTTTTTTATTAGAGGCTATCATTTTTCCAAGCACCGGTTTGAGTCTAAACACCAAAATTTTGGAGAAAATTTTATAGACCATGTTACAAAGGCTGGTAGGTCTATAATCTTTCATAGCTAAGGTATCAACAGATTTAGGAATAAGAGCTATAAAGGTAGCATTCAAACCTACCCGACCGAAAAAAATCCCTGACAGCATTAAAGAGATCAATTTTAACTATATCCCAGTAAGTTTGAAAAAAAGCAAGAGGGAATCAATCAGGGCCAGGGGCTTTGAAGGCACCAAAGGAGAAAACAACCTTTCTGACTTCTTCCATAGAAACAACATTAGTCATCATCTTTAAGTCTAAATCTAAAATTACATTAGGAATAACATCAAGAAAGTCAGATATATATCTTTTAAAGGATATATATCTTTGAATGTTGCAGCTATGAGAAGTTTGGAGTTCTTTCCTTTAGAGGTGGAGAGAATATATATCTTTTAAAGGATATTGCTGGTGCTCTGTGCTCTTGTGTTTACCTGTCCTATAAAGATGGAAGGAGTGGATTGCTGGACTCTGCTACTTTGGCTGGTGGAGCTTTGATCATGATTTGTATTGTGAAAAGTTGCATATTTGGGTTTAAGGTCCCTGTCAAAACCTTGTGTTATGGGCTGCTGGTCTTGTCTATAACTATTGAGTGTAGTGGGTTGTTGGTCCCGTCAAAACCAACGATGCCAAGATTTATGTGATTTCTTGGTTGTTTTTCTGGGCAACCTGCTGGCTTGTGGCAGGTTGCTGGAGTTTTTTCTTCCCTGGTGAGCTGCTGGATGTTTTTGTTTCTTTCTTTGAGCAGCCTGTTCTCCTTGGGGTGGGCTTGGGTCCACTTAAGACTTGATGGTTTCGGGTCCATTCAAAACCTGCTGTACATGGTTTCGGGTCCATTCAAAACCTATTTTTCCTTTTTCAAAACATCAAGAAAGTCAGCATTTACTTGATGAGCATTGTCAAGATTCATAAGATAAGAAGAGAAGAAGTTAATAGCTTCCCTATCAATATCTTTTTCATTGGTCACAATAGAACCATCCTCCTTCACCAACAATCTAATTTTGCTTATGCTTCTATGTTTGAGGGTGGATTGGTGGAAGAACTTTGTGTTCCTATCCCCTTCCGTCAACCCTTGGACCCTTGACTTTTGTTTCCAGAAGATTTCCTCCTTTTTGTTTATCTTATACCATTGGGATCTAAGATCTCTTTCCTTCACACAAATCTCTTCATCCACTAGGTTAGTCTCCATAATATCCTGAACCTCTTTTAAGTTTTTTCCGAGGGTATTCTTTATCTCAAAGATGTTGCCAAAGGTCAGCTTATTCCACCCTTTCACTTTTTGCTTAATTCTACATAGCTTTTCCGCCAAACAGTACATCAGAGTACCTATTATAGGTTCCTCCCACCAAGATTGAACTAAAGCAGCAAAATCTAAGTGGAGACCCCACATTGCTTCATATTTGAAAGGAAAGGGACCCCTATTATGGTCCAAATTTCTTTTCAGCACCAAAGCATTATGATCAAATCCAGACCTTGGGAGAGCAGAAAGAGAAATGAATTGAGAAATATCCCAGTTAGCAGAGATCAAGAATCTATCCAATTTAACTTGGATTAGATGACTTCCATTCCTCCTGTTAGACTAGGTATACATAGATCCTTGGAGGGGGATATCAAATAGACTTGTCAAATTAAAGAACTCAACCAGCTCCATCATACCATCAAAGAAATCATCCAACCCTCCAGACTTTTCTGAAGGTAGGAGAGGAGAATTAAAATCCCCTCCAAGCATCTAGTGTTCATCACTCCTATCAGAAATAGCTTCACTTAGCTATTCCCACAGCAAAACTGTCTCTGCTTGAGTTTGGGGCGTAGATATTTACTAGATTATATTTCTCCTAAGAAACAATGTCTTCCAGAGTAATCTCAAGACTGTTCTTACTCGCAGAATGCAGAGAGCCTTTCAATTTAGAGGGATTCTAGAGAGTAGCAATACCACCTAAAGCACCTTCAGCCTCACTAACAAAGTAATTAGCTCCTAGCCAGATACTAACAATAGCTTTCTCAAAGGTCTCTTTCTTCATCTTCGTTTCTTGTAAAAGTAGGACATCCACTTTGTTATCAAGAATGCATGATTTAACCAAAAACTATTTATAGGGACTATTAAGGCCCCTTATGTTCCAGGAGATGTACTTCATTGAAAAAACATAAACACCCCCACCTCCATCCTAACCTAGCCCCCATACTACTTCTTCTTGGGCTTCAATCCCGTGATCGAATCCAAGGTTCTTTGTTTTCCAGCCGCCACATCCCTCACAGTATACTTAATTCTTGATTCCTTTTGGGAGGGTCTTCCCACCTTATTTCCCCCTCCAACATCCGGTTTCTTTTTCTTTTTGCTTTTTGTAGTGGCTTGTGACCATCCCTCCTCATCCTCCTTATCACTAGACCCTTGAGGAAAGTCAAGAAGGGCCAACGAATCGCCCAGATTTTTAGCACCAAGATGAGATATAAGATTAATCTCCTCCAGAGACAGGGTCGTTTCATCCAAGACATACTCTCCCTCTTCCAAGACTTCAACAGCACCATGATTCTGCTCTGTCACCTTCAGAACCGGTACATTCATCACCAACAGGGGATCCTCAACTTGAACCTTTGCCTGAATAGTAACTTCCTTTCTCATTTCCTTGAGGGAAGGAAACCCCGAAGTGGGAAGGGAAGAAGCAGGGGTAGCCACATTGAGGTTCAAGCCTCCCAACTCATTTACTTTGACCTAAGGCTCAGACACAACCCTCGTTTCAAGATGAGGCTCATTTATTGAATTTATTTGTACATGTTAACAGATGAAAAGATATATTTTTTTTATGGAAAGCAAATATTTATCTTTTGTAAAGTTAAGATGCAAATTTTTTAACAAAAAATATTTTAAAAATGAATATTGCCAATCTAATTGGCTGAGAAAGTTTCACTCATTTTTGGGGCCTTCATGTCATTCGAGAAAATAGGTATTTTTAAAAATAATAAAATATTGGAAAATTATATGTATCTTGTACTAATATCTAATGTAGTGTCCTGTTGCATGATTCAAAAAATATAATAGTAATTTTCATACATTTTGATCTAAACTAGCAATTACAATACCACACAATCTTGAGACCATTACACAATTTGTACGAAAATATTAATGTTGGTTTAATTATGACAATTTGTTTTTAATTTTCTAAAAAAATTGATAGATTAAAAACCCTAACCTACGCCATAATGACCACTTTGAAAACAACGTATGCATCCATCAAAGCAATAAATCTAAAGGAATGTTTGCAAATATTGTAGTTGTGACTATCTTGGCTTATTTGTGTACAAACGTGGAAGCATAGACAATGCAAAGTGAATGGAAAAGCTTCCATGAGTGCAAAACAATGTATGAACATCCATTAACATCTAATGGAAAAGGATTTTGTTGATGAGTTTTTTTGCACATCACAACACAAACAAAATACAAAGCATTATGTCTCTCTCTTTGTTGTACCCAAAACCAAAAATTTTGCTTCACTAAGGCATTTTGCTTAATTGAGTCTTATTTTTGTTGAAGTGTTGTCAAATGGTCGTTTTGGGGGTTTTTAAATATGGAGTTGGTGTCAGTGTTATGTCAATCTGTTATTGAAGAGATTTAAGAAAAATGAAAATCAAGGAAAAAACATTCTATCTTCCTCGAGAGGGGAAGAATATTCTCAAATGGGCTTCTATCTTTTAGGGGCCCAGATCCTGTTTTTAGGGTTTGTCACCTCCAGCAGACATTTGTCCGGCATCACGTCAGCTTCGCAGTGAGCTATCAAGCCTGTCAAACGGACCTGTTTCGAGCAAGTTGTGGTGGATACAGCGCAAAACAAGGCGAAAGTGAAAATTGACTAACACTGGTAAAAAGCGCAGCTTTTGGAAATGGCACCCATGTTTTTGAGGTGTCAAATGAAGGTTTTTGGCTAAATGTCGTCCAAGATGTTTGTCTCACGTTTGTTCAAGCTTCGCGACGCATCCGTCAGTGGGTGAATCTGAGTTGCTGAAGTGCTTGAACTCGAGGTCAAACGTAGGGTCAAATCTTAGTCAGAATGTGAGGAAAAAGTAAAAGAGCACATTTTGGGAAAGGCGCCTGAGCTTTTCAGGTCTTTAATGCTTTCTTTCTGATGATATCAAATATTCAATGTGTCCGTGTTACGTTCAGCTTTCCGTTGCCTGTCTTCGTCAGATCAGAAGATGTCTCAGCAGCTTGCAGTCGGAGTTTTTGTGATATTCTAGCCAGTTCCAGAAATGGCTAAGTCTGGAATGAAAAGAGTAGTTTCTCAAAAAGGCGCCCTTGTTTTTCACCTTCGATGATAAGCTCGAGAATGCCTTGCAACTGCCGCGTAATGAGTGTTAGTTCCGCTAAAGAACCTCGAGATCCACCTCGAAGTTGATAAAATGGTTATGAAGGAATTATTTTCCTTTGTACTAAAATGCGTAAGTCAATTTGACTTAGTCTGAGAAAAAGAGTAGCAGTGCTTGGATTTTTGAGCCTTTAGATGTCAATTTTATGGTTTTCAGTCTCAAGATACCTTTTGATCAATTTTTGCTCAGCTCTGCAATGCACCTGTCAGCCAGCCAATCAGAGAAGTCAGTCAACCAGTGTCAGAGGATGAACAGAGGTCCCGACAGAGGTTCTAGCTTAAATTTTCATGAAAATTGGCTAAGTCTAGAATTCGCTTAAGAGGTCAAAGTTGGATTTTTGAAAGTGAGTTGAATGGACTAACTCGAGTTCCACTACGCTAGACTAAACCCATTTCGGGCTATTATTCCTTCAGTTCATATATTGGCATGTGGAGTGATCTTTCAGTTTGCATGTCGAGTTAACTAGTTTGCATGTTCAGTTAACTACCTTGCATGTTGAGTTAACTTGATTGCATGTCCACTTAACTGAAGATTATCAGTAAATGTCAACTGGAGTTCACATGCATTGCGAATTTGGTTGCAATTGTGAAGTTTTAGTGAAGATGGCGCTTCATTGAGTGTCAACTGAAGTTCTAAAAGGGACGGCATGAGTGATGAAGCATTAATTTGTGAAGTATGACGCATTTTTGTGTTAACTGAACTTATCAAAAGGGTCGCCATATTTAGGTTTGAATGATGAAGCATAAGTTAGTGAAGCTACGCACTTTCTAAGGAATGACAACTCAAGTTCCAAAAGGGTCGCTATTTTTAGCACAAATTGGTGAAGTGGCGCATTCATTGAATGTTAACTGAAGTCATGAAAGGGTAGTTATTTTTAGAGTGTTTATTGCATGAAAATGGCGAATTTCTCATCTCAATCAAGATTGCTAACTTTAGTTATCAAAAGGGTCGTCTCAAGTTCAAGTTTGTGAATCTAAAGCAAGTTTGAAGATGGCGAATTTAATATAGATTGCCAACTAAAGTCAAAGTCACCTGAAGGGTTGAACTGAAGTCTTGAAAGGCAAACCCTAATGCATGGCGTCTTATTTAGCTTATCTGAGTTCCAGTTAACCAAAATGAGGTCCAATTAGAAGTCAAGCGCATTTCTCATGGATTCTTTGCTTTATGCGAATTTCAAAGATGAAAATCTATATATTCCACCATGGCGCTCCATTATTTCATCATCTTTGCTCGGTTCATATTCTTCTTGAGCGAGCAGCAAGCTAAAGGTGCTATAGGTATCAAAATTCAGCATTCTTCGTAGCAACGAGTTTAGATTGTTCAGAGGAAGGAGATTCCAGACTTTATTTTCACTTTGCATGCAAGTTTCATCGAGTTCCAAGGAAGAAGTTGGCAGATTTTTCAGAAGCAGACAACCAAAAATTTCTATCTTCCGTCTTATTTCTTCTATTTTCCTCACCTTAGGTAATTTCTTCGATGTCAAAGAAATTCAACACATATTCAGAACCATCATCATCCGTCTCAGATTTTCAGTATTTGCAGCAAGACCCACGTCTTAGATTTTTTCGAGAAAATCGCCCCGTAGTCTTCATTCTGAAGCTCTGTGCTTTTTTCCGAGAATTTCTTTGCATGTGGGCTTAAAACACATTTTTTCGAGAATTCAGCTATCTGGGTTTGTTCATAATTCAGTTGTGCACAAAACCCATGTTCCAGAAAAACTTCGAAAATTTCTTTCGTCAGAGGCTATTTTTAGCCTTATTCAGAGGTTTTCAGAAAGTTCAAGTATATTCGACTTTACAGTCAAAAGTCGCCATTTTCAAAATGCAGTTCAATCTCATTGATTACAAGGTCAAATTGGCTCTTACACATAATTTCATCAAAACGTCAGATACGGACCTGAATCATGTTTATCCAGTGGTGAATCTGAGCAGTTTGGAGAACGTTAGCAGCAATTCGTTGAGGAATCTTGAGCGTTCTGGGTTGCTAGCAGCGGCATCTATTCCTGATACTATTTTCGATCTTGAGTTCGTACTTGCTTGCATTAAGCATTATGACTCGTCTTCACGACAAATCAGATCAGTTGACGGGAGAGTTGTTTGCAGTCTCAAACCAAAGGACATAGAAAAATGTTTTGCTATTCCTCCTCGTTCAGATAACTTTACTGTGGTTTTGGAGGCTTGTGAGAAGATATGGGATGCTGATCATCAACGTTCGCAGAGGAAGGTAGCTCAGAAATGGCTGACAGTTCAGAAAACTAACATGCCTAAGAAGGTTGGTCGTGGCGAATTCAAAGAGGAAGTTGTTGTTTTGATAACTTTACTCAACCGAGTTACTGGTCAATCAGACGCTAGCACTTTCCGTTCTTGGATGTTTTACTTGATTACCAGAATTCTTGATGACACAGAGCATTTTGACTGGGCTATGTTGATTAGTGATTGCTTACATCAGCAAATTACTAACTTTCTCAAGTATCATGAGTTTCATATGATATCCTACTTGGTTTACTTGGTTGCATTTCAAGGTAGCTTCAAGCATCTGAAAACTAATGGCACTCTCGGTGTTCAACGTGTTCATGAATATTATCCTCAGTTGGAGTTTTCTCAATCCGAGCAAGACTTCCGAGCAGTGAATGATCACTTTTCTATGAGAACCGTTAGAGATCTTGATGATGAAATGCACATTCGTATTTCTGCCGAGGCCAAATCAGCAATGGAGACTTGGGCGGATTGGTTTATTCAATTCCCTACTTTCACATACATCCGGGTTTATGGATATGTTGGAGAGCCCCTGATGTTACCGAGGTACCCTTCAGATAATCTCATCTTCATGGAGTTCCTCAGACAAATGCAGCATGTTCATTTCTTTCTTCGTAGTCGTCATAAGACTGCAGCTAATTTTCTGTTCACATTGGGAATTTTCACATGCAATGCGGCAACAGATGCCAGGTTTATGTCTACTGAGATAGAAATGTTCAAATTCAAGTCTTATACTGAGAGGTGTTCCTATGATCCTCTTGGTCATTATGTAGATCGGTTAGAGCGAGGGATTGCACATAAGCCAGCACTTGAAGATTTCTGGGCTAATTGTGAAGATGAATTCGAGGTTCGTCGTCGTCACTATTGTAGACTCACTATCGGTCAGCTCTCTGATTACTTATCAGAAGATGTTGATGGTCTATCAGATGATGATGGCGAAGTTCTTCTCAATTCATATGTCAAGGATCAAGTTGCTCGGCAGCCACTTCGCTCACCTGATTGGTATGCCAAGGAGAATATTTCTATTGAAGAGGTTTCCAGATCAGTTATCAAGACTAGTAGGTTGTTCTTGGAGAGCAAACGGACGCGAAAGTCAGTTCCTGTAGCAGAGCCGCCAAAGGATTTCTCTTCGTTGCCTTCTACTTCTAGAGCAAGACCCAGAGTCAAAGCCATTATAATACCTCCTGAAGGGGTTAGACTTAGTGGAAACACAGGGAAAAGAGCTACCGGTAAGAGGATGCAGAAACAGATTGAGAATGTTCCTGAGGTTCCAGTAGAGACAGTCATTCAGGCCGAGCCTCACGTTTCACCTCCTAGTCCGCCTCACATGCAGCCTATTGACATAGATTCAGAGCCTGAGACACCAATTCAAGCAGGATCGGAGACAACTGAACCACCACAGGTTGATACGTCAGGGACAGTCTCCCCTAGAATTGAAAATATCGTTCAGTCTTGTTGGCTCGAAAAGTCTTTGGGGAGACAGAGGCGTGAACCTTCATACAATCTTGATTTATCTGAATTTGGTGAGCCTTATCAGAGAAGGTCGAATAAGAAGATCAAGAAACAAGTGCATATCGAGAAGACTCCAGAATCAAAGATTGTTATTGAAGTTGCAGTTCCTCCAGAGGGTAAAAGCTTAGATGAAGTCAAAGTTGGTGACTTTACATTTACTAAGGCTAATCTTGGCAGGACCACTCGAGAGACAGATGTTACTCTTCTTAAGATCGTCACTAATAATCTTGAAGAGCGAATCACGAAGGATGGAGAAGACAAGGCCTTGCTCAAGGCTGAAAATAGTCAACTTCGCTAGTACATTTCTGATCTTGTTCACGGAAATCCGAGTAGAGCATCTGTTCTTCCTCAGAGTACACCTGCAGAACAACGAAAACTGGATCAGTTGGTTAGTCATGGCAGACTTTTGGACAACTGGATTGATAGTTTAGTTGCTGCTGGTCGGCGTCTTCTTGCAGATTTGTATCAGTTGAGAAGTGATGCACATAAACTCCGCCAAGGTGTTCAGTCACTTGAGATTGCAGTTGCAGAGAATTTGGCAAAAGATCGCATTCTAGTATCTCAGTTGTCAGTTGCATACGACACCTTGGAGATTGATGAGGATCAGGAGAAAGTCTTTACTTGGAGAGAGCAGCACCTTCTCAGAATGGAAATATGTGAGACGATCTCTACTAAGTTGTTTTCACTCAAGGATGATGTGGTTGGAGTACTTG
>VDFB02086081.1:263957252-264003975 GCA_007258455.2 Sequoia sempervirens
AAATCAAAAGAATCCTCCAATCATGCCACCGATATCGCAACACTAGGTGGCACCAATCCAAACAACACAATCAATCACCACACTATCTATAACACCTCAAAATATGGTCTCCCAAGGACCTAGAATATCTACCACACCATCCACCACACAATCCCTTACCATCACCCAAACGACACCTCAACACCCACCTCAACAAACTCTCATCACAACATCTCACACCATTCTGAATCCTCCACCACCACCACCACCAAATCCAAATGTGGCAAATCAATATAGCATCACACTACAAGCATTCCAACAATTTCAAGCTCAACAAGCCTTGAAAGTTTCACAACAAGCTACTCAACAAGCACAGACACAACAAACCGCACAACAAGCATAAAAACTTGCTCAAGTGCAAGCTCAGGCTTTATTGCAACAACAACAAACCACCAAAGCTGCACAAGCTATGCAAGCAATGCAAGCTGCATAGGTTGCCCAAGCTGCACAAGCCACCCAACAAGCTCAAGCTTAGGCACAAGCTCAGTATCAAGCCCAACAATCTCAAGCACAAGTCTTGTTACAACAACAAGCTTATCAACAAGCTTTGCAACAATACCAAGCACAACAAAAAAAATCTCAGTTACAAGCCCAACAACAAGCATTGTTGGCACAATAGAAGCAAGACCAACAACAAGCATTATTGGCACAACAACAATTGTAGGCATACCAACAAGCGTTGGTGGCACAAAAAAACTTGCAGCAACCTCCTACAAATGCACAAAAACAACCCACCCATCACTCAAACAATCAAAGCACCTCAAAATACATTCATCCCACCACCCGATTCGCAAAACGATGTGTCTGCACAAATCAAATTTCTCTCACAACAAGTGCTAGACCTACAATCTGAAAAAACAACGGAGACACAAGGGAATTTATGCCCTTATCCATTTGACAAAAGCATTGTGATGGTTCCATTCCCACAAGGGTTCGAGATACCTTAATTTGACAAATATCATGGGACCGGTAAGCTTGAAGATCACATCAGTGAATTTCATGTTCACTGTATGGAAGTTTCATACGACGACTCTTATCTAATGTGACTATTCCCTTAGAGTTTGGTTGGACCATCAATGGAATGGTTCTCTTGCCTTCCTCCCAAAATAAAAAAGTTCCAAGAAATTGTGGACTTGTTCATACAAAACTATTCATTCAACATAGGCATGGACGTGAGTTTAGAAGAACTATCTGCTCTCAAACAATCCAAGGGGGAAAAATTTGCATCCTTCTTGCAACAATGGTGATCCAAGGCCAACAGGAGCAAGTGGGCTATGCTAGAAGAACAACAAATTTGTACTATCATCGCCAATTTGGAAGGGACCTTTTCCTTCCATCTAAAAATGAAATGCATCACCACATATGACCAGTTGATCCCCAAGGTGCTCAACATCAAAAGAGCCTTCATCACACAAGGGGGGAACCTACTTATCAATAAAATCGTCCATCAACTAGTTACAATGAAAATCCTCACACATGGGCAAAGAAAAAAAACATTACTAACGATGGTGTGGTTGATGCCAAAGTTATTATCAATGCCCCAAGGAAAAACACACAATCATATCAACAACCGCAAGACAACAACCAAAATAACACACAAACCAAAACATCATCACAACAACCCAACAATCAAGCGGTCAATAACCTGAACAATCAAGGGGGACCACTCCCAAGGAATTATCCCCCTAAACGGAAATACACCCCACTTGGGGAACCGATTGAGTCTATCATGCAATGGTTAGTTCAAGAAAATCTCATCAAGATCCATGTTTATGACAATTATCAAGAGCCTCAAGTTAAACTACCATGGTATAACGAGAAGCAACTCTGTGATTTCCACAAGATAAAGGGACACACAATAGCCAGTTGCATGTGACTTAAAAATATGATTCAGGACCTCATTGATGACAGAACTGTAACCATTGAACAACCCACAAGAAACCAATATATAAAGATATACATGAATTTGATGCTAGATCACAATAAATGGAACAAAAATGGTAAGGAAAAGTATAATAATTTGAACCATGTTTACGACCATGTTGTTGCATCCTTAGATGAGTGGGTTACCATTGTCAACATTAAAGGATCTAGAGCCAACTGTGGAGTCACCACACGTGGTGGAAAATTTACCATTCCAAGACCATCCCAACCATCCATGGCATCCACCACCAATCCCAAGTCAATTCTTGATGGTTATAATTTCTTGGATCAATCGAAAAGGACCCCCTCCCAGATCTCCATCATGGAGTTGCTGAAAATATCATCCGCACATAGGGAAATCCTATAAAAAGCTTTGGCTTCATTCACTGTCCCCATGGATCTTGATGTAGACCAGTTCCAAGCTATGGTCGTACATATCACCACACCACATCTCCTAACATTTTCTGATCAAGACTTCCAAACTCAACCATATCATAACCATGCACTCCATCTTGAAGTCTTAGTCCATAAGAATAAATTCAAAAGAGTCTTGGTGGATGGAGGTGCAGGCTTGAATATTTGTACTCTCGAGCTAATAAAGAATTTAGGATTCTCTAAAGATTTCATCGAGATAGGTAAGGGTATTACTATTAGGGCATATGATGATCAAGAACGGGTGTCTCAAGGTACCATTCAACTCTGTATTCAAGTAGGGCCAGCTATCATGGAAACTACATGCCAAGTCCTTGATCTTGAACTACCTTACAATATCCTCCTAAGGCACATGTGGATCCATGGGATGCAAGCTGTCACATCCACCTTCCATAAATGTGTCAAGTTTCCCTATCAAAATCAAGAGGTCATAGTCCATAGAGATCTTGAACCATTTTATTATTGCAAAAACCTAGAAGCCAAGTACTACAAGATTCCTCAAGTCTCGAAGAATGATGAGGGACCCACATTTCCATATATAAACCCATCTACCCTCTCCTCCACTTCTGAGACAAAGACACCCTCCATTATGGAAATTTCTGATATTAAAATCATTATCCAAGATAATGGGTGTGGGGATTACAAAATGAAAAAGAGTGCCTTTGTAATAGGAGAGATACCTCAATCTCCTCGATCTCATGGGAAACCTCAATCAATTGATACACCATCTCACACCTTTAAATCAGAACCATCCAGATTCAAAAAGGTGGGGGGACCCAAGTCAGGAAGTGGTAGATGAAAAGGATATATCAAGAGTATTATATCAAGATGAAAGGCCTAGATCTAATCTTCCCATGGAAAATGACAACAAAGGACTATAGTTAATGCAAGGATGGGGCTATAACAAAAATGAAAAACTTGGGCAGAATGATAACGACCTTCTAGAACCTATCATTCCTGAGAAGCGTATAAAAAATCTTGGTCTTGGATGTACCCCTCTAAAGATAACCATACATGGAAAAGGTGCCCCGGTTAGAAAAGTCAAAGCTCCTCCTCAGTTACTAGTGTCCACAAGTTTACCTTTAGATAACTATACCTTTGATATAACCAATGTGTGTGACGAGGACCCTATAACTGACCTACCCATGTTATTCGAGGATTCTTCTCTTTTCATGATCAGTACCCTATCTTTCGAACCAAGTAACCAGACCAATGAGCTAAAACTTGTCTACCTCCAACTCATCGACTATGACCAACGAGGACCATCGATCTTAGACATGTTCAAAAATGATGAGGCTCTCTTGGAATTCATGGGATTGCGAGATACTCTACCATGTGGAGATCACAAAGTTGGGTTTGACATTGAGCTAGACACACATGCATATTATGGGGAAACAATTGAATCCCTCAGTCACAAAAGTGAAAATTTAAGAATAATATCCAGGTCTTTGAGTGAAAACCACGTTGTGGCACTCTTTGACCCAAAAATAGTAAAAATAAAGGACATATCTAATGGTGAAAACCTCTCTGAGGTGCCAAAGGATGAGGGATTCAATCTTCCCCTTAGTTCTATTCATCAAGTAAAGTCAGCGGTCTTAGCAAAGAAATGTAATCTAGTAAACCTAGGAACCGAAGAAGCACCACATATCACCTTCTATGCAGAATCACTTTTGACAAAAGAACAAGAACTCCTAGTTGCTTTTCTAAGGGAAAGAAACGTAAACTTTGCATGGACCTACACTAACATGCTTGGTCTTCATCCTGAAGTTATTGATCATCATCTAGTTGTTTATCTAGAGGTGAAACCCGTAAGACAAAGCTAAGAAAGATGCACCCACAAATAGCATTACTGGTCAAACTTGAATTACAAAAGCTCCTTGATGTTGGCTTCATACGGCCAATTGATTATCTAGAATGCGTTTCAAATCTTGTACCTGTCTCCAAGCCCATTGGGAGCATCCGCATCTACATTGAATTTAGGGACTTGAACAAAGCATGTCCTAAGGATGATTTCCCTCTCCCAAATATAGACATGATTGTAGATATGAAGGTAGGGCATGAAATTCTATCACTAATGGATGGATTCTCAAGATACAATCAGATCATGATAGCTAAGGATAACCAACACAAGACAACCTTCACTTGTCCATGGGGGACCTACTACTGGAACATGATACCATTTGGGTTGAAGAACACCAGAGTAACTTACCAAAGAGATATGACGCTAATCATCCATGACATGATGCACAAAATTGTGGAAGATTATGTGGATGACATATTGGCCAAATCAAAGAAGTGTCGAGATCACATAGCAGCGCTAAGATCCATCTTTGACAGGCTAGAAGAGTACAAGGTTAGACATAATCCAAAGAAGTGTGTTTTTTGGCATAAAATCAGGCAAGCTCCTAGGGTATATTGTATCTATGAGGGGAATCAAGATAGACCCTACCAAAGTCAAAGCAATTGTCGAGATGGAAGCACCTAGAACACTAAAGTAGTTGATGGGTTTGCAGGGAAGACTCCAATCCATTTGCCGGTTTAAAGCATAGTTAGTAGATAAGGCTATCCTATATTCTCATCTACTCCACAAGGGGGTATCATACAAATGGGATGATAAATGTGATCAATCATTCAATAAAATCAAGGAGTACTTACTGACACCACCAGTCCTTATGCCACCAATTTTGAACACACCATTGATCCTGTATATATCGGAAATAGTAGTAGCCCTTGGCGCTCTCTTGGCTCAACATGATGAAAATGGGAAAGAGAGAGCTATTTACTATATCAGTAGAACCGTGGTGGGACACGAGCTGAATTATACATTCATTAAGAAGGCTTGCCTAGCAGTGGTGTTCGAAGCACAAAAATTCAGGCACTATATGTTGGTTCACCAGATAAAACTCATTGCCAATATAGAACCTCTCAAGTATCTTCTTTCAAAAGCAATGCTCATGGGATGAATGACTAAATGAGTCATGATCCTAACAAAATATGAAATTAAGTATGTAGAGTGGAAGGCCATTAAAGGACAAGTAATTGTAGACCAATTAGCAGAAGTGTCGATATATTCAGAAAACCCATTGATATCAGAGTTCCCCAATGAGTCAATCTTTAACCTAAGTGTGGCAGATCACTGGAAAGTACACTTTGATGGATCCTACACACAACATGGGTCAGGAGCTGGAGTCTTCTTCATTACACCACAAGGAGATTGAATACCAAAGTCATACAAGTTGTATTTTCCTTACACAAACAACATCACAAAGTATGAAGCTCCTGTTATAAGACTCATGATTGTAGTAAAATGGCAGATCATGGCACTCAAAGTCTATGGAGACTTGCAACTTATCATCAACCAGGTCAATGATGAATACCAAATGAAAGATGACAAATTGACTCCATACAAGAAACTGGTAGAAAGCCTCAAATAATTCTTCATTGACATCAAATTTGAGGAAATACCCAAGGATAACAACAAAGAAGTAGATGTTATGGCAACAATCAGAACACTACTAGATATCCCACATAATTTCAATAAACATGAATTCCTAGTAGAGCAACTTCTTGTACCAACATTCGAGGTACCAAAGTCTGAATTTTTGTGTGAAATCTTTGGTCCCAGTGACCCTTAGTATCATGATATTTAAACCTATTTGAAAATAGGAGTCTTCCCCACCGATATCACCTTGAACCTTAAAAGAACATTTTTCAAAAAGTTGTCCCACTTTGCTATCTTAGGAGACACCCTATACCATAGGAGTATCGAAGGAACCTTGTTAAGATGCCTTAATCCTGAGGAATCTTTGATTGCTTTAACCGAGGTACACAATGGCATTTGTGGAACACATTCGAGTGGTATGACCTTGGCCAAGAAACTGCTAAGGACTGGGTACTATTGGCCTACGATAGAAAAGGAAGCTCATGACTATGTTCGAAGGTGTTTGTAATGTCAACAATATGGGGACCTCATCCATGCACCAGCTCGAGGGATCTGACCGATCATAACACCTTGGCCCTTTTCACAATGGGGGCTTGATCTCATTGGTAAAATCACATCCACCTCATCCAATGGACACAAGTTCATTATCACCACCACTGAGTACTTTACGAAGTGGGTAGAGGCCATCCCAATGACATATATCATAGGGAAGCAAATATCCAAGTTCATCCTGAACTACCTCATTTTCCGCTATGGTGTCCCACAAGCCCTTATCTCAAATAATGAAACACCTTTCAAAAACCAAGATGTTCAAGAACTATGCCAAAAATTCAATATCCAACATCGCTTATCCACTCCATATTACCCCCAAGGAAACAGCCAAGTTGAGGCTTCTAATAAAACCATCTTAAAAATCCTAAAGAAGATAGTTAATGAAGCTAGTCGTGACTGGCACTTACAACTAAATCCTGCCTTATGGGCCTACCGAACAAGTATCCGCACTCCTACTAGTGCAACCCCATTCTCATTGGTCTATGGATTAGAATTCATCCTCCCCATTGAGATCGAGCTCCCATCCTTGAGAATATCATTGCAAAACCTGATTATTGAGGAAGAAAATTGGGTGTCATAGTTGAACAAGCTGGAACTATTGGATGAGTGGTGCATGGATGCCTTGAATCGCCTACAAGTCTATCAGAACTGTCTCTATTGGAGCTATAATAAGAAGATCAAGAGATGGACCATTCAAATCAGAGAGCTCGTATTGAAGGAGAATTAGAAAAATACATACCAAATCCAAAAAGCAAAGGAAAGTTTTAATCCAACCGATTGGGACCCTTCATCATCACAGTGAACTACAAATCAGGAGCATATCAACTATCAACACTCAAATGTGAGCCTCTGTAGGAGCCCATCAATAGCTCCCATATCAAAAAGGTTTTATGCCTAAGCTTGCAAGGTATGAATCCAAAAATACAAACAAATCAAAAAATATAAAAATCCAAAAAATAAAATAAAATAAAGGATTGAAAATAGTAAAAATAAATCATCCTCTAGTGAAAACCACTTTTGTGGTGATTTGGAAAAGTACCTTGGTGAAAACCTAGCAAACAAGCGCCTCATGTAAATAAGCACTTTCCATCCACCATAACCTTTATGACTTGTTCTACATCATTCATCCATCGCATTCCATTGATCCTTCCATCACCCATCAACGTCTGCATCATAGCTTGATCTTGTGTTTGTATCACGTTCCCTCCTAGTACTACTTGGCACATTCCTAAGGTCAATTTTTCCTGCCTATATCAAAGTAGTCTATCGAATCACACTAGGGGTATTGAATCAAATTCGTGTATATTCTTCAAGTATTCCTTAAAATCAAAAAATCCAAAACATTCAGAAAATTAGAAAACCCAAAAACATCCAAAACATATCAAAATCCAAAAACAAGTCAAAAAGTCAAAAAAAGTCAAAAATAGAGTCGTCGTGTCGAACTATGAGTCTCTGAGCTCTAAACGTAGGCAAGGCCATCATCGATGTTCCCTTGAGACACATTAGGTCAGTCCTTTAGGAGTTCGTCATAATAAACTAGCAATCCATTTGTTCATTTCTCATCAATAAATGAGTATATGTCAATTGAACTACATGGTCTCCACATGTATAACGTAGGAAAGGATAATCTTCGATCAACCCCTGAGGCCCCTAGGATAGGTCCTTAGGTTAGGTTCTTGGTCAAAATATCAGAAAACACAAAAACATTATAAATTTTGAAAATCAAAACATTTGTAAAACATCTTGAAAATACCAAAAACAACCTCAAAACACATCAAAAACATTCAAAAAACCCAAAAAATCATCCATCCCGTTTCACAATCACCCAAAATAAACATCTAATCATAATAGATCATCATCATCCCAACCTTTGGTGAAACAATCAGAAACAAGTGTAGCAAATCGAAAGTGAAAACTCAAATGTCAAGATCTCAAGTCTAGGTCAATAAGTAAACAAGTTGGTAAACTCTTAAGTACTAATAGCCCATCATCCAGGTAGTCCCAAAATCATCTGATAACATCATGTCCTGGGATGCATCCTTCCTACAATGGACATCAACATCAGGCATCACTGTAGTTTAGTCTTGGCTAGAGGTATGAACATTAGCTTGTTTGTTTACTTGATCTTTGTATTGTTGATTTATCTTAGTGTGCTCATTCCAATGACCTCTCGATGATTTCTAAACAAAACAATTTAGAGAGAAAGGGATGGGGCATTGATCATTATCTTTTTATCTGTTGTGCTTGTTGGATATTCTTGTAATATAACCTTGGTCATGCTTACTTTGTTTGGTCTATAGGGGGGGTGTTTTGGTTATCTTGTTGACCACATGGGAAGGTTCTGCCTTTCTATGTTTTGGTCCGAGATGTTTGAAACTTCTGAAGTGCATCCTAGAAAATTTTCCATATGTCAAGTGTGAACAAGAATACTCCTATCTATTTGTCAAGTCAAAATCCATGGCACTAGATACCCTACCATCCTGGTTGTCTATACCTTGATGCATCGTATCTATGTGTTTTATCAAACATAAGGAAAGTCAAGTGTCGTTTGTGTCCCAATCCCTAGATAAGAAAATCATCATCACTCATCACCATATCTAATAAAGTCTCGATGACTCATGGACTTGTTGGAATTCTACATCTTCTTAGAATCAAGAGTTCATCCATCTTATTCTTCTCATTCTTATATCTCTACTAACATTTCTATACAAGTATCAAATTAGTGTGTTATATCAAAATATATGTGAGGCTACCCATGGTCACTAACTCTCTATACATCATCAAATCTATCTACATCAAACATCTGAGCTTTCTAATCGTCTTTGAGTTGAACTGATCTTAAATTTTTATCACGAGCTCGACCTAAAATTGAAATTTAGTGTTTGATCTCTCGAGGGGGAAGTGTAATTCCTTCTATTGGGGCAGTAGTAGGCCCTCTAAAAAAATTAGGAATTTTTTTAAATTTTGATCATGGCAATGTTATTCTTTGAACTGACGCAGTAGGTGCTTCGCTTCAAAGAGGGGAAAAATGTAGACACCGAAAAAGTCTTGATTGATACTACACATCTAATTCTGATCAACTAACACTGTTTCTTCGTAAATCATCTCAAATTGATCAATTAATTGAGTAATCAACATTATTTAATTAAAATCAACAAATTCAGCTATTAATCAAATAACTAAATTTATTGATGAATTCATCCTTCTAATTAATTATTCATCTTATTTAATTAAATCAAATCATTTAATTAAATCCTCTCATTTGATTAAAAATCAGTCAAATCAAATATCACATCTCCTAATTCACTCCAATTAATTAATTTTGGATTAATTAATCCTAAATCAACTTTCAAATCATCATTATCAAATCCTCTAGCTTTTAACTCCTCAAGAATTAAATCAACTACGATCAACTAACCAAGTTGCACATAAAATCAATTTCTTCTAATTATCTAATTACCTCAATTATCCTCACAAAGGCATATTCTAAGGAATATTCCCCTCAACCACCTCTAATTCAATTTCCCTCCAAAGGTTTTCAAAAAACTTTCACATCTGCATTTACTTGAACTCTTACAACCTTTCAAATCCTCTTACATCCTCTCAAATCTCATTCAATTCCTCTTACACCATTTCCAAATTCTCAACCAACAACATTTACTTTTCTTTCATCCTCCTCCACTTGCACATTTTCCAAAATGTGCTCCAACTTCCTCCAATAGAATTGTGACACTTGAAACATTCTCATTAGCTCTCATTTTATCCCACATTCACCAATTTCCTCTATTCTTCAACCCTTGGCTTCTATAAATAGAAGTATCCTTTTCATAATATGGATCCATAATTTCATGCATTTCCATTATAGTCATTTGAGTTCATAACATTCCATCATTTTTCACCCATTTTAGCTAGATTATATCCATTTTCCATACTTGGATCATCTTCAACATCAAAGCTTATCAAATGGATTGGAAAGGGCTTCTTTCCACATCAAAGGAGCACCACTCCCCCTATGGGATGAAGGTTTTGCTAGTTTAATGTAGATTACATGCTTCATTATGTTAATTTCTTGTTTATTTCATGTTTTCTCTTGAATTGGTTAAAGAATCTCATAGGGAGCATTAGATTTGATTTTCTAACATGTTTGACTCTTGTTAGCTTGTGCAGGTTTTGTGCTCACAATTCTTAAGTCCATAAAATGGTTTGAAGTGTAGTATTATTGGGGATACTCTAAATTCTCTTGCCTCTAGTTATGCAGTTTCAGTGTAAAAAAAGACCAATTTCCTTCAGAATGGGTGGAATTGGAAATAAGTTGATCTAGTTCACCTGCTCTTGAGCTAAGTTTTGAACTAGGATGAGGAACTTTGATGGAGATAAGTGCTTTCACAATAAGTGGCCATAGAAGTCTTTTAATATTGTCCACATGGAAACCCATCAATTTCTCATACTCTATTTTGACAAATGCACTCAAAGATGAACCATGGATTTCAAAGTCATTATGATCCTTCCTGGTGGCTTGTAGATGCTCGAAGAGGGTGGTAGAATTTTTTCTACCTCTTCAACATCTCTTGCACAACTCTAGTTGGTACCTAAGATAGGCACACTTTTTATATTGATGAATCCAATTTCCCAAGCATGGTCAACAAGCCCTATGGTTTGAGAATATTATCTTTATCCCATAACACCACTACTAGCTTGATATCAATTGTGTATGATGTAAAAGTGATATCTCATTTATACAAAATCTTGCATGTTTTACTCATCTTTAAAAAAGGATGTAACATTGTAACTCATTTGTAATAAAATAAATCATTGTGTTATTCTTCATTATTCATTTGCAATAATATCTTTCATTGAGTAATTAAAACTAATGGTATTAGATTTCTACACTCCATGATACTGTCACTTTTGTCATTTTTCAATTACTTAGGTTATATTTTTTAAGTGGAAAATAAAAAAATAAAATGGAGACAAAGATATAGTAATATAATTTAATAACAATAATATAATACTAATATTTACATTAATGTAGAATACTAAAAAATATAATAGTATAATAATAATTTAATAATAACAATAATATAATAATAATATTATATATTAATAATAATATAAATTAAAGAATAATTATATTTTAGTAATTATAATAGTATAATATTATTAATAATATAATATTAATATTAATACTACATAATCAAATGTGTAACACAAAATCTCAAAATCCTTGATTGTATTGATTCATAAAATATTGTGTATAAAAGGAGACAAGAGTATTAATGAATATCACTCATATGTGCCTCAATTGAGACTACATATTGATACTATAAGAAAAAAATTTACAATTCTTTGAGAAGCTAAGACTCATTAAAACCTATCTAGATTGTCCTAAAATATATTTCCCAAAATCCCCAAAATGAGGCTCAAAATTCCTTTTTATAGAAACAAGGGAGAAAACAAGCTAAAATCCTAGAATAGATGTCATATTTTCATTTGACATTCTCACATGACAAGACAAAAATTGGTACAACCAATTTAGAGAAGACAAAAATACACCTTCAGTGAAGCAAAATTGATGATGAGGTCATTGTATAAGTTGCAACTGATGTTGAACATGCCACTCCACCTATTCATTATATTGCTCAAGCCATGAGTTGTAATCATCCTCTTTTGGCCACTTCAAATTTATTTTTCTAGACTGCATTGTTATGGACATTATACTTGGCATCCATAACTACCTTGGTTTCCTTAATAAAATATCCAAACTAGATTCCAACTTTATTTACTCATCAATTGTATTATTCAATACAGTCAAATTAGGCTTACCATTTGAGCAAATAAATGAGCACATGGTTGGGATGACAGTCCCAAACTCCCTTTCCAAGCGTGCAAAGGCTTAATTATTCCAGAATAATCCAAGATTTTAGGCATTACTCCCTATTTCAATGTTCCAAATGCTTTCAATTTATTCTTCAATTGGAGATCCAATTTGGATTGGAATGTTGAGATCTCCCCTAATAGTCCAATGGATTCATTGGCCTCTGATTATCTTGGGGGCATTTTTGTCAAAATTTACAAATTTGGTGATTTCTTCCATGGAAGTTGTTCCAAGAATTCAGGTACTCCGAATTGCCTATAGAGACATCACCTGTTGATTATGCTTAATGAAATCATTTTTAAAATTTTGTAGCTTCCTCAAGCATCTTCCAACCTATGCAAAATATTTGACAACCTGTGGCTAAGGATGTCATCTATAATATTTGTTGCAATTTTTCACACCTCATCCTTGGCTACTTTCTCATATTATTTGCTTTTCTTTAACCCTTCTTTTAATTCTTTTATTCTCAAAGATAGAGTTTCTCTATCTTGAGATGAAAATTCAACAGACCCTGACTGGGGAGTGGAGGGGGGGGGGCATCCAAGCTTTGGGAAGGTGGAAATTGAGATACCTCTTTATTGTATTATAGAATTAATTTATTGTGTGCCTCTTGCAACTTATTATAGTCTTCTTGCATCTTCTTGGTTGTTGCTTCACTGAACAATGTTGTGCTCACTATTAGGGATGTAGCTTGAGTAAGAGTAGTGTTAGTTAATCTTTTAATAATCAAATTCCCAGAAAACTCATTGACATCCACTTGAGGCTTATTGTGATCATGAGCTATGGACCAAATTGCTAAGGTTTCATGCCTAGTACTGAAACTTGATCCAAAATATAAGTCCTTAGCCTACTCATCTGATATAAGTACCTCAACTCCAGCCTCTTGCCTCCTTATTGTATCCAATACAATAGTAGAGGATATACTCCAATTTGGTAATATGAGGCACCCACTATCTTTGACAATCTGTCTTCCCTCGGGAGAAATATTCCTCAACTTAAAATTCACCTTTTCCATAACCTCTTTGGTTATGTTTTTCAATTCTTCCTTGGTGGCTTCCTTCTTTGCTTCTCCTTTTGCTTTGTTTAGTTCACTAAGGAACTTTGCCAACTTATTCTTGATTAAGAAGTCCTTGCATTCTCTGGACTTCAAAAAGTTGTTGTTAGTCATAAATTATGTGCAAATGAGGGCCCTGGCATAATTTATTTCTTCATGCCCACCCCCCAAATCAATCATCATCCTATTTTGGGGTGGATCATCCAATGGAGCTCTTGGAGTGGAGGGAAAGATTTGGTTCACCTCTTCTTCATTAATAATTTTTCTCCTACGTCTTCTGTTCCAATGGAGTAGTCAACCAGAGGTTGTACCCCACTTGGTGTATCTTGAGATGCCCTTGGAGGTGCACTTGAACTTGCAGGCCCTACATCCTTTTGAACAAATTGTTCAACTTCTTGTTCTCTCAGCCTTTCCTTCATAGTTGCAGTTAGTACCACTGGGATTGGTGCATTTGCAACAATATATTCATACTTTTATAACATAGCATGGAGCCTACTAAATGGGTCTTTGATCTTTGCACATGCTCCTTGGTATGAAGGATTTGCTTTATTCCTCTTCTCCTCAACCCAATAGATTTTGGCCCATTTTTCTTTCATCATCTTGAACTCATCGTCATCATTGCAGTTTCTAATCACATCCTCTATGATATTGAGCTTATGATAGTAATTGGACCTCTTAGCATCTTGTCTAATCTGCTCAATGTAGTGCTTAGGGTCACAATTTTGGAGGATTTCTACTCTCATTCTGTACGACTACAATAAAGAAGGCGACAAACCAAATCCTTCCTTAGCCGTGACTTCAAAATATGAGAAAAATGTTGTAAAAGGAAGAGTTGAGCCTTTCTTGCTAATTTTGAGATGAAACTTATCAGTTTCATTCAGCTGCCACATAATCTCTAGGAAAGCAAGCTTATCTGGCACATATTTTAGAAAGATGCGAGGTTGCACAAGTGAACCATATATTCTAGTTATAGTGGTATCTGAGTGCAGATACCAATCACCCTAGTTGTGATTTATTCCCTTTTTAGGATTCCTCTCCTTTGGCCTTAGGAATTTCATTATGTTGTCTGATATCCTCTATGTAGATTGAAATCCTAAATTCTTTAGGACCACATGAACAAATAAATCAAAATCCACATAGCAGTATTACACTGCATATCCCAAATATGAGTCCATGTTTTCACAAGCATTTGGACTCCCTCCTCGTTCACCATTCTTAGCCTCATGGGGCGACTCCAAATCTCCCCGCAACTGTGTAGAATTAAGTGATATAGTAAAGAATACCATCTAAAATGGATGTAAAAATCCTTGTCTGAGATAGTATTTAATTGGGAATGCATCGCCTCTGCAATGTATGATGTATAATAAAACTCTTTATTTAAATCCCTATGTTTCACATCAACAACAAACATCATCATATAGACAGAATTAGCACCTTCCTGTCTTCACCCAAGACCTAGCACAAAGCATAATATGTATTCACAAAATAGTTCTCAAATATGTCACACTTGAATGGCTCAACCTCATCTTTGGAGAACTTGACAATCTTCCTCTCTACATCTCTCCTTCTATGCTTGGGTAGCCACATAACCTTGTAACTGTATTTGTCTTGGGAAAAATTTCTATTCAAGGCACTAAAACTAATTGGCACACTTGCAGTTACATTGAGGTTAAAAAACTCGTTGATATAGTGCCTGGTCAAATATAAGAGGACACCTCCATGCCTATTTCTTATAATTTTGTTCCCTACATCATACCTCCAAGCAATGGCTCTGATGAGGTCTAAATTCACAAAAATATTTGGCACAACCATTTTTCCCAAGTCCATGCACCATAAGTTTGAAATTGGTCTATTTGCAAGGCTTCTCTTATAACCATATTCAAACTTATTCCATCCCTATTGAGGGATGGTAGCATCCTTGACAACACTAAATTTATCAAGAAATTTGTCTATTATCACCCCGGTGCCTTGATCATGCATAGGCCTTTAAGAGGATCTAGGTAATTTTTTTATCAAGTCTTCCTCAAGACTCCTCTTAGCTCCACAAGACTTGGTAGAATATTAGCTTGTAGGTGTTTCTGAATATACTAGGTTTTTTAAGTCTTAACCTAGCTAGGGATTTTCCTTATAACACCAAAAAAAAATCACTATGTATTGTAAACCCTAATTTATATGATTCCAAAATTATTTACAATTTAGAATAGATAATGAATTTCTTACCTGTTTGTATGCTCTAAAACCCTAATTTTTCTCTTGAAAGATTGCAAAAGTTGTGCCAATTCTTGAAATCCCTTTGCACGAATTCTCAACCACTTTTAGCAATAATGAATTACTTAACCTTATGTAATTCTTCATATAATAGTGGTAGGAAATAGTCATTCATTGCAATTAAGGCAAACTCAAGTGAAATGAATGTTTGTAAGTATTCTTTTGCCAAAATTGAATAATAGTCATCAATATAATTTTAGCGTGGAAAATCTACGACCATCGCATCCTCTCAATACATCACAAGAAACATTTGAAAGTATTTGGTTGAAGTTGTGATGCATTAGAGTGAGTGACACAACCAGGAGTCACCAAGTATCCACTAGAGCAAGCCCATGGACATGTAGATGAAGAGAACACCATCATATTTTTGAGTAGCCATGAGTGGATGAAAAATGTGATGAACTGAGAATTTGTGATCGAATGAGAAAGTCATGTGTATAATGCTTTTGTCTTTATACGAGTGCACCATCGTAACTTTGGATAGCTTTCACGAAATATAACTCACAATGTAAGAGGATATGCAGTTGCACCTTTTCATCATGACATAATGTTATTCCTGAATTTCCACTATGGTTGCCAAATATTGTCACATCCAAAAACATATTTTTTTCATCCCCAATGTAGGCATTTCCCTACTTCCTTCATAGTTAATTAAAAATGAAAATAAGGGAACTCATATTCAATGATATATCATATATCTCCCAAGTAAAAGAATCCAAAGAATAAAGATCTTTCAAAATCTCTTTATAATTGTTCTTTAAATTTATTTCCCACTATTCATCTACTAGCCTTTTATTATTGCTTTTATAACTTTGGTGCATGCCCTCTACTTTGGTTTTCCCTAAAAAAATATGATTAATACTCAATGAAAATTGAAATAATTTTTAGAATATCAAAAATAGAAGATGAATAACTTTTAGCAAAAATTTTGAGCCATTCTTCATAATCTTCATTACTTGGCTAATCTACCTTTATGTTTTTCTTCCACTTATTCATACTAGTATTGTACCTGGGTGCAAATTTGACCTCTCTAATAAAATTTTCCATCCTCCTTGTCTAAAATATCAAGATTTTATTTAGTTGGTGAGTAAATAGAATAGGATCCACCTTTTCATCTTTTAGTAAAGAATTCACAAAAGTAGACACTAGGTCATTAAATTGATCCTTCCAACCACATCATTTTATTTTTTCCCTATTATTCCTCCATAGCTTTGATTTTAGAGGTGATAATAGGTTAGAATTCCTATGCTTTCTCCTTCAATGAAGCCTTTGTTTTATTCATAAAACTAGGCATTGTCATACAACAATTATCTTACTTCATATATGTCACATCGATTTTTTTCTCTGATACCAAATGTAACATACTAAAACTTAAATGTAATATAATATGATGACATGACAAGTTATGATAATATTTACTTTCAATTTTTGTAAATATGATATTTATTTTCATTTTGACTTATATAGTGTTATTTGAGTTTTAGTATGTTATAATATATTTCTACAATTTTGTTGGAGCTACCTAGTGCATAAATTTGGCATTTATATGCATTTTCTCAATAGAAACTATCCTTCAAAACCATTTTACATTAATTTCATCCAACTTGAGATCATACTCTCATTTTTTACCTAGGTCTTTCTAAAAACTTGTGCTACACTCCCATAGGTTGTCAACCATTCTAATGAGATTATACACCTTGGTCTTAATCACACACTTAATCAGTTCCTCAATAACTTGATTGACCTTTATATACAATTCCTACCTATTTTACTTTGATTTTTATAATTGACCTCTCAATCTATTTGCCTCTTGCAAAGCATCACTATCTTGAGATGCACTAGGAGGGGTGGTAGTGTTTTTCCTTTCAAGCTCTTCAATTGTACCTTCACCCTATTTTTCATTGCCTCTTTACTTGTTAAGGTCTACTTCAAATTTATTGTCTCATCTTTGGATTTCTCATGTTCTTTATATAATCTTCTAGCAATGACCTCATTGAATTGATTTGTGTGCACTACTAAGGAAGCAACCTCTAGAAGAAACACCTCTACAAATAACTTATTACATATCTAAAAGAAAACATTCCAATTTTGGTTTATTTTCTACAAGGCCAAGTGTCACATAGCCAAGGCTTCATTTTGATGATCAAAATGCAATCCCTTAATGAATTCACATGCCTCTTATTGACTATTGAGTAATACATCAATTCTTCTTTTGATGGTGCCTAGCATCATAACACCAAAGATACTCCACCCTAGTAATAAGAGGAAATCACTCTCTAATTATTTTTCTCCCCAACTCTAGAGTGATATCTTCAATATTGAAGTCAAACAAGGGTTTGAACTCTTAGCAATGTCCTTTTTCATCATCCCCTATGAGTTCTTTCATTTCTTTCCTTCAAAGAACCTTTTCTCTTTCAACTTTAACAATAATGCAAGTTAAAAACTCCCTAGTCTTTATGAATCATCATCTACAAGGAATTCATCACATAAATTTTTCCTAATATCCATCATATATGTGGTTTGGAAGATTTCTTGCATCAAGTCAAAGTTTGCAGAGGACTAGAACTTCTATTATCATTATCTTTAGGGAATAAGGCATGTGGAACCACTATATTTGTAGTGGGAAAAATATCCCTAGTCAAATCTACCATCAAATAATCAATTAAGGGGACAACATTATCCTAGACTTGTTTTGTTATCATTTTATATTTTCCTTGTATTTTCTTTACAAACATATATGGTGATGTAGGTTGGTCACATGAATATTCATGCGGCAATTTATTTCTCTTCGGATTTCATGACCACTCTATTGTTAGTGCTACTAATGGTGGGGATATAAATAACCATAATCTTAAGTGAAGAGACAAGACCAACGTTCTTCTATAAAGTTTTGATCGACAATATTTTTAAAGGCTTGTGCCTCTAGGAAAGTTCCTTTACCTTCTCTAACATTTTCTTCATTTTTCAAAAGGATCCTCAGTTTCATGGAAGGTGTCATTATGTTCAAGGCCCAATTACTTATTTTTTCTTTCTACATATCCCATATGCATCCACCCTTCCCCAATCATAGTTTTTTCTATACTACTTTGGTAGTTTCTTATAAGATCTTCATGTTCATGGTAAGAATGTTGGAATCCACCTTTTCGCATACTTTTTATTAATTTATCAATAAAACCTTTAGGTCTAAAATATCTATGATCTACAAGTATCTAAGGATCTTCCCCACCTCTTCAAACCCTTATTTATTATAAATCTAAAATTTATGTTCTAAATGAACACATGGTGGCATAAATTTGGGCTTCTTGCGTTTCTTAAAATATTTAATATTTACAAAATGCAATTACCTCATTGCTTCTAGGTATGCAATCTTGTCTAGCACATCATGAGATGGGATATGAGGTGAGATGGTGGCTCCATAAATCCTAATGAATATGCATTTTAGAAACAAAAACCAATCCTCCTAACTATTGTATAATTTCTATTTGGGTACATATTGAAAATGCCTAGGGAATAATTTGATCTCATATAATCATCTAGGTCTAACAAAGCATAATTTATTCAATATTGGTGATACAAAGAGATCTTCAGCTTGAAAAAAGAGACGTGAGTGATTTATGTCCATATGTACTATTAATGTTGATAGGCTTTAACTTGTTATTATCTAAGAACTTGAACTTTACAAATAGTTTACTATCAAACTCTCTAGTCATAGAAAATGGAAAAAGGAAACACAATAATGAATATCACTTGAAACTCTTATCACAAATGGGAGCAATGGAGTTCTTTAAACTTTGTCAAATTATTGTGTATATGATTGGCTAGAAATGTCCCATAGTTAAATAATGTATTGACATATGGATTCTAATTGTCTTCATAGAAGGCAAGCATTCCCACACCCATCTTATCATCCACAATAGTGACCAAAATTTGGCACATTCCTTAGTATACCTTCTAAAATTAATATTCAAGCTTATTTTTCTTCAGAGGTTCAACTTCTTCCTTGGATGTGAGGAGCAATGGTTCACCTCTCTTCTGGCTTGAATTTTGGAAACTTTATAGATCAACACAAATGATAATATTTTTTCTTCACTACAACTAAAGTTGCATAAGTTGCATGTTAGAGTGAGCAATACGTCCCTAGTCTATATTTTGTCTACCTTTGTTCACCATCATACATTTTTGTAGCACAAATAATAATGTTTGGATTGCCACAATAGTTAGGTAACACCAAATTTACAAAATCTAGTTGTCATACATTATTAATAGAACTATGTTTGTTTCTTTTATAAAACATCCCCATAAAAAGGTGCCTTCCTATAATTATGGCTATTGCATATATAATACCTTGTCATCCACAAAATACTCTATAAAAATGGTCCTTTAAGTAATATAAAACTAGTGTTTCCCTTGACAATGAGGGTGTCTATAACAACCTAAGGTTTTCTTTCTATTATAGTATGGAAATATGGACACATGTAAATTTAACACCCTCTCGAACACTATCAAGATAATACAATGCAAGCCTTTGTATAGTAAAAAAGACATAAACACTAGTTTTATTAAAAAATTGAATAGTCTTTCAATTATAACAAACATTAACTTGTGACAAGGAGATTTAGAGTAGACTTTCTCAAAATATTCAAGGCTTATAATATAATATAGAACCCAAGTACTTGACTTGACACAATATCCAAAAAAATGTGACCCTCGGCTTACAAACTCCTTCAACTTACTCAAGTTCCAATTGGCTTCTTAGAGCTTCTTTGTTGGCTAATTTGCAATTCCCAACCTAGGCTTTTATGGTTGCAAAGAGTTAGAAGAAATTGGGGCTCTCTAGAGCTTGAATTAACCTTTACATGAATTCTCAAGACAAGATTGTATTAAGGCACAAAAAAACCGATCTTAACTAATGAGACCTTGTGTGACATTTGAATCCTATCTCTAGGACTATCCTCCATGACACAATACAAGTTGTGCATAAAAGTGCCCACAATGTCAATTCTCTAAATACTTTAGCCACCCTTATGTCCTACCATGTAGATGAATAGGACCCACACCTTCAAACCTTTAGAGTTAGCACTTACACCTAGTAGGTCATTGGAACTTGAACTAAACAAGGATTAACCATTAGCTAATAAAAAACCACTATATGGCACAGGGCGGTATGAGAATACATAACATAATAGGGCCCACAACTTGCGTGGACCAATAAGTATTGGGTAACGTTCATTATGATCAATGGCTAGCATGCGAGCAAACAAAGATCGGACGGTTAGCACATACCAGTCAAAACAAAGAAGCTAGATGGGATAATTAGCCGCTATATGATGTCCTTTCACTACCAAATAGGAATACACCACGTAACACAAGGTGTTCATATTTGTATGGGATGGGATATCTACGAGCTTTTGTGTGTGGGGCCAACACCTCCTTTGTCACCAAACAATAGTTAAAAGTATACACCAATAAAAAATATCAATTAGAAGACGAAGTTCCATTGATATGGATAATTTATTGGTTTTCAATATTGATCATTTATTACGTCGAAGGCGTCCTCATGCTGAGGTTTTCCAACCTCTTTTGACGCTGAACGGAGCAGATTGCAATGGACTACCATGTAAGGAATTTCAGCCGTTCATCATTTTTTTACTTTGAGGTGCTCATCTCTGTTTCCTCCTCAACGGTTTTGATTTCTTGCGAGGCGATGCAAGAGGTTTACGTTCATCCTGACCATCCGCAGAAATCAGTATGCCGCTGTACGAAAACGAAGTGACAGTGCGTATATATCTTATCCTTCAGTGATGATCTGCCCTTTTCCAAACTTTAACGTTAATTAACTACTCAGCTACTCCTTTCCACTTGATATTGTTCCATGTCTTGTTAGTTCATAATTTCTTAGATTTGTTGATTGCTTTGAGAGACATAAGAGTGCAATTTATTAGTTTTAGCTTTTGAGGTTATAGTTTTTGAGGGAGGTCACAAAGGAGGTTGGGTTTTTTTAATGTTGTGCAGAATGTTACAAATTTAATTTACATTTATAAGCCAGTTGAATGGTTGAGAGTATTTATAAGTACATTTTAAAATTCTATGTTGTGTAAATGTTTTGAAATGAATTAAAAAAATAAAGTGAGGACAATAGTGGTTGAGAATAGAGACATTTTTTATGTATCACCACCATACATCATCTACATTATTCATATTTTTTAAAAGATAAATTCATCAAATCACTGAGAACTAGATATGCTAACTATTTTGTTTTGCTTAAGAAGATGTTAAGAGGTACAAAATATTTTACAATCCATGCTAGTTTGTGAAGAGTGAAAAAAGTAAACTAAATCATAGTGAGAGAGAGAGAGAGAGAGAAGGTGAGACAAAACACCATTCTAGGGTAAGAAAATTATTTAGATTTTTTTTTTAATTTTAATATTTTATCTCTAATTTTTATTTTTAATTAAAAAACATTCAATTTATATCTTCCCATTGTGTGTGTGTGTGTTAATTTTTTAAATGTTGCTTGCAAATATGTTTGCTCTATCATATAACCTATCATAGGGATAATTAAGCATGTTAATACATATTGTCTTAAAGACATTTAAGAGACCTTTGATAGAATGCTTAATCAAATGAAGCAAGAAATTTGTAACATGAACCCTAAATTTTCTTTTACCAAAATATCAAGTATATTATGATCAAGAAATGGTAAACAATGAACATCTCTTTTTGTATGATTGTCAACACCCTTTTCATATGATTGTCTATGATATTAACAAGTGGTGTACATATGTAGAGATTGATGATGAGGTAAAATAGGGGTTAATAAAATCCCTTAGGAAGATGTACGACACCAATGATGCAACTAAACTTTAAAAGCAATAAATTCAATTTTTCAACCTTTAAGGTCTTGCATTTAGAAAACCAAAGGCTAGAACTAATAAGGTCACTCTTGCACAAAAAAGACTCTACTGGATGGAAGACATGGCATGGAAATGATATAGCACACCTAAAATATATTTCCATTCAACCACTCTCACAAATTGTTTGCTCCTCTATAAGAGAGAAATTGATCCACCTATAGCTTCCTCCACTCAATCAAGAGGAGAAAGGTTACCTCTAATTAAATGGAGAAGGTAATTGCAATCCATATTTGTGATAATACCAAGATCTTTGGATAGAATGCCAGTATCAATCAAGCAACAAATGTCAAGCAATCACACACTCCTACCTGTGAGATAAATTAAAAACATAAAGTAAAGAAAAAAGATTAAACTTGAAAATGGATTAATCAACATATCATTAACCCATGAAATAAGTGTACAAATAGGAGAGAGGGAAGAAACTACCACCCAAAATAGTGGAAAAGACTAGGCAATCAACTCCCACTAACTAAGACTGGTGGCGAGTTAACTTTCTCAACACTTGAAAGAGGTGGCAACATAATTCTCACTAACTGGGACACCTAAGTAATCGTAAGGCCATGCGTAAATATCTATGTGCATAATATGTATGAAATAATATATACATTAACACCCCCTTAAGAATAGCTTAGGTGGGCACAAAGAAACTAGGTCCCAACAATAAGGCCTAATAAGGTACCCAAGTATAATGTAATCTCTCATAAAGTGGAGAAAGAGAGAAAACTCAATGGGAAAAAACTCGACACTCTCACCACCTTCCCCCCCCCCTCTCCTCCCTGAAAGAGAGAAAATAAAGTGAAGAGGACTATAAATCCCCCCCAAAGAAGCCATGTGATGTGAGACACATGATTTAGTGATTCAAGATGGAGTTGATGATGATGATATAGTAGCAACTAGATAATTTCCCTTAGATTTCTCTTTACATTTTTCCTTTTCCTTAGTAGATTCTTGAGTTGACGGAGATTGTTTGATAGATTTAGGAACCATGTGTTATGTTCTCAAGAAGATGTAAGAGGTGTTCAATCTACTTCAAAAAAAATGTGTTTATTGTGCCCATGTTTCTTGCAATAGGATTCCTATTTCTAACATTTCTTAGTCTCTTTGTTCTTTTAAGTGTTTTGTTTATTTCCCTTGTTGTTTGAAGCCTGTTGTTTCCCATTCCCAACAATGAGGGATTGGGATTTTCAAGACTTCAATGTACCCATTTATATTAACTTATCATGCTCCCTAGTCAAATTGACTATGAAGTTATCTAGATAAGACATTTTTCACATAGTTCATAGATCCCTTTTGGTGGATTAGAAGGTAGATACAATCAGCGATAATTTTAAGAACCCTCTGGGAAAAGGTGCAAAAACCTGGTGAATATTGCATAATTCCCAAAAAAATATTAATTTTATTGGTAATTTTTTTCTTTTTTCAGGAAAAAAATATAAATTCAATTGGTGAATATTTTGTAATCACTAGAAGTTTGTAGAAAACCTTGGTGAATTATAATTTTATTGAAACCAATAAAATATTTTTATTGGTGATTAAAACCTATTTTCAAACCAATAAAATATTTTCATTGGCGAATTAAACCCGTTTTCTATTGAAAATATTGATGAACAATGAACCCAATTGAAGTTGCGCACTCTTCAAAGGATTAGGCATGAAAGACACCATCCACAAGAAAGTGTTGCAACATGAGCAAGAAGATAGATGATTGATCAAATGATGATCTATTGATTGATATGATGATCTCGAGTATGTTACAAATGTACAAGCACCTTGTATATATAGGCAAGGTGTGATGAGGTAGGATAACTACCCTTGATAAGAACATTAAATTCCTAATGCAAATAATAAATGCATGAGATAATGCATAGGAAAACTATTAAATGCCTAGATAACTAAAATTAAATAATGAGACATGGCCCCATTATAACCAACTTTTAGAAATGACAACTAGGAATAACTTAACTCCTAAGTAAACTTATTAATGTGAATAGGTCCTCACTAATAAATAGTTAGGAAATAACCCCATTCACACCAACACCCCCCATAAGTGTAACTAGGGAGTGTAGTTATTATGAAAATGATGCAATATGGAAATGCAATATGGGTCCCAACAATGAGGCCATATTAGGTACCCAGGTACAACTAATCTCTCACAAACAAAGTAAAGGAGAAAACCCAATGGGACAAAACTCCTCTCCAAAAAAAGAGATGCAATGCAAATCATGTAAAAGTGATAGAAGTGATGTATGGAGGTCTCAACATCAATACTCCCCAAGAGCTACATCCATAAAAAGAGTACAATATAATGACCCCTCCAATGAAGGGAAATATGGAGACTAGATTGCCCCCCCATAATGAATTATCATCAAAACCATGGAAGAAAGTTTGAAGCTAAAAGAGAGCCCAATGACGACAAACCACATGTCTCCCCTTAGGAAGAAATAAATCCAATGGTAGATGTGTAAGATATTCCAAATTCATTATGAAATGAGAAGGAAGAAGTCTCACCAATGAAATCTCTGAAGAAGAATCAAGTGCCTCCAAAGCTATCTCACAAAAATCAGGGTCCCCAATTAAGGAAGAAACAATGGAATGAGGAGACTCTAATTTCCTCCAAAGAAGAATATGCAAAGAGGAGAGTTACCCCCTCAAGTGTGTCCTCCAAACTTGTAGACAAAGAATGATAAGACAAATCTATAATAACATAAACAAAGGCATCCTACAACCATAAATCTAAAAAAATAAATATATCCTACTTTGTTGAAGTCTTGGAATCACTTGTCAACCCGTAGTAATGAGTTCTCATGTCTCCTTACAAATGAAAACTGAGTCAGATGTGAACTCAATTGTGTTGCCTCACTATGTAATCTGATAAAATGAAAGAAGATTATGGGTTATATCAGGAATATAATGAGCATTATACACTGGTCGTGTACCCAAGTCAACATCACACATACCAACAACATGAACAAACTCATTGTTTGTATTCAATATCTTATCAAAATATGATTCTCTAAGTGACCCTACAATAATATGATAAAATGAACTAGTAATATGTTCTAAAGCACCCGAATCAATAATCCATCCATTAGGTCCATCAACATGAGTGGTAATCAATGCATGAACCTTTTCTTTCAAATCTCTAGTAGTGATTCCTACAGTCCCAATGTTAGAAATGTCCTCATGTTTGGTAGAAGGAGAGTGTGAATGAGAGGATGAAGAAGGAATGGAAATATGATGTTCCTTAAGGAGTTGTTTCAACTCATGAATTTCCTTCTTATAGAAAACTTGTTCACAATGTCCAATCCTTTACAAAAGGTACATGTAGGTTTCTCCTTCTTGGATTTTCCCTCTTTAGAAGAGCTGGTGGAAGTCTCACTAGATTCTGCCTTAGGCTTGTTTTTTTTCTTCCCTTTCCACTTAGGTGGTGTGATTATCAATGCATGAGACTTAGAAGTGACATCATGTTGGCTAAGTTTTGATTGTTCCCTAGTGAATCTCTCACAAAAAGTCTTAAATTAAGGAAATGAAAAATGAAGCACCTAACCCATCCATGGTGGAATAAAAAAAAGTGGAAAAATATGCAAATGCACCTTTCAATTTAGACAAAATAAAAAATATAAATTCCTTATCAATTTTATCTTTCCCACAACCCACTAATTGAGTTCACAAAGACTTGAACCTCACCAAATAATCCTCAATAGTAGTGAATGAATCGGTAGAAAGAGATACAAATTCTGCTTCTAGTTGTAAAGATCTTACATCACTAACAAAATAATGAAGAATAAGGAGTTAGAAACATGTAGTGCAATCAAGCCCATCGCCTCATCACATTTGTTTTTATGTGCAAATTTCTCATATTCCCTAGGAAAATCAGGTTGTTCCTCACCCAAGGTAGATCATAATCTCCTAGACCAAAGAAATCTTTGCATCCTCACCTTCCATGTGATAGTTATGAGGAGTAAGAACCTCAAATATTGGTTCTTTCATTAGAGTCACAAACAAAAATTGAGCAAAAGACAAAATATCTAATAGAACTGATGTGAAACTCCCAAAATATGATTTTGAACTGAAAATGAAGCCTCTCAAATCGAATAGACCTTCTCCAAATAGCAGTATGTCCAAGTAATCAAGAAAATTCCACAAATTGAAAAAAATCAATGGATTTTACACAGTGTTGAATATGAGAAAAGTGCATGGATAGAATGATAGAGCTCTTTATCACCTTTGCAATGCCACTAGACTCTCCAAAATTCGACAATCTGGCAAAAAGATGTTAGCGCGGGATTTCAAAAGGAAGAACTAATTTTAGTTGGCTATAATTTGTACCTGCAACAAAACCTAGAAAAATGGTCAACACCACTATGAAATACGCAAAACCAGCTTTCCGTCAATATCTTTTTTGTGAAATTTTGACACCTTGGCGAAAAGTTATGGAAAAATGAAAAAATACATGTATTAGGCACTCTACAGACTAAATTGGGGAAAAAATTCAACACCTGGGCACTAGGTCTTGGTTAGCCATGTGATTTGGTGAAGTGCAAGAGCAAACACAAAGCTTGGTGGCAGTGGGGATGAGAACGAGTGGCGATAGGGTGACACCGCTCCCCAAGCGTGGAGCTCCTAGTTTTCAATGGAACCTTCGACGAAGATGAAGGGGTTGGTGGGGTTAAGGAACAAATAGGCAGTAGGAGGAAATGTTGACTATAGAAGGTTAAATATCAACAAGCAATGAATTACGATGGCCAATAGGAAAAGTCTTGATCGAACGTGCTGACAAAGTAGAGTACGGCCTACAGATTAATAAAGGTCGCTGACCAAAAAAATCACAGGGGAAATATGTCCTGTAAAAAATAAAACCTCTGACAAAATATTTTGCACACATAATAAATCCACCAATAAAATAATATACATCCACCACCAAAATAAATATTATGCCACAGTCTTTAACTTGACCACCAAATAAATATGCCTGCAGAATTTAATATTAAACCATCATAAAATAAATTAGCCCAAACTATAGAAAAATTTGCCTAATGATAATTAAAATTTAACTTGTGAATATTATGTCGCAGAAATTTTTCATGATAAGGGGGGATTTTTTTCTCACCAACTGTATGGATCTGTATAGTACAGATTTTTTGCCTAACTGTTGCAAAAAACCTTTGATGCCTCCAAAATAAAAGCTTCAAATTTCAACGATTTGAAAGGCATTTTAGGGGTTTTTGGACCTCCTAAATGCAATGGACGGGTCAGATCTGACCCAATGTGCTTCAAAAATTGACTAAGTTCCAAATGATGACAACTAACATATAATGAAAACCCTTGAACCTGTAATAAAATTATCCTCATCTCAACTCTCCAATTCAAGATGGACTTTTTAAGGCCTATGCTCTGATACCATATTGAAAATAGTGATGAACAATGAACCCAATTGAAGTTGTGCACTCTTCAAAGGATCAACCATGAAAGACACCATCCAAAAGAAAGTGTTGCAACATGAGTAAGAAGATAGATGATTGATCAAATGATGATCTATTGATTGATATGATGATCTAGAATATGTTACAAATTTGCAAGCACATTGTATATATAGGAAAGGTGTGATGAGGTAGGATAACTACCCTTGATACAAACATTAAATGCCTAATGCAAATAATAAATGCATGAGATAATGCATAGGAAAACTATTAAATTCCTAGATGACTAAAAGTAAATAATGAGACATGGCCTCATTATAACTAACTTCTACAAATGACAACTAGGACTAACTTAACTCCTAAGTAAACTTATTAATTTGAATATGTCCTCATTAATGAATAGTTAGGAAATAATCCCATTAACACCAACATTTTCAAACCAATAAAAAAAATTGTGGCAAATTAGACATGTTTTCAAACTAAAAAAATATTTTCATTGGAAAATTAAACCTATTTTTTAAACCAATAAAATACTTTTGTTGGCGAATTAAACATGTACTCAAACCAATAAAATATTTTCATTGGTGAATTAAATCTATTTTCAAACCAATAATTTTTTTTTTTGGAAAATTAAACTTGTATTCAAACCAATGAAATATTTTTGTGGAAAATTAAACTAGTATGCCAATAAAAATCATAGCATGGGTGGTGAAAATATCAAATTCCATATATCATTCTATTCTAGGATGAATTTTCCACACACCTAAATTCCTACCTAAAGTATCTGGAAAGAAGATTTAAGTGTCAAAATATTTATAAGTTCTGATTAGAAGTGAGCAAAATTTATTGTGACTTGGTAGTGGATATTGATAATGATTAAGGTACAATAATCCATTTATTTTTTTATCTTTTCAATACTTCAAAGTACTTTTCCTGAAGCCAAATGTCAATCCAAACAATGTTTGTAATGGCTCTCCCATGTGCTGAAAAAGTGTGAATGCAACAATTGGAAATTTGGCTCTAAAATATAGAAAAAGGGGATCCTAGCTCCTAGATGCAAAGAACCTAGGATGCAATGGTGGCCTTTTTCCACATTTCATTAGGATGTAGATCACAAGGTGAAAATATTGACTTTCAACTTCAAATGTGAGCCAATTGGACTTGGATCTACATCTAAAGGGGGGTTAGAATGGATTGTAAATATTTTAGAATGATTAAACTAATGATCCTATATGCCCTAATACATAAAATGCAAGATCTTGACAACTGACAAACATAAACAATAGTTTGCAATTGGATTTGGGAAATGCAGAGGAAAATAAACTTGCTTCGAAAAATTGGTTTTAATGTTCCTACAAGGACTCATTCGCCTAATAGTGAATGGATCTTTGAAAGGGGGTCCTGATCAACTTTTGGTATCCTCTGGTGTTGGATCTAATCTTCTATTTTCCACCTAGAAATTTGTTGGAATATAAAAAATGAATGAATTGTAACTTAGTTTTCATGGGTTGACAAGAATGATGACAACAAATACAACAATGCAAAATTTCTCTTCAAGATCTCTTCAAGTCTTCTTCAACCCATAACCTGCACATACACAAAGAGGGAAAATGTTGTGCCACATAGAGGTTTTCCTCAGTCAAACCCTATGAATAGTGTTCCCACATTCACAATGGCAATGTCAATGATAAAAACCTTAATGGAAAGGAAGGAAATGATGAATGAACAACTTACTACAACTCACCACCCTTCAATGGCTTCCTTCAAGGACTAAAGACATACACATCACTTCAAGGGAATTGGATCTTGCTTACTTGAATATTGAATGCTTTGGAGACCTACAAAAAGATGTTATCCTTCACAAAACAATGATAACATGAACATATGAACTCACATACACTTTGACATGATGCTTGGATTTTGATTACTACCACAAACAACTGATAATGCTACTCTTGAATGCTCTTGACAATAATATTTTCTCTTGAATGCTATAAGGTGTGTGCTTAGAGTTCTTATTTGATTTCAAATGATAAAATCAATAGCTATTTATCTAATTTCTCAAAAAAATAGATTACAAAATTTGGCGCTTACAATTTGAATTTCAATCGTTAAAATGCAATCAAAAATATGTTTTAATTTGTGTCCTGGCTCATAAAGGGAACCCATTTTCCCAATGGGTCCTAGCCTATACTTCTAGGACACACATGATCCAAGGCAATTTAATTATTAAATGCATTTATTTAATGTTGGTTCCTCTTTCGAAAAATAATAAGAATAAGGCTTTGGAATGCACAATTTGGTAAATTAGAAATTTAATTAAGTCCAATAAATTAAGGGAACCAAACATAGTGTAAAATTATAAAGGTATACAATTTTCTACACTACATTTAGCCCCCACTTTAGTGAGAGTGTGAACTTATGCTCAGACTCACACTAAAGTATAGAAATATATGTCAAGAGGGGTCCAAGTGCACAAATATTAGAAGGATATGATGACAAAGGATCAAGGAGTTTGCACAAGCCCCCAAGATCTAATATCCCATGGCAAACCAACATAAGCACAAAGGGACACACATGCATGTAAAATATGTGCAACAAGACGAGATACGCAAACATACATGTCAAAAAACACTAAACATACATGATGAAAACACATGAACATAACATAACATGTAGATGATGATGAAATGAAAAAAAAATAGTGTAAACATGATGTAAACACAAAGAAGACACATGAAAAATACACAACAAAGCAAGGTTAGTACTAAAATGGATTTGATTCAATAAGGTAAATAGACCTCGATCTTAAATTGTCTCAAATACCAAACATCATCCATCAAATAAATGAATGCTCCCATGAGGATTGAAGTCATATGCATCACTCATGGGCCACATGGCTCCACTAGGAAGCAAGCTATGTTATGGTAAGTGTCCATGAAATACATTACTCACATGAGCTAGTGAAGTCCAATATTCACTAGGTAAGCCCCAAAGGTAAGAATGAGAAGCATACACTAGGTCTACAAATTGTGCACTCATAAAATTATCATTGCTTCACAAGGCTAGCAAGCAGCATTATGTTAGACACTCATGGAATAAAACTGCTTAGCAAGGCTAGTAAGCTACATTATGCTAGACACATGGAATAAAATTGCTTCACAAGGCTAGCAAGCTACATTATGCTAGACACTCATTGAATAAAATAACATGGCACCACTATCAAGCAAGTTGTATTATGCTCCGTGGCCATGATTATGATAAAGTTTAAATTCAAAAAGGAAAACAATCAATATAATCAAAGGGGTTTTATTTAATACATGGAAGGTCACAAGTTAGGGAAAATTACACTTGACATCACCACCAAGACATGATTGGTTGATGAATAAATGATTCATGCCTTAGGGAATGCAAACCATACCATTACCACCAAGAGGAATATCACATGCCAAGAAAGGTCACACTCTTATGGGATATTAAGCCTAACATTACCACAAAAGAGACACAACACATGGATTAAAAATATTGCACCCTGATCGGCAAGGTCACACTTCCTAGGAGATGTATTATGTCATCACTAAGAAGAGACTATTTCTTATGCAAACAATGAATGGGGGACTATATGCCCTCCCTTTAAATGTTAGTGTACTTTCTACACTAACATTTTAAGGAGATAAAGAGGGATCCCTTGCTAGAAGGAAAACACCTAGGACAAGGCTATCTAACCCATTGACCCCCAAGTGTAAAGACAAAAGGTGAGCAAAAAATGGATTAAGATATGTTGCTCCTTGCAAAATTAAATATGATTGCATAAAACCAATTTTATACTCCTATGCATGGTAGTGAATATGTTATGATACTACTACTACCACATGGAGAGGAGCAACAACTAATACTATTTTTTAATTGAAGGACAATGACCAAGACATCTTGTTGTTTCTTGCATGTTAGGCTCTATAGGGACATAGATACCTTGTTATTTCACACCACACCCTTTCCCATTATAGCAAAACTATTTCAAAAGTTCATAACCTCTTCCATAAAGTGCTTTCATTTTGTATAAGAGTGAATTTGCACCCCTTATGCAAATTCCCCTTTTTTCCTTTTACCACCTTAGAAAACCAAGTTTGGAGACTTAATTACACCTAAGCCCGCTGCTTGCATCCCACTTGGTGCCTTTTGAGTGTCGGTGGGGGAATTTTTGTCGGGGGCACCTGCGCAACATGTAGACATTCGAGCAGAACACTTACGTCCCTGGTAGATTCCTGCAGCTAAACCTGTAGAGGCATTACACTTCTCATTGGTGGTCAAGTTGTAACACCCTCTTCGATTGACCGACTAAAATTTGGCCATTTTCTTCACTCTCTCCTTCAAATTCACTATTCACTCTTCCATTTCATCTTTTAAGCATTCAATCCAACTTATTTTGCATCCCTTCAAGCAATCTCTACATCATCCTCCAAGATTTCAACTCCATTCACTCACACTCTTGCATTCTCTTCAAGCATTCTAGCAACACTCTTTCACCTCATTGCAACAACAACTTCACTCCACCACTTCAATAAAGAAAGTTTGGGACCACACCATTGTAGCAAAGGATCAAGTACTCTCAATCTCTCCCCCATAAGCCTTGAGTGTTTTTGGTGGAGGTGGTAAGTGTCCCATTCCTCTCCTCTATTACTTGGTAGAGTAAGAACATTTACTATTTTGTAGTGCTTTAGTGTTCTTTATTACATTGTTTTCTTTATCTTTCTTTCTTGGCTGTCCGTGGATGTGGAAACACCTAAACGAGGGTTTGATTGAGGCAAGCCCCTATACAACCACCCAACATTTTTCTCCTTGTGTGTAGATGAAAGTGCTTTCAAGGAGCTAGTTGGCAAACGAGTTCCTTTGTGAGATCCTTCTTGCCGCCTTAACTCTCACAGGTTTACTTTATCACATTAGGGAGTATTTTGTTTACTTAATCACATTATTTTGTCCCTTTAATAGTAATTAGCTGGGCCATTAGCTTGCTTTCTTAGGTTTGACCTTGTCTCTGAAGTTGTCTGGTCATACAGATGCCAGCGCACTTGAGAGATGCTAGCACGCCACACTTTCATCCTAGGACTGTGCTTTCATCCTTGGATAGAGAGCTTCTTGAGGCATAGCGTTGAACCTGAAAACTAGCTCGCCTAGTCCCATCTTGCATTTTGGGTCTGTAGGGTGACTGAAGGACATTATAGTCCTCATCATTCTTGTCTCGTATTCCCCAACACTGTGTTAAGTTGAGGTAAGTTAGGGAAGCCTTCTGCTCTTGGCCCTCCATGACTTGGGGCCTTGAATGTGGTCGGTCCCCCTCTCTTACATTTTTGGTGAACATGACGTGAACTATTTTGGTTCTATTTTGTGATATTGACAGTTCCTTTCCTCATACTCTAGGAGTGTTGTAGGTGTGAGTATTGTGAGGCTGCTGCCTTACAACCCAACCCGCGACCCCTAGCTGGCGTAGTTGGAAGGTCCCAAAGGTATTGCATAAAAAAACCTTAATTGGGTCACCATCTTACCCTTTAACCTTTAGGAACTTTGTGAAAGTGTCATCTAGTGTGCAATGGCCTCCTTCCTGCATCAACCTATCCCCTCTGCGTAGCCTATAGACAGTGGTACTGGTATAACATTCACTTCACAAGACCTGCCGATGGGTTTTCACAAGGAACCATCTCCTCTCTATATTCCTGTGTGGATCAATGGAAACATCGTAGTGGGTGTTCTTGTTGATCCAATGTCACAAGTAAACATAATAATCGAGGAGATTGTGTTTATTAACTTCTTACATAAAGATGGGTATGATGCACCCATGAGTACCATCCGCATGCATGACAGGATTTTCGTGCCCCCCTTGGGTAGTATTGTCTCGTTGGTCTTGGTTGGACCTAAATTTGTAAAACTCATGTTTGACATTATCCCTGGGTCTGAGCTCTTTAGGGTGAAATTGGGTATCCCTTGGTTGGTGGAAATGAACACAATACCCTCAGTTGTGTATAAATGTTTAAAATATATCCATAGTGGTTTAATACACGTAATTCATGACACCGGTTATAGACCACTAGTTGCACGTGGTAGCTACTCCTTGGACTACTCTTGGCCTGTGCCTGTTGGTCCTCTTTCACCTAGGATGAACCTTTTGCATCGAACATATCAGAACTATAATAAAGGATATCTAAGGCTGAAAGTGAGATACCCTCCTTCGCCTTATGCTATTTCACATAGGGCTTGTTTAAAAGCTGATAGCGATGCCACTAAGGCATGTAGGAAGGAAGAAGAGAAGCGGTCTCGAGATCCTCCTTCCCGATTTGTTGTGGTACCACCAGATTCTATTTCACACTTGCAGGAGAATCCTATGGTGCGCGCTTGGCGAAAGCCTAAGCATCCCACATTCAAACTTCCTATTTTTCCAATGGAGCCTAGACCCATTCGGTATAACGAGAAGATCTCCTATGGAGACTCCTCTTTGTCTTGACCTTCGTGGCTTCCTACCACTCCTCCTAAAGCAGTGAATGGGAAGAGGCTCGCTGTCAAGGCTCTTGAGCTGACTCCCCCCATTGCTCCTCAACCTGTTCCTCCTACTCCCATTCAGGAATCCATTCCTCTGCTGGAGATGGTTGTAGTGGACATTCCCATGATTGAGCAGGAGCCTTCTACTCCTTCATAGCCTCCAGCCTCCAACTCAAAGAGTCGTAGAAACTTCTTTTCACGCGAGCACAAGTGTCGTCAAAAGGCTCTCTTGGCTGAGTAGGCCACCTCACAAAGGAAGGAGGAAGAGATGACTACCCCTGCTTTAGGGTCTCCTACTATGTCCTCCTCTTCCCTTCCTCCTGCCTCTCTTTAGTTTGGTCCCTTGTTGCTTCTGGCTTCCACTGTGAGTGAAAATACGCCTAACCCCAAGGGGGTACAGGCATTCATTGCTCCTTCGTTGGAGCCACCTTTGCTAACATCCATTTCAGATATCCAACCTTTCCCAAAGCTTGTAGATATGGTTAATACTTTGGTTGTATCCCTTGTGGTTCTTTCCTGCTCTTCCTTTGCACCTCTTGGCTCATCTATGGGGAATTCATCTACTCCGACGAAGAGAAAGGTGGAGTGTGGTCTTTCTAGTAATGAAGGACGTAAGAGGATCCCACCTTCTTCACAAGGTGGTCCTATTCTAACTTGTTCTATCCTAGTGATGGAACCAACCCCAGCTTCCCCTAAGTTCATCACCATTCCTGAGTCATTCGGCGAGCCTAGCGATGAATCTCAGGCACAACCTACCCTGTGAACTGAAGTTAAACATGGTGCTCCTATAGGATGTATGTTTAACTTTGTGGATGAAGTTCTGGCCTTGTTAGTGATCTTCACAAAATCGCTGACCCTAGCTCCACAAGAGCTCAACGAAGAAGACCTTGCAGGGCCTTCTTCCTTAGCCTTTATTGCGGGAGGGTCAGATGCTCCTCCTCTTAACATCCCACCACTGTAGGCTCGTCCTCCTCCCCCCTACGATGATCTAGAGTTGGAAGCAGATGACCTCTTGGTCGATCAGTGTTAGGAGGCCTCTTCTTGATCTCATGTGTGTGTGTATTTTGTGATGTTTTCCCCTGTGATCGTACTATGTGTTCCTGGATGACCCTTGTCACCCCTGTTGGTGCTTGGATATAGGCATGGTTTTTGTGTTGTAAACCTTCCTCTATTTGTATCATCATTCTTCCATGTTTGTGCTTGATTTTTGATAAATTGGGGACAATGCAAAGTGTTGGGGGCATTTAGGCTTCCCTTCCATGTTGACCCAATTTTTTATTTTTACTGTCTTGTTGTGCATTCTTCACATGGTCTGATATAGTAGGGGGTTGATGACAGTTCATTTATATACTATTACTATACACACACACACACACACACACACACACACACACACATATATATATATATCTATATATTTATGAGCAGTTCTAACCCCGAAATATTAGGCTACCCCTATGCCCTTTATTTTTGTTTTTCTCTTTTGCTTTCTCTTTATCTTTCTCTCTTCTTTTCTTGAGTTTTCCCTCTCATGTGTGACAACGCCTTTCTTTAACATTTTGATTTTTAGAAAATGCATTCATTTCCAACAAATATTTTCTCAAAAATATTCTCAAACCTTTCTTCAAAATCTCATTCTTAACTTGGAACCCTAATGGAACATGTTTCCTTCATCATGGGTTTGTAAAGAAAGGACTTGAAAACCTTCCTCTTAAGTGGGAACATCTTTGACCTTCCCCTCACATGGGGGCATATTCTTCCTTTCTAATTCCTTGATGAAGTGAACATTTTTCAAAAGGATCCCTTGATGATGGATCGAATCGAGAAAGAGAACATATACTTTCGAATTGTGCACCCCTTGAGTGGACCCCCTCTTCACGTTAATTCCCCAAGGGACCCCTTCAAAAGTTTTCTTAATTGTCGATGGTCTGCGCAACTGTCCACTTACTTGCCTATGTGGCCACTTCCTGACTCTACGGAGTCCGCTTTCGTAGGTTTCCTCTATACGAGAGATCTTGAAGGATACCTCCCTGTAGGATTGAGAGCTTGTAGGGCACTTCCTTTGAGCTTCCTCCATGCAAGAGATCTTGGCGGTGGTTCCCCTATAGGTCTGCGGACCTATGGGGCGCTTTCTTGGGTTTCCTCCATGCGAGAGATCTTAGGGGTTACCTTCCCTATAGGTTTGCAGTTCTATAGGGCACTTCCTTAGGTATCCTTCATGCGAGAGATCTTGGAGAATACCTTCCTATAGGTCTGCGGGTCTGTAGGGCACTTTCCTCGCTTCCTCCATGTGAGAGATCTTGGAGGATGCTTCTTGGGTATCCTCCATGTGAGAGATCTTGGGGGACACCTTCCTTGCAAGTCTACAGACTTGTAAGGTGCTTACTTCATAGGGCTTCCTTAATGCGAGAGATCTTGGGGGTTCCCTCCATGCAGGTTCACGGGTCTGTAAGACACTTTCTTTCTTTAGCTTGATAGTTCTAAGAAGCTACAAAGTCCTTTGCTTGCCCTGTACCTTTAGGTTCATTAGATCGTGGTCTACTTCCTCAACGGTTCAAGTATACATTTCAACCTTACTCCTTCCTTGATCTACTTTACTGAAGAATTCATCAGTACTTGTGCTCGCTCAAGTGGTGGAAAATGTATAAGAGTGAATTTGCACCCCTTATGCAAATTCCCCTTTTTCCACCTTAGAAAACCAAGTTCAGAAGCTTAATTACACCTAATCCTACTGCTTTCATCCCACTTGGCACCTATTTTGAGTGTTGGTGGGGTAATTTATGTTAGGGACACCCGCGCAATGCGTAGACATCCGCGCAACGTGCTTACATCCCTAGTAGATTCCTATGGCTAAACCTGTAGAGGCGTTACACTTCTCATTAGTGGTCAAGTTGTAACGCCATCTTCGGTTGACCGACTCGAATATGGCCATTTACTTCACTCTCTCCTTCAAATGCACTATTCACTCTTCCATTTCATCTTCTAAGCATTCAATCCAACTTCTTTTGCATCCCTTCAAAAAATCTTCAACATCCTCCAAGCTTTCAACTCCATTCACTCACACTCTTGCATTCTCTTCAAGCATCCTAGCAACACTCTTGCACCTCATTGCAGCAACAACTTCACTCCACCAATTCAGTAGAGAAATTTTGGATCACACCATTGCAACAAAGGCTCAAGTACTCTCAATCTTTCCCCCATTAGCCTTGAGTGCTTTTGGTGGAGGTGGTAAGCTTCTCATTCCTCTCCTATATTACTTGGTAGAGTAAGCACATTTATTGTTTTGTAGTGCTTTAGTGTTCTTTATTATGTTGTTTTCTTTATCTTTCTTTCTTGGCTATCAGTGGAGGTGGAAACACCTAAATGAGGGTCTGACTGAGACAGACCCCTATACAACCACCCAACATTTTTCTCCTTCTTGTGTTTAGGTGAACGTTCTTTCGAGGAGCTAGCTGGCGAAGAAGTTCCTTTGTGAAATCCTTCTTGCCACCTTAACTCTCATAGTTTTACTTTATCACATTAGGGAGTATTTTGTTTACTTAATCATGTTATTTTGGCCCTTTAATAGTAATTAGCTGGGTCATTAGCTTGTTTTCCTAGGTTTGACCTTGTCTCCGAAGTTGTTTGTTCATATAGACGCCAACGCACCGCGCTTTCATCCCAGGAACACTCTTTCGTCCTTGGGCAGAGAGCTTCCTAAGGCATAGTGTTGAACCCAAAAAATAGCTCGCCTAGTCCCATCTTGAATTTCAAGTTTCTAGGGTGACTAAAGGACATTATAGTCCTCATCATTCTCATCCCACATTCCCCAACACTGTGTTAAGCTGAAGTAAGTTAGGGAAGCCTTCTGCTCTTGGCCCTCTATGACCTAGGGCCTTGAACGTGGTTGGTCCCCCTCTTTTACACATTTATTTCAAGGAATGTGGTTTTTCATGATCATCTTCATCATAAGTGGATGTATAACTTGTGTTTTCCTCTTTTTTGCTAAAAGTTGTGGAATGAGATGTTTTTGATGAATTAATGGTAGATTGTGCTAATACCATTGCTACTTATTTCTCTTTTTATTATTTGTGTGTAATCTTGTATTCTCCCATGAATGTAGGCATAAAATCTAATGAACCTCAATCATCATCTAACAACTTAGTCACTGATGAAACCTTATCCTCACATTGTAAAGGTTCCACTTATGTAGTTGGTTTCGATGTTCTAAGAGGATTCTTCATTCCTGTTTAAATTTGTAAACAATTCTCAGATTTAGGATCAGATTTTACCATGTAAACCTTATTATTATAAATGTATTTTAGCATATGGTGTAGCATTGAAGGCACTACAATCATTTCACGAATCCATGGTCTACCTAGGAGGAGATTATATGAAAGTTCATGAGGCATGACAGGGATAGGAGTTTGTAAAGTAACCTTACCAACTTCAATAGGTAATTTAATCACACCAAATGATTGTTTTCCCATGTTATCAAAACAATAGATAAAGAGTCTAGTTGAATTTTAGTCATGTCCACTCTTTTTTATCGAAAAAAATTACACTACAAACATTGAGCATTGAACCATTATCAATGAGAGTACACCTAATCCCAAAATTGTTAATGATAGCCACTATCATCAAAGGATCATTTTATTTTTGTGTTTCCAAAGGAGGTAATTCAATTTGATGAAAGACAATGTCCAAATTAGGTGAATTCATATTCTCAATCAAAATTGCCACATCATTTGGTTATGCACTAGGAGGGATGACAAATTTTTGCAAAGAATTTTGAAGCATACTATGGTAAGTTGGTGATGATTGGATCAAATCCCAAAGGGAGATCTTAGTAGGAGTGTTACAAAGTTTCTCAATAAGATCAAATTCTTGACCACCATGTTGCAGGATGTTAGGTGCAGGTGGGAGATATGGTTGAGGCAATGGAATGGATTTTGGAGTTTATCTTGGTTGCTTATTGTTTCTAGTGTTATATGTGTGAGAAACAGTATGATAGCTTGGTTGTTGCGACACATGATTACTAGTAAGTTGTTTTTAAAAGCTTAGGATATGGCCATGAGGTTTAGGATCCTAGGTCCTAAATGCAAAGAACCTAGGATGCAGTGGTGGTCTTTTTCCACATTTCATTAGGATGTAGATCACAAGGTGAAAATATTGACTTTCAACCTCAAAGGTGAGCCAATCAACCTTGGATCTACATCTAAAGGGGGGATTAGAATGGATTGGAAATATTTTAGAATGATTAAACTAATGATCCTATATTCCCTAATATATAAAATTCAAGATCCCAACAACTAACAAATGAAAAAAATAGTTTGCAAATGGATCTAAGAAGTGTAGAGGATAGCAAACCTACTCAAAAAAATTGGTTTGATGTGCCTACAAGGATTCATTCACCCACTAGCAAATGGGTCTTTGAAAGGGGGTCCTGATCAAATTTTGGGATCCTCTAGTGTTGGATCTAAGCTTCTATTTTCCACCTACAAATTTGTCAAAATGTCAGAAATGAATGAACTATAACTTAGTTTTTATAGGTTGACAAGAATGATGACAACAAATGTAACAATGCAAAATTGATCTTCAAGATCTCTTCAATCCTTCTTCAATTTGTAACCTACACATACATAAAGAGGGAAAAGAAATTGTCACATAGGAGTCTACCTTAGTCAAACCCCATGAATAGTGTTCCCACTTTCACAATGGCAATGTCAATATTAAAAACCTTAATGGAAAGGAAGGAAATGATGAATGAACAATTTGTTGCAACTCACCATCCTTCAATAGCTTCCTTGAAGGACTGGAGACATACACATCACTTAAAGGGAATTGGATCTTGCTTGCTTAAATACTCAAATGCTTTGGAGACCTACAAAAAAATGTTAGCCTTCACAAAACAATGATAAAATGAAAAAATGAACTCACATACACTTTGACATGATGCTTGGACCTTGATTGCTGCTACAATGACTAATAATATTGCTCTTGAATGCTAGAAGGTGTGTTTTTAGATTTCTTGTTAAATTTAAAATGATAAAATCACTAGGTATTTATAGGTGTTTATCCTATTTCTCAAAAATTAGATTCCAAAATATGACACTTACAATTTGAATTTTGATCATTAAAATGTTGCTAAAAATATATTTTAATTTGGGTCTTGGCTCATAAAGGGGACTCATTTGCCCATGGGTGAATGGGTCTTGGCTTATACTTACAAGACACACATAATCCAAGGCAATTTAATTATTAAATTCATTTATTTAATTTTGGTTCCCCTTTCGAAAAGCAGTAAGAATAATGCTTTGGAATGCATAATTTGGTAAATTAGAAGCTTAATCAGGTCCAATAAATTAAGGGACCCAAACATAGTGTGATCTTGTAAAGGTATAGAATTTTCTACACTATAGGCTCACCTTTCAATTAAATTTAATTATTCTTCTAAAAAAATTAAATTTAAAACATGTAAACTGAGGTAAGATAACAAGATGAAGATCCTTGATCAGATTATGTAATACCTTTTGTATTAAATTTTTTAACTATCGGTTCGTTCTTCACCATAGTAGGATTCAGAACCAAGGTCCAAAATTTTCTATAAATTTAGTTGGCATTATTGATGAAGTTCATCATAATCTTGATTAAAGTTCTAGTTCAAAAATCGTTAAGGAATTTGATACACCATTTTGTCTAACTAGTCCTCGATGACAATTAGCCTTCCTAGGAGCAATTACTAACCAAAGACATACATCGATTTTCAAGTAACGCCACAAATGAACTATAGTCTTTATCAATATGGTGTTGGGATTTGAATTTGTAGAAGTTGCAAATAGATATCGAGTGAAAACTAATATTTCTTCATGGTTCATGGCTTCTTTACTAGACATTGGAGTTTTGCAGGTTGATGTGTTGTTCCTGGTGAGTCAAATGGTTCAATATGATTATCTAGGAGGCCTAGGGGATTTTTTGGCTATTGCGCACATTGGAGTGGGAATCCCTACACCAAGGGATATTCCACACTTATTAAATGAAGGGGTTGCTATAACCTAGCATCCTTTTGTGTCAAATTTCCACAATGTCACTTTAGTGGGAATTGTCAGTTGGTCATCGTGGGATATGATTTTTTGAGGAATGAAGTTTTTTCATAATTTTGATAAATGTATTTGAATATTACCTTCTACTACTAGCACGATTCTGATACTCAATAACTTTCTTATGTACATTTTCCAATGATCTTTATACGTGGTACATTATCAAAGATATAAATTTTGACATGTATATTTATATTGTTTCTAAAATATTAGTTTTATATTATTACATCTTAATTTTATATTATTTTAATGTAACAATTCAATAATTCTCTTATGTTATTAGAATTAAACTTGTATGTGAATAAAAATAAATGTGGGCAGTGAAAATATCAAATACTATACTTCTATTCTGAGATGAATTTTCCACACAACCAAATTCCTACATGAAGTCTCTGAAATGGAGACATGTGCAAATTTTTATAAGTTCTTATCAAAAGTGAGCAATTTTTTTTGTATCTTGTTAGTGGATATTGATAATGCTTAAGGTACAACAAGCCATTTAATTCGCATGTGTTACTAACAAGTATTGGTGTCTTCATTCTTTAATTTTTATGCTATATATTTCATGGTCAACCATTTTTTTGCCTACTTATGTTCCAATTCTTTTTGCATGCTTCTGTTCTTTTTGCTTGCTTTAGAGCTTTTGTTAGTTTTTATTGCTTCTATAATTATATTCTTTTGGCTTGAAATGGGGTCCTAGTTCAGAGTGTTTATCCCTTGTCACCACTGGGAAGTGAGAGACAATTTACCTTTCTCAGGGGAGAATCTACTTTGTGTTTTCTTATATCAATGTGATCAAGTGGATTCAGCTATTACAACAGTGGTTGGCAAAGACTAACTTCATAATAATCATTTGAATCTCCCATTTGAGGTTACTTCTTTATTTGTTTCAAATCTAATGGATATTCTTTGGTGTGTAGAACTAGTCAAGTTCATCACTAGGAGTTATCTCTATCCTTCTATTTTCTCATTTTCTACTCTATTTGAAGCTTTAGAGAGCTACAATCTTAGCTTTGGTTTATCCATGATGAGACCAATTGGTTTTCTTGATAGGGAAAAGCTACTAAATGGTGACAATAATGTCTCAATTCTATATGTGATGGTTAATGGACTTGTTGGTGACAACCCTTCTGATTTTAGTAGATCTTTGAATGATTTGTGTTCTACTATAGGTGAATCATTATATTTTGAGTCATATAATATTTTTAATTCAGTTCATTTTCTCAGAAATCATGTTAAAGAGGACCCACATGTGTGTCCTCTCTTTTTGCCACCTTTTGATCTTGCAAGCTCAAGTGTGAGCTATACAAATTAGTCTTTTGTATCGATGTAAATATTTTGCTTAACTACTTCAATTTTAATATAAACTTTATTGTGTATTAAATTATTAATCATCTGTAACAACATTTTCTCATGGTATGGAGGTTATGGTCAATGTTTTTGTGTGTGGGCCTAGTTATACCCTAATTGTATGATGTATCTAGCTTCTATAAACATCATTTTTCTATTAATATAATACATCCAACCTTGGGTTTCTCTTATGAATCAAAAAATATATATTACTCAAAAAAATTAAATTAATGTACATAAATAATTCATCATTCAATGAGCGTTCATTGAATCAATGGACTTCTTCAATTTGTTCCCATTTTCTTAAGCTGTAATAGAAAATTAAAAATTAATGTACACAAATTTTTCATCATTTGATGAACATTCGATCGAAGACTATAGTTGCATTCTAGAATGAAATGTGTGAAACGCTAGACTTGCGAACTCAAACCTCCAGAATCACCCTCGAGCCGATAGATTTACAAAGATTGATGTTTGACCTTTTATTCACATGCATTATTAAAAACCTATAAAACCTTACCCTTTTAGCCCCACATTATAATCCTTCATTACCTTTTTCAGGTGCCCTAATTCATAACCTTATGTCCCACTTGCATCGTGAGATTTCTCGGCCCCTTTATTTCCTAGCACTGACTTAAAAATACTTTTTCATATGTGTTGAAAATAAATCACTTAAGTGAATCCACACTTTATATCTTCAATGTAATCTACATTTCTTCAATATATATAAAAAACAAAATTCACTAAGAGGGAAGCCACAAAATGGCAGAAAGTATGAAACATGTTTTATTTTTATTGATTTTTGCAATTCTATGAGATTATTGTTCATTGAAGTAAATAAGGTTGTGGAACCGCGGATTAACGCCATGTGTATTTTCTTGATGTTCTTAATTTAATGTGTCACTAGGAGATATTTTAAAAAGAAGAAATATTTTCCTCTTCTAATCTGAAGCGAGCAAAGTGTATTGATTGGATAACTTGATAATGAAAACTACAGATGTATTGTGCATGATGATGTCATGAATCCAGTTATCAATCAAAATAAGATTTGTAAATACATTTCATGTGCTTACTTAAAAATAACTTTCTGTATGTGTTAAAAATGAATCACTTAAGTGAACCCATGCTTAATATAGTTCCCTCGCTTAGCAAACCTTTTTTGCTAATCTGCAAAGTAAAATTTCACTGAGAGGGAAGACAAAAAAATGGCAGAAATTATGACACGTATTTTCATTTTATTGATTTTCACAATTCCATAGGATTATTGTTCATTGAAGAAAATGTGGTTGTGAAGCTGTGGATTATCACAATATGTACTTTCATGATGTTCTAATCTGAAGCAAGTGAAATGTATTGATTTGATAACTTGATATTGAAAATTGTATTGATGTACTATACATGATGATGTCATGAATCTAGTTATCAATCAAAATAAGATTTGTAATAGATTTCATATCGTTTCAGTGCTTACTGCTTGAGGTACTCTCAAGTGAAAAATGTAGTCTACATGTAGTCAAATGTCAATCAAAATAACATTGTAAGTATCTCTCACACGAGTAAAGTTGGTTACTTGGTTAGTGTAAAAAAAGCAATTATACTTGACATGACTCATGAGTAAATTTCATAGCCCATAAATGTTAGAAATATATGCCTCAATCATCACAGGCTATAACCTCTATTGGAGCCAAGTCAGTGTGACATGCTTTGGGTCCGGCCGACTAGCAACTTTGGATCTTGTGGTTTATACAGGTCGTTGTGACCTTGTTTCAGTCATGCCGAAGGATCTTCTTGCTGTGAGGTCTTAACGATGGAAATAAGTCTTGCCAACTGTTTGGTATGATTTGAGGCTTCTGAGTAACATAAAGAACTCAATAGGATGTCTCGGCGAAAGACGATTGTCTTGCCGATGTGAATACTCATGTCTATGTGACTTATGGATCGCAGTATGAAGTCCTAGCGAAAGCGATGAGTCTCGCCGACTGGTGGATGCTTCGGAACAACATGAAGACTTGGTGGGAGGTCTTGGCAAGAGAGAAATGTTTTGCCGATGGTATGGAATTTTGATGTGACTTTGAATATCAGTATGTGGTCTCACCGAAGAACGATAGTCTTGCCGAAAGGAAAACTAAAGTCGATGCAACTTGTGAGCTCGATAAAATGTCTTGCTGATAGGATGAACTCTTGGTGATATCGAATGTTGATTGTGTTGGCATCGGGGAGACACAGTCAGTGTCTCATCGATATGCCAACACAGCTTGATTGCCTTTTGACCGTTTGACCATCCTATGTGGAGTCTCGTGGACCAATCAGAGAAGCTGAATGGAAACTATTGGAAGACAGTTCATTGTGGAAGTTCTGAGAGGAAGCTCGATAGAAAGGGAATGACATGAATATAGTTTGTAGTTGCAGATGCTTGAAGGTTCGGTTGGTTCGAAGAACAATTGGGTGAACAGTTCGAATTGTATCAGAGTGATTTCTATTTTGTAAAGATTGTAACTTGAAGGTTCCTGTACAAGTTTGATCATTGTGAATGCTGTTGTAATCTGACATCAGAAAGATAAGTCAGAACTGTTGGTGTAATTAATATTTAATTACACTTTGCATAAGTTTACTTAGGCATATTTAATTCCTAAGTTTTAGGTTCTTATCTTTATCTTTTGAGCTATCTTGTTGCTCAAGATAAGATTAGGCCAATTGAAGAAATCCGCCAACGGCCATTTGGCTGTCAAATTTAGGCCCCGATTTTGCTGCGACGGCCGTATGATCGTCAAATTTAATCCAGCACTGTGTTTTCCCCATTTTGGAGTAGTGTTCACGAAATCGGGTGTATTTTTTGCATACGATGTCCGTTTTTTGCAAACAAGATACTGTTGGAAAGCTGATTCCGAAGCCAATCCAGTGGTGCTGGTGTTTTTACCAGATCTTGCTCCAGATTTATTTTGCAGGCCTTTGAACTCAGATGTTGTTGTTTTCACTCCGGAGGGCATATCTTTTGACTCAGTGCTCTTTTTTTCTTCATTCTTGCGGCATTGGAAAGCTGATTCAGTCCTCTACACAGATATGAGGTTTTTTTTTGTTTATGCATGTTTTCGATGCTCTCCTTTTACAATCGTCAGGTTATTGTAATAAATGAACTATGATAAAGTTCCATTTAGGGGGCTTTCTTGCATAATAAATCCGATTAGAGTGTACATGCACTTTGATCTCCATATTTCATTTTGATTTGTTGGCAACTCGCATGGGTTATCTAGTCTCCTTGTTCTTTTGGCCACATTTTTTCTCTTGCTTGACACATATCAGATTCCCATCCGGTTCACACTTTAGATTGAGAGCTTATGGTTAATGATCCACATTGGATCCATCTCAGTTTGAGGGCCATGTTTTTATGGTTAATGTTCCAGAGTCTTCATGGTACTCCTTCCCATGGAAGAGTTTTAGTCACAGTTTGGCATCGGCAATGAGATACACGACTTCCAGGTTTTGTCCCACTGGGTTTTCCTTCTCTACCTCATCATTGCATTTGTAAATGAGTACCTGATCAAGCCTTGTTGCCGGGACTCATCTTTGCATAATAATTTTGCTTCTCCCTAAGTTGCACTTATGGGGGAGTGTTGGTGTAATTAATTATTAATTACACTTTGCATAAGTTTACTTAGACATATTTAATTCCTAAGTTATAGGTTTTATCCTTATCTTTTGAGCTATCTTGTTTAGCAAGATAAGATGGGGTTTACATCTTTGCTTTTATAAACAAATTATATCTTATAATTTATTTGAATTCTTGAATAATAATAATATTATGTTGCACATCTTCTTGCAACATCTCTTCCTTTTCGATTTTTTC
>VDFB02086081.1:264004075-264044554 GCA_007258455.2 Sequoia sempervirens
AATTAAAGACCACATTCCACAACTAACAACTACTTGCATGGAATGAAATTATACTACTTTAAGCCACTACTCGAATCAGAAGGACGAAGAAACCTTGCTAGCTACTCACAACAAAAGACGAAATTCATCATCAATGAAAATTCTTTTTATTGGGAGAGTGTTCACAACAATTTCTTACAAAGTTTTAAGGAAAAACTTTCCTTCTTCTTCAACTACTCTATCAATCTATGCTAAGCTACTTCTAATTTGTCTCTCTATTCTAACTTCTACTCTAATTCTACTGTCTCATGAGTTACAAATGAGGGGGACTCCCCCTTTTATAGATGGCCAAGTCCAACGGACGGCTCAGATTACAATTGACTGGATGGCCCAGATCGTGCCACCTCAGCCCTAAACAAGATTCACCCTAAAAACCGCCATAATGGAGAGTGGGGTAATAAATGAGCAATTAATGGCCACCACCTTCTAGAAGATTCCAGCCTTGAGATGCGTTCACACTGCTCTGTTGTTCGCGTTCAACCAATTCTGTTGATCGCTTGGAGGAGGGTAAAAGAGTCTCTAAGATTGCCTCCTCAGACAAAATTTGATAGAATCTGGAGTTCAACTGCTCTTGATTTTCTTCTTGACGTTGATCTTCAACCTTGCTCGAATTTCCCTTCTTTTCTCTATCTTGAGTTTTGAAAACGCTCCTTCTTTGTCACTAAGTCCCAACACTTAGCCATTTTTCGCAACTTTCTTCCTTCGAGGTTGAAATGTCCTCTTGGATCACTTAAGTCATCACCGCTTGGTCTCGACATTTCTCCTGCAAAACAAGCAAGGAGAAGAGCATTAGAACACTTCACAATATAAATTCACCTTACTTACCCGATTTTCACGCTTTGATCTTCAAGGGCTCATCGTTTTTCCTTAGCCGACTTCGCGTTCAAATTCTTCATGCCTTAGCCAAATTTCCAACCCATCTTGCATTTTGCCTGGACATACTTCACTTTGATATTTCATCCAACTCAGGCTCGAGAAAAATCCTCTCATCAGGAATTTGATCAAAAATCATCTAGGCGATCACCTTCAAATTCATCTGCCAAGGCATTTATCTTCAACAACATCATTTATTTTCAAATTTTCCCTTAGGAAAACTCATCAATTCGGTGCCCATCAAAATCTTATCCTGGAAGCTTCGGCGAAGTGTGAAAGGCTTTAAAATCAACTCCCTGTCGAGGATCCTCAATACCCAGAAGAAAATTTTCTTCAGAACGCGTCAGATTCATGGGTATACAACGAACGGGTTCATTTAATGCGTTCATTTAATTTTCTGAATTTTGAACCTTAGAAAAATAATTTTTTAGCAAATTTAATCCATTTCTTCATCTGTGAACATTTCTTGTTGCTCTGACTTGAAAATATTTATCAACCCTGTGAAGCTGGCATCATCGGACTCCTCACCTGGCAATTTATTCATGTCTTGAGAAATTTCATCATCCTCCATGTCTAGGCGTAATTTCCTAAGGAAGAAAATATTTTGCCTTAGAAAATTTTCAAATCATTTAGCATTTTGAAAAATTTTCCTTAGGAAATTTTATTCATTTTCAATCCTTCCTGTGGTGAGAAATTTTTTTATCAATTCACTTGGAAAATTTTAATGCCTTGATCACACTTGTATGTCATGGAGAATATTTTGTTTTTTAAAACCAACGCCTAACACCATTCTCCATCCTTGGACGTTTTCAAAGCTCCTCACATGTCAAGGGCGCATTTGGACCATCAAGCTTCAAATTCAAATGCCTTAGTGAGAATTTCTAACCTCCAATATCCTCTTGGGCGCATATAGCTAGTGGTGGAGGAATTCTTATGCTTAGAAACTTCTTTCAACTTGCCAGGTGAAGTAGGCGCATTTTACCAAGGGTACCTCTAGTTTGCCCAAGCCTTAGAAATAATTTTGCCATTATGCAAGTTGGGCGCATTTTACCCCTTCTACATCCATTCTACATGCCTTAGAAAGATTTTAAGTCACCCTCTTCTTTTAAACTCAAGGCGCGAATGATGAGATCTCCTTTCAAATTAAGTTCCACACTTAAATTCTCCTCCAGCTAAAGGCGCATATGAAGGGTAGAGTTTAAATCTGCAACGCTCAGCATTTCTCAAGTTCTCTCCTTTTGTCTTAGGCGCAATTCTACCCTTGAACCTTCATTTTCAATTTCCATTATACCCAGATTTTCCTTCAATCTTACATCAAGGGCGCACAAGGTGTGATGAGCTTTCAGCTTTGATAACTTAGAAAACTTTCTCAATCTCCTCCTTCAAGGCGCAAATGAGCCATGCTACTTTCATTTTCCATACTTAGAGAAATTCTAACTTATCCTCTTCAAGTCTAGGCGCATATAGAAGGGGCTACTTCTAGTTTCCAATACTTAGCATTTTTCAAAGCTCTACAGGCAAGTCCAGGCGCATTCCAGAGGTCATGATTCAAATTTTGAAGATTTAGACTATTTCAAATTCCTCTCATTAGTCCAGGCGCCAATAAGAGGTCTTGCTTTCAGTTTTGAGCACTTAGAATATCTTAGAGTCCCATCTTCTAGCAAGGGCGCAAATCATAGCCTGAGCTTTCAATTTCAATGCCTTCACAAAATTTCTTGCCTCATCTTCAAGGTTAGGCGCATCTAGCATGCTGAACATTCAATTTCTACTCCTTGGAGGACTTCTGCTATGTCATTCTTCAAGTGGGGCGCAAATAGGAGGGGTTACTTCAAGTTTGAATGCCTTAGAAAATTTTCAATCACCCCCTCTTCTCCCTGGGCGCAAATAGGAGGGGTTACTTCAAATTTCACAGAGTTAGAAACTTTTTCAAGTCTTCACCTTGAAGGGCGCATTTATCATGGTCTACTTTCATTTTTCAAACTTAGACAAATTTCCTGGAGCCTCTCATGAGTCAAGGCGCACTCAAGGGGTGGGACTTCAAATTTCACCATACTCAAACTTTTCCAGCCTCCTCCAGCTTCAAGGGCGCATTTGAAGGCCTTTACTTCAAATTTGAAATACTTAGGAAAATTTTGGACTCCCCTATCTTCTCAAGCTTGGGCACATTTCCCTAGGCAAGCTTCCATTTTTCATACCTTAGCAAAGTTTTCATCCATCTTCAGCTTCTTAAGGTGAATTCACTGGTTGGACTTGAAATTTCTCAGGCTTAGTGAACTCTTTATAGTTTCGCTTGACTCAGAACGATTTGTTCATGCTAGCCCTAATTTTCCCTAATTTTCTATTTTTAGAAAGTTTCCCAAATTTTGAATTTCAAGCTAATTTCAAGCTCCAAAAGGGCTGGATTTTGCTTTGTTCTGAACCTCGGGATGCATTTGTGCTGTTGATGCCTGATATCTGTCTGTACCTGCTATTTTTAGTAACTTACTAAAAATAGTAATTGCTCAGAATGTCTTCAAATTTTGCGTGCCATTGCCTGAAGGGTATTGATCGTGACTGGACCCTGCTTCCGCCTGGCTTTTGTGCTCAGCCCTTGAATTTAGGAAACCCTAATTTCTCTGCCCAAGCTTGCTAAAAATAGTAAGTGCTTGATTTTCGAATCTCTGTAGCTCTGTTTGGTCTGAAATTCGAACCTCGGGGTCCTCATCGCTTATTTGACTTATACCTACTGATGCTTTGCACTGACCTGCTATTTATAGCATGCTTCTGGAGGTGGCTTACTATTTATAGTAACTGCTTGCTTCTGAGACTTCCACTGCTCCGATTGACTTGAAATTTGAATGAGGTGCTCCTCACCACGTGACCTTACTGTTGACACTGGCGCATGCAACTGACTTTCTATTTTTAGCTTGTTTCTGGAATGACTTACTATAAATAGTAAGTACTCTGTTTGCCTTCAAATTTTACCAGCAGACTCCTTGAAAGATGCTGATCGCGATGGTTTACACCGGTTTTCAAAAATTCTGACATTTTACCCCTCTTTTTGGGTCTCGAAGCTGGAAACCCTAATTCATCTTGCATGCATATCAAACGATCTCCGTTTGTCCTCGTTTTTGTTGCATTGCGATCAGCTCGTGATTTTGAACTGTTGGGAAGCGGCTGCCGGGACGCATCTGCTAAAAATAGCAAGTTCCTTACTGAGTGATTATCTCCGTTTGCATGTCACACCATCGCGAAGCTCTCGAAAAACCCACAAGGAATCATCCGACATGCAAAAGAAACCCTGACATGCAAACCCTAAAAATAGCCCCGGAAGACTGAATTCTGAAAGTCGTTATCTCGTTTTGCATGTTATACCGTTGCGAAGGTCTCGAAAAACCCAGAAGGAATATGCAGACATGCAAAGAAAAACTCTGCATCTAAGCCCTGAAATTTGTCCCGGAAGCTGGACTGCTAAAAATAGAAAGTTGTCTGTTTCAGCTCAAATTTTGCGCACGAGCAGTCTGATGTGCTCTAAATGCAGCGTGACTGTCGGAATCTCAAAAATGCTGACAGATTGCCTGTAATTGCCCACTTACTAAAAATAGTAAGTACCTCATAATCTGATGAAAATTTGCTGAGAGCCTGCTGGAAGCACACTGACAACAATGTTAAGCTCTGTTTTCAATTTGTTCACCTCGTTGAATTCAAATTGGCGTGAAGGAATCAAACCCTAATTTTAAAGACTTGGCCAAATTTCACATTTAAACTCAATGACGGGCACAATCCCGGAAAGACAGACAGTATAGAAGAGAGACAACGACAAAATGACCCAAAAGCAAAGCCAAAATTAGGGGGTCCCCATTTGCAATGGGGCGATGTGTGAAAAAGGTCACAACACTACTCCTTTGAGTCCTATAAATAAGAGCCTTGGGATCATTATTTGTTAACCTTTATTTACTATGCAAAATTGCTGCGCCATTGTTGCCAACAAATTTGAAAGTGCTTATTTGTTCACTCTTGGATGAGAGTTAATTGGCTTGATGAGCAATTGTGCATGATTTTGTGCCTTTGCATGTCTTAATTCTTTGTAACTCATTGAAGAAATTTGAAGAAGAAAATCAGAAAGTGCATGCATTTTGATCCAAATATTTGAGTTCTTTCAACGTTTTGTGTTTATAACTTGATTTCAATCTCCTCCTTGGACAGGGGTTCCTCCTCGGATATTTTGTCATTGACAATTATTGTTTGATGTTGTTCAATGAATTGTCTTTCAGCCTACACTTTGGACAGGTGTTGTCACCTCCTTGGGAATCCTTTTAGCCAAGGTATCATATCTTGTTGTTTCTAGTAATCCGTTTCCCAGCCTATACCTTGGACAGGGGTTCCTCCTCCTTGGCAAGTCTGAGATCCATCTTATCGTAAAGAGTGCTTGCATAAAGCCTTATTCCAGCATAGATCTGAGAGTTCAGAGCCTCAGGCTCATTCTGGAGAGACAGTCGGACCAAGTAATCCAACCATCCATTCCCGCTTCTATACCCTCATGCTCTGTTTATCTTGGGGAGATAGGATAGATTAAAAGCTAGTTTAGTCGTAGTTAAGATTTGTAGAAATCGGAGAAAAGCTTAGCTACAACGCACTGTGTTTATGCACCCTTGTGTCCTGCCGCTAAGTAAAAAAGATAGAACCTTAGTCTACTGTACTTTTTAACGCATAACATCAGCAAAGAGGGATCTTCCTCTCTATAATCCGAAGGAGCAGTTACTAAAACACTTGCAATAGCTGTCCGTTTCCAATAAGCACTCTAGAGGTGCTAATTAAAACGCCAACAGATTGGATGGCCTTTGACAACCAATGTGTACTCCCTACCGGAATATTTCTCAGCTGCTTGTTTATTCACTAAGTGGTTAACCGATGAACATGGAGTAAACGAGATTGTACAGTAACAATTGATAAGCATATCATTTACACAAGAATTGCACAAAATAGAGCATTGGATTAATTGATCAAGTATATCAGCAAGTACATCACAATATCAAAATGTTGGGTCCCGACTAAAATGAAATGATCACATAAATAGCCGGCCGATGTTGGTTGAGATACCAACTGTTGGCAACGATTCCTACAACTACCCAAGTGTCGGGATAAATAATAATTTTGCACATCATTAGATTAATATAATATGAGTTGTAGTCAGGAAATTAATTGTGCACGGCATTAGATTAATATAATATGAGTTGTAGTCAGGAAATTAATCCTGACACTAAGGTAGTTGTAGGAATCGTTGCCAACGGTTGGTATCTCAACCAACATCAGCCGGCTATTTATGTGATCATTTCATTGTAGTCGCAACCTGGCATTCTGATATTGTGATGTACTTGCTGATATACTTGATGAATGAATGCAATGCTCTATTCTGTGCAATTCTTGTGTAAATGATATGCTTATTAATTGTTACTGTACATTCTCGTTTATTCCACGCTCATCGGTTAACCACTTAGTGAGTAAACACTGCTGAGCTTTAAGATTTGAAATCCTAATAAGCATTGTTAGTTTTTGAGCCCTGAGCCTCACCAGCTCAAAATAAGATTAATCATGGATGGTCAAACTGCTGATAAAGTTGCCATGATAATTTTGTAGCCAGATCTTTAGTAAAATAAAAGAGATCATGCAAGTCCATGTCTCCAACTTAATAAGACCTAGCAATTTTACACCATGAGAATAATGGAAATTTAAAGTGATTTTTCATGCTGTGTAATAGAAATTTCAATTTTTATTTGAATGAGCTCAAGATCAGTAACAACCATAGTTATTAGGAGACACAGGGGTACCAGTACTGGTACAGGGATTGGGACACCAATAAAAGTAGGTTATGTGAGTAAATGAATAAAGAGATTGCTATATTATACATAAATGTAGTCATCAGAAATTGTGGGTATGGGGCCAGGTATGCAGTCCATGTCCCTATAATGGAGTTTCCTGGCAACTATGGTAACAACAGGATGTGGGATACAGATGTAAAGGACAATGTAAACAGGCACTGGCCACAGTACGGGCTTGATGAGTTGCATAGGGCTGGTGAAATAAGTCACTGTTGTTGTCCAAAGGTTTAGTAATATTGCAAACTGAGGTGACACTTACAGGCATTTCGATCTCAGATAGCATACCTCTTTACTTGATGTCGAACCCCCCAATACTTTGTAGGCAGTTGCTATTCTGTGAATACCAACATGTGAAGCAATTTCCTATATCACCTCTTAAAGATTGTTTTGGAAAATGATCTGTGATTCACCATTAGTGACAATCTAACCCAAGGCTTGCTGATATTGTTCAAAATGTCTGGCAATGGTTGTGTTTATTACTTGAATGGGTGGAAATCAGTTGGTATTTGGGAAAAGGAAACTTACTAAATGCAATGTGTTTCTTGAGCATTCTATGCAAAATGAAAAAAAATCAACCCATTGCAAGTTCCCAGGTTATTTTCTGTGATCTATTTGTGAATCTCACCTGGAGAAATCTGTTTATTTACTCTAACACATGTTTGTATCACAGGCAATGCTCCTATTGAATTACATAGAGATATGGACGCATAGTGGTGGATAAAGGAATTGAATCTCATTAATCATGGTCTATGTACATGAAATTTCCATGTGAATTCTGTAATAGTTAACTGCTGCTCTTCATTTGCATTTGGGATGAAATTTTTGGAGCAAACATTACACATTTTGTTGGAACTTTTGAATTAAACTGACTTCTGCATGGAATGAAAAAATAAATTCTAGGCACCACATTCACTGTTCTAAGTCCTATTACTCATACATTTTATGTTTGTCTGAGATTAGTTTTAGTGATTCTTCTCTAAGATTGCTTCTTATGTAATGTTTTCAAGAAATGTGCCACGACTTCTGCTAGGCCTGTTTTTTTCCCTTTCACAACTTCTCACTGGTTCATTATTTCTAGTTACTCTAAATTGGATAAGGAGTGAAGAAAGATAAATAAATTTATGCTAACATCCACAAATGATCAAATTTAGTCAACAAGACTGCAAAGTACAATTGATTAAGATGAGGGATTGCCCAAAAGATATATATTATTTATTTAGCAAGAAAAGTACCTAGTATTCTTAGTTTTGATTTATGAAGTCACTCTCTCAGGTGGTTCCAGTTGTGAAGAATAAAAATATGGTAAAAAATGGACAACCAATGATAGTTCCAATTCACCAAACAGATATTATAAAAGAGAATTTGAAGTTCTGTGATTCCATTTTTCTTGGAATAACAAGAGATGAGAACACTCCTGTCTTTGCCATTGATGTGGCTGATGTTTTAAGGTAATCTTATTGCCAGCAATGAGTTTATTATTTCATTTATATATGCTTGGATAATAGAGTAACACACTTATGCTCATTGCTATTTTATTCTAGAAGCTTAGATGTGAATAATTAGTCTGATGGTCCCAAAATCCATTCCTGATTTTTCAAATTGGTTGGTAGTGTAAGAAGAAAAGGTGAAGATTAGATAGCTCCTATCAATGTAATTGCTAACTTTTAAACAGTGCAGAAGGAAGTAAACCTGCTTGGTTTGAAGGGGTAGAACTGGTTGACCTTCGGAAATATGGACCCAACCTGAAGACATCTGAAGCAGGGCTTCTTGCTTATGCACGGGGAATGATTGAGTGGCATAATCAAAATGTATGAAGGATTTTTCTTGCTTCTATTGCCATCTATTGCCAATTATTTCTTAGAAATTTCTCTTGACATGCTTTTGCTTTTTATTAGAGATTCTGTGGCCGTTGTGGTACAAAGATGGTTTCAAAAGATGGCGGTCATTGCTTGAAATGCTCATTGGAATCCTGTAGCACTGTGGTATACCCACGTCTGGTATGTGTATATATTCTAGTGGTAAAACAGTGTGAAAACAACCTGGTTGACTTTTATGTTTATCAATGTTTTAATTTTTGATCTCAAAGTTCATTGAAAATATAAATGCGTAGATGTTTCCTCACATATCATATAAATAGCATCACAGAGGACTATGCCATATTAAAGCTATTCCTTAGAACCTCGGATCATTCAAATTCATGAATTGAATGGATGCTGCTATGCAGGATCCTGCTGTTATAATGCTTGTTGCTGATGGTGACTATGCTCTTCTAGGAAGGCAGGTGAGGATTGCATAGAAAGATATATAATTCTCCTATTATAGTTAAATTATGCCATTTCAATCTTTTTAAAACTAGTATGAAAATTTTTATCCCCATGTTCCATGGTTGTAGTGTGATACAAGGATGGTAGAAATATTTGGGGAAATTTATCAAAATGCTTGCATCCTATCTGATCTATGACCCATGGCTCTGTAGCTAGCAGAATAATTGGAGAGACAACTATTCTACTCAGTTGCAAGAAACAAGATTTGGACTCTTCTTATCCTTTAGTTGCGGTCTAATAACTCTTCAACCATTGCAACCTCTTCGAGTTTTCAATTAGGGTTCCATTTCATGTGAACAATTTGGAAAAATATATGTTCTCTCCACTTATGTATGTAGGTGTACGGAAATCTGTGCATAAAACAAGTTTCATTTCTTCAAGGAAATTATTGTTGTTATGACAGGCAGATTTTGTGGCAAACAAGTATCATATATGCAATTCTATTCCAAGTAACTGGATTTGGCTATTGGCATGATTGTCATAGCATATCCTAGGATTTTTCTTTTACATTTTAGTTTTTGATAAGAGGATATTTAAAATATCTGATTGCCATAGCATATCCTATGATTTTCCTTTTACATTGTAATTTTTGATAGAAGATATTTAATAAATTCTTCAGATGAATGTTATTTTAGCCCTGTAAGCTATTTTATCTTAGCATGATTAATATGCTTTCCTATGAAGAGCCAATGATAGATTCATATGGATATTGATGGGGACATGATTTTGTTACTAATTAATGACATTTGTTTTGGTTTAATGCAGAGTAAATGGGAATCAGGTCGATATTCTGTATTGGCAGGCTTTGTTGAAGTTGGAGAAACATTTGAAATGGCTATAGCAAGGGAGGTAAAAGAAGAGGCTGGCATAACTGTAAACACTAACAGCATAAGGTACTCTTAATATGCAGAAAGTTTTAGTTGTGTTGTATAAACATGCTGAATTGCTGATATTTATTTGGCCTGTTATAAAATATTGAACTTACTAAATAGTTGCTTGGCACTGTTGTTCTTTGTAGATATGTTGCTACCCAGCCATGGCCTTTTCCATCATCTCTTATGGTTGGATTCATTGCTAGTGTGGAGAAAAATGAAACTGCTACTTCAAAAGATTCACCATTACCACGTGAACATGTAGTGCCAATTGAGAATTCAAGCCTCTCTGCAATTCTTGGAATCAATTCCTTGCAAAAGCTTTTTGTAGATGGAAATGAATTAGAGGTATCCTTTTGTGTTAATTTTAATGTATTTGCATGCATTGTTAATTTGATTAATATTCACTTGAATAGTCTACCAGTTAGATTTTCTAGCTATGCACATCTATAATTTAGCACTCTTCACTGAAGGTGCATAGTAATTTGGAATATTAGTAATCTATTATATTTTAATGGAGTTCTATGCATGTATTAGTTTGGCATTTTTAGATGGACAAAAGATTTTTCTAATGGCAAAAATTTGCTAGAAGTTTAACTCAAGGACATTTCTATTTATTTTTGCTATTTCTTTAGAAGTAAATGGAATGGCCAAGAAAGAACATAAATGTTTAGTTGATGAGTGTTAAGGTCCAGCATATGTCTCCACTTCAAATGGAGACAATCAATCTCATGTTAAACTGTAGAGAAAAGATGAAAACCAGAGAAACAAGACAAAGGATAAACAAAGCAAGAAAGGCCTGATGGTTTCCATGTTTTTTGACAAATTGATTTCATTATAATGTCAGCATAATATTTATAGAAGGATGCATCTTATCGTTGGATGCCCCAAATTAATGCTGGTCCACAATCTCGAAAAAGAACAATCATTATGTGAGAATCAATATAGCAACAATATCAACCAAGATATGAGAAATTTCGAAATACAAATAGTATTTTAAAATAGGAATTAATGGTCAAATGATAAGTATAATACAAAGTGATGATCAGATGGGTACAAATAGACCTCACATAATAAGCATTGGCTGGGTTATGGCATTCTGTTCACATGAGCATATCAGTTGATCCAACATGATTCAACTCTTTTTGGATTCATTATAACCTAAGTTATGTTCAACCATACTGTAAGAATAATCATCATATTTTTGACACCCAGCTTTCAGTTTGGTGGAACAGTTGCTTTTTTAAACCCAGGAATGGCATGCTGACTGCAGATTTTGTTTATGAACAGCTTGGGCTTAAAAGTCTGATTTCCAAATTTTGGCAACTAAGTGAGTTTTGATAATTCTTTGTCTATCTCCAGTTTGAATTTCAGCTCATTTGGATGTGTTTTGAGCTCCTGGCAACAACTCTATTAAAAGCCCAGAATCCGCAATTTAATAACTTGCAATGTTTGCAAACAGCTTCTGCTCGAAGAGTAAAAATCAATATTTTGATGATAGAACGAGGAGCAACATTATGTTGTCCACCTTCCTGCAAGATATTAGCTCCTTTGGGTGCAAAATTGCAAATTGCAATTATGGTGACGGTCCTGCTAATTCCTGGATTGGACTGTTTAATGGACCAGATTGACTTTTAAATTTGGGATAACGTGTTAATATTGTTTTCAGTACCACAGGGGTCCAGTAATTGTGTGAGATGGTTGTTGGCGTAACAACTAACACCTCTGGAGTAAGAGTGGCTACGAACAGCCTATGTACACTACGCAATGAGTGCTCTTCAAATTAGGAGGGGAAGCTCCCTCGTTGTGCTTTACAAAAATACCTGCAAAGGGAAATAAACTAAACTAATTCCTGTCTTTTTGTTTCAGCTGTAGAGGTACAAGGCTTTCTTGAAAACTATATACGTTGCAGCTGAGAATTTTCTTTGGTTTCGCAGATTCACTAACTACAACTAAACTTAATAACTTAAATTCTATCCAGTTCCCTCAAGAAAACAGAGCATGAGAAAACGGAGCAAGGTTATGACTATCAGACGATAAACGTGTTTAGATTCTCTACTTGAAGGCAAGGTGGCGCAACTATCATCTCAATCTGAACAAGTTTATTGGGCACAAAACAGATTTAAGAATTTACCATGATAATCTTATGAAACCCTATGTGGCATAACACTTGATCATAATAGTAAAGACTCGCAAAACAGATTTATCATCACAATCTTATGAAACCCTATGTGGCATAACACTCGATTAAAATGATAAAAGATTCACAAAACAGATTTATCTAAACTAAGGGAAGTATTTACCATGACAACCTTATGGAACCCTATGTGGCATAACACTTGATCATAACAGTAAAGACTTCACAAAACAGATTTATCATCACAATCTCACGAAACCCTATGTGGCATAACGCTTGATCAATAATGACAAAAGATTCACAAGACAGATTTATCTAAACTATGGAAAGAATCCACTATCACAATTGCATGAAACCCTATGTGGCATAACAATTAACTGTAATAGCAAAGACGCATGAACAAATACCAAAAGAGCAATATTGAGGGCAAGGTAGGCGCAGCATATATTTCTCTCTCAAGCAAAAGTTAATTACAAATGAGCAAAAGCTCTTATTTATATACATCAAGGTGTAGGTAACCCTAAAATCACCTTGAGTTCAACTACAGTCTCGCAAATGCATGCAAGATTAATTATTAAACCCTAATGAAGTAAACTATACAGTTAACTGGAAAGCTACCATCAGTTAACTGGTACAAATAACCTAAAATGGACCATGTGCAAGCATGCACGTCCTTATTTAAAGCAAAGTTAACTGGACACTACCTTCAGTTAACTGGAAACCCTAACCCTAACTCCTGTGTTGATAATTCCAAGGATGAGATAAGCATGTGTTAAGTCAGCAAGTAAACTCAAGACTGAAAGTTGAGTTAACTGCTGTCAGGACTCAACCCTCGAAATTAACTGCAGGTTCCAACTGGCAGATCACTCCATGTCAACTCGGTCTAACACTTCGACCAAGAACTCATCGATCTCTCTGTCATCTGGCACTTTGACACTGCTCAAAACAACAGTCTGTTTCTTTAGTTCTCTGCCACTTTCCGTAATTGTGTGCATACCATCTTTACATTCTTCAGTCGCCTTTCTGAAACTGGCTGCAATCACTGAAATATTCTCTAATTTAGGCGCCATAGGTTCACCTTCAAGGCTGTCACGAATCAGCTTCTCGAACTCTGCTTGAACTTTATCCAACTCAACATACGTGCCATCTTCGAGAAGATAATGACACGGAATCTGAACAACGAAACCGCTGACAAGTGCAAGTACTCCAACCACATCATCCTTGAGTGAAAACAACTTAGTAGAGATCTTCTCACATATTTCCATTCTGAGAAGGTGCTGCTCTCTCCAAGTAAAGACTTTCTCCTGATCCTCATCAATTTCCAAGGCATCATATGCAACTGACAACTGAGATACTAGAACACGATCTTTTGCCAAATTCTCTGCAACCGCAATCTCAAGTGACTGAACACCCTGACGAACCTTATGCGCATCACTTCTCAACTGATACAAATCTGCAAGAAGACGCCACCAGCAGCAACTAAACTATCAATCCAGTTGTCCAAAAGTCTGCCATGACTAACCAACTGATCCAGTTTCCGTTGTTCTGCAGGTGTACTCTGAGGAAGAACAGATGCTCTACTCGGATTTCCGTGAACAAGATCAGAAATGTACTGGCGAAGTTGACTATTTTCAGCCTTGAGTAAGGCTTTATCTTCTCCATCCTTCGTGATTCGCTCTTCAAGATTATTAGTGACGATCTTAAGAAGAGTAACATCTGTCTCTCTAGTGGTCCTGCCAAGATTAGCCTTAGTAAATGTAAAGTCACCAACTTCGACTTCATCTAAGCTTTTACCCTCTGGAGGAACGGCAACTTCAATAACAATCTCTGATTCTGGAGTCTTCTCGATATGCACTTGTTTCTTGATCTTCTTGTTCGACCTTCTCTGATAAGGTTCACCGAACTCAGATAAATCAAGGTTGTATGAAGGTTCACGCCTCTGTCTTCCCAAAGACTTTTCGAGCCAACAAGACTGAACAATATTTTCAATTCTAGGAGAGACTGTCCCTGATGTATCAACCTGTGGTGGTTCAGTTGTCTCCGATCCTGCTTGAAATGGTGTCTCAGGCTCTGAATCTATGTCAATAGGTTGTATGTGAGGCGGACTAGGAAGTGAAACGTGAGGCTCAGCCTGAATGACTGTCTCTACTGGAACCTCAGGAACACGCTCAACCTGTTTCTGCTTCCTCTTACTAGTAGCTCTTTTCCCCGTGTTTCCACTAAGTCTAACCCCTTCAGGAGGTATTATAATGGCTTTGACTCTGGGTCTTGCTCGAGAAGTAGAAGGCAGCGACGAGAAATCCTTTGGCGGCTCTGCTACAGGAACTGACTTTCGCGTCCGTTTGCTCTCCAAGAACAACCTACTAGTCTTGATAACTGATCTGGAAACCTCTTCAATAGAAATATTCTCCTTGGCATACCAATCAGGTGAGCGAAGTGGCTGCCGAGCAACTTGATCCTTGACATATGAATTGAGAAGAACTTCTCCATCATCATCCGATAGACCATCAACATCTTCTGATAGGTAATCAGAGAGCTGACCGATAGTGAGTCTACAATAGTGACGACGACGAACCTCGAATTCATCTTCACAATTAGCTCATAAATCTTCAAGTGTTGGCTTATGTGCAATCCCTCGCTCTAACCGATCTGCATAATGACCGAGAGGATCATAGGAACGCCTCTCAGTATAAGTCTTGAATTTGAACCTTTCTATCTCAGTAGACATAAACCTGGCCTCTGTTGCCGCATTGCATGTGAAAATTCCCAATGTGAATGGAAAATTAGCTGCAGTCTTATGACGACTATGAAGAAAGAAATGAACATGCTGCATCTGTCTGAGGAACTCCATGAAGATGAGATTATCTGAAGGGTACCTTGGTAACATCAGGGGCTCTCCAACATATCCATAAACCCGGATGTATGTGAAAGTAGGGAACTGGATAAACCAATCCGCCCAAGTCTCTATTGCTGATTTGGCCTCGGCAGAAATACGAATGTGCATTTCATCATCAAGATCTCTAACGGTTCTCATAGAAAAGTGATCATTCACTGCTCAGAAGTCTTGCTCGGATTGAGAAAACTCCAACTGAGGATAATATTCATGAACACGTTGAACACCGAGAGTGCCATTAGTTTTCAGATGTCTGAAGCTACCTTGAAATGCAACCAAATAAACCAAGTAGGATATCATATGAAACTCATGATACTTGAGAAAGTTAGTAATTTGCTGATGTAAGCAATCACTAATCAACATAGCCCAGTCAAAATGCTCTGTGTCATCAAGAATTCTGGTAATCAGGTAAAACATCCAAGAACGGAAAGTGCTAGCGTCTGATTGACCAGTAACTCGGTTGAGTAAAGTTATCAAAACAGCAACTTCCTCTTTGAATTCGCCACGACCAACCTTCTTAGGCATGTTAGTTTTCTGAACTGTCAGCCATTTCTGAGCTACCTTCCTTTGCGAACGTTGATGATCAGCATCCCATATCTTCTCACAAGCCTCAAGAACCACAGTAAAGTTATCTGAACGAGGAGGAATAGCAAAACATTTTTCTATGTCCTTCGGTTTGAGACTGCAAACAACTCTCCCGTCAATTGATCTGATTTGTCGTGAAGACGAGTCATAATGCTTAATGCAAGCAAGTACGAACTCAAGATCGAAAATAGTAACAGGAATAGATGCCGCTGCCAGCAACCCAGAACGCTCAAGATTCCTCAACGAATTGCTGCTAACATTCTCCAAACTGCTCAGATTCACCACTGGATAAACATGATTCAGGTCCGTATCTGACGTTTTGATGAAATTATGTGTAAGAGCCGATTTGACCTTGTAATCAATGAGATTGAACTGCATTTTGAAAATGATGACTTTTGACTGTAAAGTCGAATATACTTGAAGAACTTTCTGAAAACCTCTGGATAAAGGCTAAAAATAGCCTCTGACGAAAGAAATTTTCGAAGTTTTTCTGGAACATGGGTTTTGTGCACAACTGAATTCTGAACAAACCCAGATAGCTGAATTCTCGAAAAAATGTGTTTTAAGCCCACATGCAAAGAGATTCTCGAAAAAAAGCACAGAGCTTCAGAATGAAGACTACGGGGCGATTTTCTCGAAAAAATCTAAGACGTGGGTCTTGCTGCAAATACTGAAAAATGCGAACCCAGATGATCAGATTCTTGAATATGTGTTGAATTTCTTTGACATGCGAAGAAAGTACCTAAGGTGAGAAATAGAAGAAATAAGACAGAAGATAGAAAGTTTTGCTTGTCTGCTTCTGAAAAATCTGCCAACTTCTTCTCTGGAACTCGATGAAACCTGCATGCAAAGAGAAAATAAAGTCTAGAATCACCTTCCTCTGAACAATCTGAACTCGTTGCTTCGAAGAACGCTGAATTCGGACACCTGTAGCACCTTTAGCTTGCTGGTCGCTCAAGAAGAATATGAACTTCAGAGCAAAAGATGATGAAATAATGGACGCCATGGCTGAAATATATAGATTTTCACTTTGAAAATTCGCACTAAGCAAGGAAACCATGAAAAGTGCGCTTGGCCTCTGATTGGACCTCAATTCAGTTAACTGAAACTCAGATATGCTAAATAAGACGCCATGCTTTAGGGTTTGCCTTTCAAGTCTTCAGTTAACAATTTCATATGACTTTGACTTCAGTTAGCAACCTATAATAAATTCGCCATCTTCAAACTTGCTTTAGATTCACAAACTTGAACTAAGGCGACCCTTTTGATAAGTGAAGTTAGCCATAAGAATTCGCCATATTCATGCAATAAATATTCTAAAAATAGGGACCCTTTCATGACTTCAGTTGGCCTTCAAGAATGCGCCAACTTCACATGCTTTAATCAATAAAATCTAAATATAACAACCCTTTTGGAACTAAAGTCTCCACTCTTTGAAAAATGCGTAGCTTCACTAATTAACTCTTCATCAAAAATATCTAAGCATGGCGACCCTTTTGAGAACTGAAGTTAACAACTTCAAACGCCTTACTTCACAAATTAATGCTTCATCACAATATGGCGTCCCTTCTTGAACTTCAGTTGACACCCAATGAAGCGCCATCTTCACTAAAACTTCACAATTGCAACCAAATTCGCCATGCATGTGAACTCCAGTTGACATTCACTGATAATCTTCAGTTAAGTGAACATGCAATCAAGTTAACTCAACATGCAAGATAGTTAACTGAACATGCAAACTAGTTAACTCGACATGCGAACTGAAAGATTACTCAACATGCCAACATATGAACTGAAGATGACAACCCAGAAATCGTTTAGTCTAACTGCAGTCAGAACTCCAGTTAAGGCGTCCATTCAACTCACTTTCGAAAATTCAACTTTGAACTCTCAAGCGAATTCCAGACTTAGCCAAATTTTAAGAAAATTTAAGCTAAAACCTCTGCCGGGACCTCTGTTCATCCTCTGACACTGGTTGACTGACTTCTCCGATTGGCTGGCTGACAAATGCATTGCAAAGCTGAGTAAAAACTGATCACAAGATATCTTGAGACTACAGACCATAAAACTGACATCTGAAGGCTCAAAAATCCAAGCGCCTTTTTCAAAAGCTGCGCTTTTCCTCAGACTTGGTCAAATTTTGACTTCTGCATTTCGTACGAAGGGAAAAATAATTCCTTCATAACTTCTGTTTTATCAACTTTCAGGACTGGATCTCAGATTCACTGCGGAGTTGACCTCATTCTGCATAACAGCTGCAAAGGCACATTTCTCCAGAAAACATCATTTGAGGAGTGAAAAACTAGGGCGCCTTTTTGAGAAATTGCTCTTTTCATTCCAGACTAAGCCATTTTTGGAACTGGCTAGAATATCACAAAAACTCCTACTGCAAGCTACTGAGTCATCCTCTGAACTGACGGAGACAGGTAACGGAAAGCTGAACGTAACACAGACACATTGAATATTTGATATCATCAGAAAGAAAGTATTAAAGGCCTGAAAAGCTCAGGCGCCTTTCCCAAAATATGCTCTTTTGCTTTTTCCTCTGATATTTTGACTAAGATTTGACCCAGGTTCGACCTCAGGTTCAAGCACTTCAGCAACTCAGATTCACCCATTGACGGATGCGTCGCGAAGTTCGAACAAAAGTGAGACAAACATCTTGGACGTCATTTAGCCAAAAACCTTCATTTGGCACCTCAAAAAGATGGGCGCCATTTCCAAAAGCTGCGCTTTTTACCAGTGTTAGTCAATTTTCACTTTCGCCTTGTTTTGCGCTGTATCCACCACAACTTGCTCGAAACAGGTCTGTTTGACAGGCTTGATAGCTCACTGCGAAGCTGACGTGATGCCGGACGAATATCTGCTGGAGGTGACAAACCCTAAAAACAGGATCTGGGCCCCTAAAAGATAGGGCGCCTATTTGAAAAAGTGCTCCCCTCTCCAGAGATAGAAAATTTTGATGTTTTTCGTTCAAATTCTCATTTTCCTTAAATCTCTTCAGTAACAGACTGACATGACACTGACACCAACTCCATATTTAAAAACCCCAAAAACGACCATTTGACAACACTTTAACAAGATTAAGACTCAATTAAGCAAAATGCCTTAGTGAAGCAAAAATTTTGGTTTTGGGTACAACAATGGTTTTGTCAATTGTGGAGGTAAAGTAGAGAGGAAATTTAATTTTCCTGGATTTATCTTGTGTCTGTGGATGTAACAATTTTTATTTTATTTTGAGGACCCGAGCAAGATGCCAACATGTTCAAATGCATGGGGAAAATACTAAAATGTTTTTATACCATATGATGGGAGGGGGAAAAACATTAAAACTTAAAGAAAAATATTTATTTTGTTTTTGTTTACTTCCATTGCATGACACAAGGTCATTATTTCACTTTGCTTCTACTGCATGATTTTATTGCAGTCTTGTGGTGGACACTTCAAAAGAGGAATGCAAGTCATTCTATTAAGTGGTGGGCCTAATGCGGCCAGCTATGCTTTCAAATGTTTTGATCAAAATAACATGAGAAGCCTTATAGGCTGCAACAAAGTTTTATTATTTAATGAATAATTTTGTAGCAAACAAAATTGGAAAAGCTAAACACTAAAAGGTGTTAGAATTTAGTACATGACATAATATAATCAAATAAATAAATTAACATGCTAATGTTAATTTAATAAATAAATCTAGTTTTGGTAGTTACTTTCCCGTAAATAGTTTTATACGGGAATAATGGCCTTTTAAAGGCAATACAATGTAATTGTTTTTTCAATTGAATGTGATTGACAATATTTTGATTCAAGAGCAATCTCGTTTTTCCCCTTTCATTTCGTTATGGTATCAGAGGAGGTTTCTTCTTGGACCTATCTCTGATCTCCTTCCATTCATTCGTTTTCATCCAAAACGGTGTTTACAATGGTATTGCAGTGAGGACCACGTGCAACTGCTATGGTTTTCTTCCATTCTTGCATTCGTTAACAGGTGAGCAATGTAGACCATGTGCAAAATCCTTTTGACTCCATCATTCATCTGCATTTCTTCTTTGTCTCTCCATTGTGTTCAATCTTTCCATAGTTGAAACTTTAAACACTTCATTCTGTCCATTGTTATCATCCCAAAATTTTAAAATAAAAAAAAAATCTAAAGGTTTGTAGAAGAGCGCAGGCATGTGCAGATTCATTTTGAATCTGAGACGGATTACAAGAGGTTTGAGACATTCTGATATTGAGTTTTAATGGTGATTGTATTTGTTGCTGGATTGCGAAAGTTCTTGGAGGCGCTTTAATTCTTGTTTGATAGGGATCGAAAGCAATTTGATTATTTGTCTTTGATATTAATCTTGCATTCTCGTGCAACAGTTTTATAGAATGTATTTGAGGTATGATTTATTTCATATGACCATCGATAGTATTTAATGGCAAACGACACAGTGGAATACTTGTGTAGGGTGATTTTAAGGAAGGCGTGCAACGCTTGAAACAGGATTCAGTTTTTTTTTTGTTTGCAATTTCTGAAAAGAGGCGTGTTGCTTAAGGTTTGTTTCTTGAGTTTTTCTTTCTGAGAAATACAGGTGCGGGAAATGTTGAAGATATAAATATTATTTTCTAAGAACATATTTTAATGGATAAATTAAGCCTTTATGAAAAGTTTGATGGAAATGATTTTCACAGTTGGCAAATACAGATATAGTTAGTGTTAATTGAAAGAGGTCTCTAGAAAATTGTCGATGGTACGGTGCCAAAGCCAATAGATACAGATGAACTTCAAAAATGGAGGGTAAAAGATAAGAAAGCATTGGCTATAATTGGTCTCGGTTTATCTAAACCTTATTTGCATTATGTAGATTTAAAAAAAAATTCTAAGGATATCTGGGAAACATTCAATACTTTGTTTGGATCAAAAGCTGATAGTGCAGAAATAACAATAAAACAAAAGTTATATGGTTTGAAAATGGAAGAAGGTGAAGATATGGTGTCTCACTTCAGTAAATTCCGTTCTTTGATAAATCAGTTGGCTGGTATAAATGAAGAAATAAAGGAAAATGATGCAAAAGCCATTCTTTTAAATAGTATGCCAAATAGTATGTCTCACAAGGTATTCACCTTAAGCAAAATCAATCCAAGTCTAGAAAGTATTATATCCACATTGCTTGATGAAAGAAACAAACATGTTTCAGAAGAAGAAGTTGCATTGACTGCACAAAACAAAGCTAGTACTTCTTACAAAAAATCCAAACATATGACAAAGTTCAAACATGCAAGTGGCACATGTTTCTATTGTAAAAAGACAGGGCATGTAGTATTGAATTGCAAACAGAGAGCACATGATCTTCTTGATGGAAAGCTGCAAGATAACGCTTTGATAATTGAAGGAAAGGACCACACTTCAAGTGATGAAGAAATTTTGCATCAAAGTGACGAAGAATATTGTTGATGTGATTTTTGTGACCTCACCAACCAGGTAGAACAAAGTTTCCAAATGGATCCCCTATTCTCTCTTGAACAAAGTATTCGACGTGCTAAGATTGCGAGTGAGATCACGCCTTCAACTCCAAGGTTCTTTAAATGCGAATAGGCTCAGTTTGGTTGATGTGTATATGCTGTGTACTCACGAGGGGACTTACGTAGTTGTTCAAAAGGCGTGTAGTGACAACCAATGTGTGCTTTTGAAGGGGACTTATGCGCGAATGATTTGGCTTTGTAATGCGAGTTTCCTAAAACTAACCAAGATTATGCAGAATTGAATGGTTGCAGAGATTTCTAAAATCTAACTTCTAATCTAAATGCAAATGGGTGTTACGCTCAACCTAAATGAATTTCGACAAACATTGTTTAGCCTCCTGTTGGACAGCGTCAACAAAGTAAGTGCAATCTTCAAAGGGTGAAAATGATGTTCAAATCACGATTCAATAGAGCAACTACCATCACAACGATGCATAACTACTTATGAACCTTGATCGAAGTTAAGAATAAAAAGTCCAGTTGACCACACAGGACGTGCTTACCGTCAGCAAGAACGTTAGTGGTATGGATAAAAGAAATTCACTTATATCAAGCATAAACATCCATGTCTAACTACAAGCATGAAATTAAGTTCCTAATTGAAGTCAAAGGAATAAGAAACCTCACGAACTATTCCAAACAAAGTTGAAATTCACCATCAATGAAAAGCTTTATTAAGAATAATCTTTTGTGACAATCTCTTACAAAATTCTCAAAGGGAGAATTCCCCTTCTTCTTCAACAATGCAAATGAGAAACTACTCTAACTTAAAAGCTTCTACTCTCTATTCTGCTTCAACAATAGCTCTCTATTCTCTGATTCTATGACTACTAGAGTACAAATGAGGGGGACTCCCCCTTATATAGCTGGCCTGTTTGAACAGACGGCCCAGATCAAATTACAACGGAGGGCTCAGATTGAGCCACCTCAGCCCTAGACGAGATTGCCCTAAAAACCGCCAGAAGGTGGAGGAGTGGCGTCATAAATGCTCCTAAAAATAGCAGATTCCTCCTTTGACCAGTATGAGCAATTAATGCCCACTATCCTTCTAGAAGATTCTCGTCCATGACCCGGATTCCTTTGCTCTTCTCTCGGACCGCGTACGCTATGAATCGCGCCAACACTGCGTCGACCTCTTCTTCTGAAATTGATGGAGTGAGATTCAGCTGATACTCCAAGATGGCCACCATCTGCTCATGTTTCTCGCAAGATTTTCCCCAAGTCTCCATAGGATCCTGCGTGCTCTGAATGATCGTTGAAAACGTGGAGATGTTTTCAAAATCCAGCTGGGAAAATGTTCTCATCTCAGAAAAGAATGGCTGCAATTTTGCCCTTAGTCCTTCTGCTTCTACCTCCTCATGCGCAAGCCTTCTTGCGAATACTGACTCCAAAGTGTTGAGAATACTCTCACGAATATTCCTCATAGCCTTTCTGATCCTGGAGGACTCTATTGCTGCAGTGTCAAAGAAATTCTTCCCTGTGAACGCTGCTGAATGCCATCCACGGAAGTCATATCTATCACCCGCTTGAATTACCCCTTCATTCACCAGAGTTTGCGTGGGAACACGCATCAAAACAGCAAGACGTGGGATAGTTTTGTCTTGAAAGATGTGGGTATCTCCCCAAGCCTGCTCAACATCATCCAAACGTGAAAGAATACCGGAAGCATTTTGGAATGCTGAGACGAGATCCGCCATGAACTTTTCTGCCTCAGCACGGACACCATTCACCCACTTATCTCCTTCTCGTACAGCCCTCTTCACTTCCTCCAAGCCGCTGATCGGCTCACGTGGCACCTCTGGTGGAAGCTCTGCTGCTGGATTACCTTGAGCAACAGGATGTGCGAGATTTTGCACATACTCAACTAACGCTCTGTGCTCTTTCTTCAACCTCTTATACTTTCCTTCTTTCTTTACCAGCCTATCCTTTAATGCCTGAAACGAACCTTCAGCTTCTTCCACCACTTGCGCTCCTGAAGGGCGTCCCAACTCAACTGTGGTGATTGTGTACTTCTCCGGCATTGCATCACTCAAATCGTGATCTTCTCTTGGGGCAGCGATGTGAAGGCTACGGGAACCTGCCTCATTTGTTTCCATCCTTGTATATTTTCTCGCCCTCTTCCGCTTTGGCGACTTGCTTGTTCTATTCAAGAGTTCTTCCATTTCAAGTGCTAGGTCGGCGTCATCATCTTGATCCCTCCTGATTGCCTGTGAAAGCCAATTTCGTTGAATATCATAAATAATCAGGGGCTGCTCCTCAGTTGCTTCCACCTCTCGAACTTCTTCCCGAGCAGTATTTGTTGGAGGCTCAATTATCTCGACCTCTTGATCACTCCCCTCATGAGTCCCAGCATCCTCTTCTCCGAAGGAAAAGTCAAAGTGGGTTTCCGTGTCTGATTCTTCCCCTTCATCCCGCTTATTGGCAGCTTCAGGATCATTCACACTTTGAGTATCAACTTCTTTCAGCATTGGCTGGTTAACTTCTCCGTCTTCCGGCTCCTCATTTCTTGGAGCTCTCTGACTAGCAAACAATGAAACTTCACGCCTACTGGAAGAATGAGAGACCAATTGAGTTGAGGACGTGTCTTCCGATCCCTGAGGCTCTGGCTGAACGGGCTCCCTCCTTTTTGATTCTGGACCTCGTGTGAGTTGCTTCTTCCTCTTTGCTACCACCGGCGGCCTTCTATCACCCATGAGGTCATACGTGAGGGCGACTGACCTTCTCCTTAATCTATTAACACGCTCATCCACCCACGCTCTAGTGAATGTCATGACCGGGATAGACAGAGTGTCTAGATCCACAATCTCTGGTTCGGCCCAATCTACTGGTGGCATCGGAGCGTTCTTTACCGTTTCATAATCTGGATGGGTGACTCTAGTATCCTCCTCAAGTTGATCTGGCACCTTAATCACCTCACACTCTCTGATTAGCTTCAGGGGGAGCCTTGAAAACATCCTTCTCCTGATTTCGCCCTCGCTTGCCGCATTTGCCCAAAAGTCCTCCAGGTGAGCCTTGTGTTTAAATTCTTCTCCTTGCACCGTCCCAATCATTCCCTTAGGATCAAAACTCTGCCTGCTGGTATAAAGGGTCAACTTATAGAATTTTAGCTCGCCCTCGGCCTCTTTGGCTGCTTGTAAGGTTGGGCATTCCTCGAGTGAATTTCCCAACACAATGGGAAAATGCAGACCTCCCTTCTTCTTTCGCCTTATAATCTTGTCGTAGGCCACCAGTTGCCTAGACAACTCGAGTAGGATCATTCTGTTGGTAGGGTACCTAGGTAGTTTGTACACATAGGAATCGTACCCCGGCAGCCTCAAATAGGTAAATTTTGGGAACTGGACGAACCAACACCCATACTCCTCGATCAGCATCTGAGCCTCCTCGGATATTCTCTGCTGCAGCCTCTGCTGAAGGGTTCTCGTGATGTACATGGTGAAGGCATCATTCACTCTTTGAAAGTCATCAGTGTGAGTAAGATGTAACTGTCTGCATGACTGGTGGATCTTAAACTGATTGTAGCCGCAGCCAATTGGCTCTTGGTACGCCAATCCTCTGTACTTGGTCATTCGAGCCAACATATAGACGACATATGAGCTCATATAAAATGTCTTCGTTCTTCTGAGGCTCCGGAACTGCTCATCGATGTTGTCACTTATCATCTTCGCCCAGTTCACTTGCTCGTCCCCTTCGAGCACCACACTGATGTAAAAGAACATCCATGGCTCGAATATGAAAGACTGCGGGCTACCATTGACTCTGCTGAGCAACATAATGATGTCGCAATATTCTTGCTTCAGCTCCTCGGAGATTATTTGTTTCGGTAGCCTGGCAGCAGGTTGCTTTGGCTTGCGCATCCATGAGGTGTTTATTCTTTTCATGCACTTCTCGAAGGTTGTGGCGTACATCTTATCTGCCTTGGCCTTGGACTTATACAACATGTTGTCCGTGGCGAGAATTCCAAACGCCTCGCCGATTGCATCTGGAGCGAAATTAGCCATGATCAAACCATCGGGAGAGGTGATAGTTCGATCCTCAGTATTGTAGAAGTTGGCGCACTCGAGGATTAGCTCAGGACAACGGACTGCCGGTTGGAAGCCTGCTGCATTGTACAACCCACTTTTCACAATATTCCGTGATGCATCCGTTGGAAGGTTGCCACCTTGCCCGTACATTCGGCGTGTGAAGGCCTCGAGGTTGAAGGACCCGAGGTTGGTATCCGTCAGGTTTCCGTGCTTTGAGATGATCTTTGACTCTGGGATGAAGGATTTCTTTAAACCCTTGATAATCGCCTGCCTGGAGGCGTTCTCTTTGACAGCTTCGTTGTTTGCAGCCTTAGTTCCAGCCTTGCTAGTTCCAGCAGCGTCAGCCATCTGCAAAACAAAAAGCGAATATTACTCCATCAACTTTTAAAACAACAATCACGTGAGGCGGCTGGCGATTGGAGTTGGCTGCAAAAAATAAATACAAGTTAGTAGCGTTAGCAGTCAACTTTGACTTCTCAATAATTAAACTTCAACCTCCAGCAACTCGCAGCCAAAAGAAATAACTTAACTCCTCACAAGAAATTTACTCTATCAATTTCAACTCCGAAAAGGCGTGTTAAGTCTTAGCAATATTTAAAATCAGCAATTTCGAATTTAAAATCAGCAAGCTTATAAATTATAAATCACCAAGTTTGAAATCAACTCTTCGACAGTTATACATCAGCAACTTCGAAGAGAATAAATCCGAGAGTTTTTTAAGCGAACAAGTTAAGATCAGCAAGCTTCGACAAATTAAAATCAGCTTTTCGAAAGTTATAAAACAGCAACTTCGAAAAGTAATCGAAAATCAGCACTTCGAAAATTATAAAACAGCAACTTCGAAGGCATTACGATTTAAACCCAACTCGATTCAGCAACTCAGCAATTTCGAACAACTTCGAAAAATTAAAGCTCAAGCAACTTCGCATTCAAACAATCTCAGCATTTTAACTCTCAGCATAAATAAACGATTTCAGCATTCCAACTTTTAATTTCAAAAGCATTTCGACTTTCAGCAAAATAAAAAGTTTCAGCAGCTTCGAATACATACCTCGACAACGTGAAGAAATAAAAATGCTAAACCCTTTTACTTCGAAGCACTTCGCAACTTGCAACCTCGAATCTCAGCAACTCCAACGATCGAACTTTCAGCAACTTCAATCTCAAACTTCAAAAATCGAACTCTCAGCAACTTCTCGAATTAAATCTCACAACTCAACTTGCCAGCATAAATTTCAACTTCGAATCTTGTGAGATGAGAATGAAAATCCTCGGAGTTTTATAGCAAAAGGCTGGCGCTAATTTTAGCAGATGCCTTTTATTCCCTTCATCATGACTGACGCATTTGCTAAATTTAAAAGGGAATATTCCAGTCGTCAGGCAGTTATTATGACAATTTGCTATTCGGGGAGATTCTTTCCTCGATTTAAATTTAAAATTCCCTCCCGACTGCCAGTTACCTCCAGTATTTCGAGAAAATCATTTTTACATCGATTTGAAGTTATCTCGACTGCATTTTAAAATGGCACTTTTAATTAATTAAAATTTTAATTTAATTGCCAGTTTAATTTATTTTTTTAACGCATTTTAAAAATTTGATATCAATTGCCGAAACTGGCTAGGCATAATTTTATTTTCCGTCCGTAATTAACTTCCAAACAAATTCCCCTTGTTAAATCGTCCGAAATTTTAAAATTGCATGGGTCAAAATCGAAGGGGGAATTTAATATTAGACTTAGGAAAATAATTAAATTAATTAATTAAATTAATTTCTCCGTCTTGCTAAGAGAAATTTTAATTTCCTTCAAATGCCTTTCAATTTAATCGTGCTGAGGGAAAATCTAAACGCCTCCAAAGTCTGAAATTTAAAATTTAATCTCCATTTGATCTCGCCTTTTAATTTATTTCTTGCCTTTTGAAAAATTTAAACGCCCCTTTAATTTATTTCTTTTTGATGCCTTTTAATAATTTCAAAAATTATTGCTTGACTTTTGAACGCCTTTTTAATTTTGAACGCCTTTAATCTTCAAACTTGGGCGCATATGGTGTAATCTTCTTCAAGTTTCAAACGCCTTTGATAGATTTTCTTGTTCCTTGGGGCGCATTTTGCATGTTGAGGTTTCAGTTTTGACTTAGAAAAATTTAATATTTCTGGCTCAAGGCGGATATAGGAGGTTTCATTTTAAACATTAGATGAAATTTTCAAACTTTATAATATCATGAGTCTTTTAAATCCCACGCCTCTTAAAAGTTTTGCCTTGGCCTAGGCGCATATAGCATGTGCTACCTCCGTTTCAACTTCAGCTTGGGCGCAAATAACTATGTGAATGTTCAGGCGCATTTTACCCTCGGCACTTCCAATCTAGAGTAAGGCGCAAATATCATGCCATGCTTTCATCCCGTCCTTCCCTCCTCTGGGCGCAAATGAAGTTCTCTGCATTCAAGTGTTAGTACTTAAGATCCTTTAACTTCTCCAGGCGCAAATGGTGTCTGGAGCTTCCACTCTTGACATTTGGGCGTATTCAACTTGGGGCGCATTTCATACGCAAAGCTTTCAGTCTTAATAACTTGGGCGCAAATCACCCTCCAAGGTTTCGTTTTCAATGCTAGGCGCAAATGGATGGGTCTATGTCGAGTTTCATTTTCAAATCTTCAATGGCGCATATGAGACCAGCAACTATCATTTTTGACACTGGGCGCATTTTAGCCATCAAGCTTCCATTTTCATGACTTAGGCGTTTTTTTTATGTTTTTGCTTTGGGCGCATATAGCACATGCCACTTTCATTTTGTCATAGGCGCAAATGATATATGGTGCTTTTAGTTTTCAATTTTTACCTTGGGCGCAAATAGCTAGGTGAGCGTTGAGTTTTGGCCTGGGCGCATTTGGCATGGTCGACTTTTAGTTTTAGCTTGAGGCGCATTTCATGCTAAGCTTTCATTTGTCAAGAGGGGCGCATATAGCATAGCCTTCTTTCAATTTGCACACCCCAGGCGCATATTAGACCCCCTGCTTTTATTTTAATGACTTAGGCGCATTTTGCCTACCCAGCATCCATTTTCAACATTTCAACATTTTCTTGCCAAATCAACTTGTAAGGGCGCATTTGGGCATGGCTACGTTCATTTTAAATGCCTTAGTGAAAATTTTCATTTTATCACCTTCATTGACCCAGGCGCATTTGGCATATGGAGGTTTTAATTTTGGCCTAGGCGCATACTGATCATGGTGCTTTCATTTTAAACACTTAGAAATTTCAAGGCTCACTTTATCCTCCAAGGCGCATTTGACCACATCAACTTTCAATTTTAACACTTAAACTTTTTAGCCACGCCTTTGCTCTTCAGGCGCATACAAGAGGGGGCGCATTTGATGGGTCAAACATTCACTTTAAACGCCTTAGATTATTTTTTACTTTTAACTCCTTTATAGACCCTGGCGCATCCTTATGCTTGAGCTTTCAATTTATAGCTAGCGCGTTGATCTTCAAATCTGAGGAGGGGCGTATATGGCATGTACAACATCCAGGCGCATTTTGCCTACCAAGCATCAAGGCGCATTTAAGTGTCTTAACTTTCACTTTTCACACTGGGCGCATTTGGGAGGGTCTCTGTTTAGCTTTAACACTTAGAAAAATTTCCATCATCCCAATCTTCTTGGGCGCATTTGCTAGGGTCAACGTTCATTTTGAATGCCTTAGATTATTTTTTACTTTTAACTCCTTTATAGACCCTGGCGCATCCTTATGCTTGAGCTTTCAATTTATAGCTAGCGCGTTGATCTTCAAATCTGAGGAGGGGCGTATATGGCATGTACAACATCCAGGCGCATTTTGCCTACCAAGCATCAAGGCGCATTTAAGTGTCTTAACTTTCACTTTTCACACTGGGCGCATTTGGGAGGGTCTCTGTTTAGCTTTAACACTTAGAAAAATTTCCATCATCCCAATCTTCTTGGGCGCATTTGCTAGGGTCAACGTTCATTTTGAATGCCTTAGTGAAATTTTCATGTTTTAACACCTTCATAGACCCAGGCGCATTTGGACCCCAGAGCTTCTAGTTTCGACACTTAGCAATTTTATCACATCTCCTTCATATTGAGGCGCATTTGATGGGTCTTACTTCCATTTTGTGTCATGGGCGCATATGGCCCCCTGAGCTTTTAATTTTTTTGCCTTAGCCAATTTCAAGCCACCTCCAAGGGCGCATTTGACAGGGTCTACGTCCAATTTAAAACACTTAGTGAATTTTTTTATGACCATCTCCTTTCTAGGGCGCATTTGACCATGGCTACGTCAAGTTTTCCAGACTTAGTGAAATTTCCACCTCTGTTCAGCCTTCAAAGTGAGCTTTAATGCCGGACTTGAAATTCTATCCATTTTAGCACAATTTTGCGCCCTCTGCTAGATTTAAGTTGATTCTCCGTGGTCAACCCTAATTTGCCCTGACTTTCTATTTTTAGAAAGTTCTTTGAATTTTGCGCCGTTGACTGGATCCTGACTCCAGAAAGCCTGATTTCACCTTGCTCTGAATTTTGACTAACTTGGTGCTGTCGATGCCCGATGCCTGTTTGTACCTGCTATTTTTAGCAACCTGCTAAAAATAGAAACTGTTCAGAAAGTCTTCAAATTTCATGTGCCAGATGCCTGAAGCGTGGTGATCGTCACTGGATGTTGCTTCTGCGTGAATGCTTGGTTCCGCCCTTGATTTTAGGAAAACCTAATTGACCTGCTAAAAATAGCACTTATCAGATTCTTCATTCTCTGTAGCTCTGTTTGCTTTGGAATTCGCGCCACAGATTACCTATCACGTGCTTGACTTGTGCTTGCTGAGATATGGTGCCAACCTGCCAATTATAGCTGCTGCTGAAGTGACTTACTATTTATAGTAAGTGTTGGTTTCTGAGGCCTCCTTTGCTCCGTTTGCTTTGAAATTTGGACAGTGTGCCCTTCGGTGGTGAACTTGCCTGTGTATGCTGCTGCCGAGATCAACTTTCTATTTATAGCCCTTGTCCAAAATGCCTTACTAAAAATAGCAGGTTCTCCGATTGCCTTCAAATTTTGCCAGCAGACTCTCGAAAGGATGCCGATCGTGATGGGTACTTCAGTTTTGAACACTTTGACCCCTGACTCCTCATTTTTAGCTCTGAAGCTTGAAACCCTAACTTTATGCATGTTGCTCAGATGAGCTCCGTTTGTCGTTGTTTCAATTGCATGATAGTCAGTTTGCAGTTCTGAAGCGTCGAGCTGCTGCCCAAGTGATACCTGCTAAAAAAAATAGAAAGCGGCCTGAAAAGTGATCAACTGGCTGTCGGGTGATCTTGCATGTCATACTGCCCGAAAAATCTCGGAAAACCCAGAAAAACCCAGAAAAATCTTCAACATGCACGCACTGGCTAAAAATAGTAAGTTTCCGAAAAGTGGTCAGCTCCATTTGCGTGTTACACTGTCGCGAAGCTCTTGGAAAACCCAGAAAGAAAATGCCGACATGTGCTGAAAATATCCGCATGCAAACCCTAATATCGGCTTCCGAAGGCCGAATGCTGAAAGTCCTCATCATACTTTGCATGTCACATCACTGCGAAGGTCTCGAAAAACCCACAAGGAATCTCCGGACATGCGTTGAAAGATTCTGCGTTTAAGCCCTGAAAATTGCCTCCGAAGGCAGAACTGCTAAAAATAGCAAGTTGTCCGTTTTTGCTCAAAATTTGCCAAAAGTGACCTTGGAGTGCTCGGAGTGCAATGAAGTTATCCAAAATGTGAAAACCTTAAGAAAATCAACCCTAAACTGACACTTACTAAAAATAGAAAGGTGGCAGAATTCAGTGAAAATTCAGGGGATGCTTGCTGAAAACATGGTAATAACTCTGCTAGGCTCAAAAGCTAAATAATCAACTCAATTTGACCTCAATGTGACCTAAAAACGTGAAACCCTAATTTCAGACTTGGTCGAATCTTACGTTCAAGCTCGCTGACGAGAACGTCCCCCAAAAAGCAGACAGCGGAAAAGAAGCAGAACGAGAGAGAAAGACAAAAACCAAAGCCAAAAGACCAGAACGGAGCAAAATTTAGGGTCCCCATTTTGAATGGGGCGATGTGTGAAAAGGTCACAACAAATATGTGTACTAATTTCTAGTTGTCTTCTATGTCAGTACTAAGGGGGGGTTTTAGAATTTAGTACATGACATAATATAATTAAATAAATAAATTAACATGCTAATGTTAATTTAATAAATAAATCTGGTTTTGGTAGTTACTTTCCTATAAATAGTTTCTTTGATGATTTGTTTCAATCTTCTTCGTTGCTCTTCTTGTTCTCTTAGTCTTAGTGATCTTCGTGCTCATTCTTCAAATGGTTGTTGCTTGCTTGGTATTTGGTTCTTATCCTTGTTGGGTTGTTCAGGCATTAATTTTCGGGAGTACGCCTACAACTGGTGTCACGTTCTTCCTCCTCCTGTTTGGTTCTCTCCTTATACCTTTGTAGTATCTACTACCTTCGTTGTTCTTGGTCTCTCTTAGCCTGAAGGTCTTGCAATATAATATAGTGATGTGTGATCAACCTTGGTAATTTGTTGAGGAGGTGGTCAACCTTTGGGTTAACATGCAAGTTGTCCCAGATGACTGCTTGAGGGATCTCTCGCCTAAGAGCCTCCCTCTGTACATGATCCCTCAACCAGATATCCCACAGGTTTATGAGATCCTCCGTGAAAGCCTCTTCTCTATCTTCGTTGGCTTGTAACGGCTCTTCGGCTAGTTGACCCATTACGACGCCATTCTCCCCTTTGTGTGATGTGCACGAGGATTCAGTTTGGCAACAACACCAAATGTTTACTCACAGGAATGACTTGACGTACTATCAGAGTAAACAAAAATGCAACTTATAGAACATACACAAGAGATATTCACGAACGCATAATGTGCATAGAATAATAGTACTTCATTTATTAATGTAATAGATACAAAAGACAATCATTCGTGCTATGTCAACAAATGTCACGTCATAACATGTCCCCGACTACAATGAAACAACCTGTTGATGTGGTTTTCACGACCGCACCAACACAGAATAAAGTTTCCCAACGGATACCCTATCCTCTCTTGAACAAAGTTTCCTGCATGCTAAGATTGCGAGATAGATCATACATTTAACTCCAAGGTTCCTTAAGTGCGAATAGTCTCAGTTGGCTTGATGTGATTTTGCTGGTATTTCAAGGGGACTTACACAATTGTTCGACAACTGACAGCAGACAGCAGACTAAGGGCTTTCGCGTGGTTCGAATGATTTGGCAAGTGAGCACAAGTTTCCTAATTCTAACCAGGAATAAACTGAATTTAAAAGAGTGTAGGGCCTAAGAAGTTTATGTTCTATCTAAGGACGGGACGTGGGACCAATCTTCGACAGACTTCGACCAAACTCTGCTCCGCCTCACGTTGGACAACTTACACAAAGTCGGTGCAATCTTCAAGGAAGTGACAAGAGGTTTTCAAATTATAATTCAACATGTAAGTACCATCCGAATGACGCATACGAACACACGAATCATAATCGAAGTTAAGTTTGTAATATTTTCCAGTTGACCACACAAGGCAAACTTGCCGTCAGCAAGCTGCTAGTGGTATGGATTAAAAGAAGTTGCCTTGATTAAGTCCACAAGTCCACAACTAACATCTACTAGCATGAAAATGAAAACTACACTGCTTTAAGTTACTTGAAGTCAAAGGGATGAAGAAACCTTGCTAGCTACTTATAACAAAGACGAATTCACCATTCAATGAAAGATCTTTTATTACAATAGTTTTTCGCAACAATCTCTTACAAAGTTTTCAAAGGAAAACTTTCCTTCTCCTTCAAACTATGCTATGCTAAGATATTACAACTAAAGTGTCTTTGCTCTACTCTCTACTCTGATCTCTAAGCTCTGCTTCTACTAAAGTACAAATGAGGGGGACTCCCCTTTTTATAGCTGGCCAAGTCCAACGGACGGCTCAGATTACAATTGACTGGATGGCCTAGATCGTGCCACCTCAGCCCTAAACAAGATTCGCCCTAAAAACCGCCACAATGGAGAGTGGGTTAATAAATGAGCAATTAATGGCCACCATCTTCTAGAAGATTCCCATTTGTAGACGCGTTCACACTGTTCTCGATCTTCTTCTTGACGTTGTTCTTCAACTTCGCTCGAGCTTCCATTTTTTTGTCACTTGAGCTAGGCACATACTAAGTCTCAACACTTAGCCACTTTCTTGCAACTTTTCTTCCTTCGAGGTTGAAATGTCATCTTGGATTACTTGCTTTATCACCTCAAGTCATCACCGCTTGGTCTTGATGTTCTTCCTGCAAAACAAGCAAGGAGAAGATAATTAGAGCATTTCAAAAAAAACTCAACTTACCTAGATTTTCATGCTCCGATCTTTGAGGTTTGAGCGATCTCCGGAACATTTCTCTAGCCAACCTTTCCTTCTTCACGATTCTTCATGCCTTAGCCAAATTTCCAACCTATCTTGCATTTTGCCTGGCTCACTTCACTTTGATATTTCATTCAACTCTGGCTCGAGAAAAATGCTTTCATCCGGAATTTGATCAAAAAAAATCTAGGCTCTCAACTTCAAATTCATCCGCCAAGGCATTTTATTTCAACAACACACTTATTCCTTGCCTTAGAAAATTTTCAAATTTTCCCTTAGGAAAACTCATCAATCCTGTGCCCATCAGAATTCTCCATCTCGAAGGCCTCAACGAACTGTGGAAGACTTTAAAACCCTCTCCTTGTCGAAGATCTTAAATACCCAGAAGAAAATTTTCCTCAGAACGCATCAAATTCATGGGTATGCAACGAACGGGTTCATTTAATTTTTGAAATTTGAACCTTAGAAAAAATGATTTTCATCAAATTTAATCCATTTCTTCAATTCCAGGCGCATTTCCTTGCTCTGACTTAAAATTTCTTATTGACCCTGTGAAGCTAGCATCATCTGACCCCTTTCCTGTCAACTTACCTATGCCTTAGTAAATTTCATCATCTCCCAACCATCTTAGGCGTATTTCTCTAGAGGTGGAATAAAATTCAACACTTAGAAAAATTTCAAATTTTTCATACTTAGAAAATTTTGAAAGTCATCTCCTTGCACTTAGGCGCATCTACCACCTTGAGGTTTCATTTTATATATCATGGAGAACATCTTAAATTTCAACGCCTAGTATACTTTATTCTTCATTATCTACTCCACTTTGCTCAACATCAGCGCCTTGGTAGTTTTACTTCACCAACACATTTACTCTTTACTTGGCGCATATCACATAGGCAAGATGATGGGCACAAATTGCATGTAAAGGAGGAAAAATACTTGCCAATGCCTTGACTTAGAATTTTTTTTTTAAATACCTCCACCTTGAAGAGGGCGCATTTTACCCCTTGTACTTCCATTTTGAACATTCACACAATTCTTTCGAACACTTTACCTCCAATGGCGCATTCAAAAGTCTCTACTTTCATTTCTTCACACTTAGTAAAATTTTCTAGCCCTCCTCAAACTGGGCGCATTTGAACCTCTGTGCTTTCACTTTTAACAACTTAGTGAAAGTTCTCCCTCATTAATCTAACTTGGGCGCATAAAAGGTGTGGAGGTTCCAATTTTGAACATTTGAAATTTCTTTTGCCAATTCTTCACCTAAGGCGCATTCAAGAGGTCATGCTTTCAATTTTGAAATACCTAGTAAATTCTCCAACTCCCTCCACTAGTCAAGGGCGCATTTAAGAGGTGGAACTTCTAGTTGCCAAGACTTGGAATATTTTCACCTTCATCTTCTCTTCAAGGGCGCATTTGAAGGGGGATGCTTCAAATTTGTTTGCCTTAGAAACTTTTCCATCATCCTCTTCAAGGTACGGCGCAAATCAGTGCTTGTACTTTCAACTTTCTAACACTTAGAAAATATTTTAGGTCCTTTCCTTGTTGAGGCGCATATGGGTATGCCTGCTTCTAATTTGCCACTCTTGAAATGTTTAATCCAACTCTAGCCTGGGCACATTTGATACCTCATACTTCAAGTTTGGACACTTAGCATTTTTCAGGCAAGTCCAGGTGCATTTAGATGGGTTTGCTTTCACTTTTGAAACACTTAGAAAATTTCCACTTTCATCCTCAAGATCAAGGCGCTTGTAGGGGCCTCTTCTTCAAATTTAAGTGCTTTAGAAAACCTCAAAGTGCCTTCTTCTCCTTGGGCGCAAATGGGGTCTTGTACTTCCAATTTCATGACTTAGGCAAATTTTGAATCTCTAAACTCAAGGGCACAAATGCAAGGGGGAGCTTTCAATTTCACGCCTTAGTCAATTTTCAAGACTTGAACCTCAAGGGCGCATTTTAATCATGGAGTTTTCAATTTTAACACTTAGGAAAATTTGAAGTTGTTCAAGGTGGGGCGCATTTGACCCATGGAGGTTTCAATTTCAACACTTAGAACCTTTTCAATTCTTAACCTTGGTGGGCGCATTTGAGGTACCCTGCTTCCAATTTTATCACTTAGTAGAATTTTTAAACCCCTCCTCAAAGCTAGGCGCACATTATACCTTGGCCTTCCAATTTTGAACACTTAAACAATTTTCTAACCTCCCTAGAAGTCAAGGCGCAAGACAAGGGTCAAGCTTCAAATTTGAAGTATTTAGAGAATTTTCAAAGTCTTCAGCTTCAAGGGCGCTTTTGACATGCTGAGCTTCAAATTTGGAATACTTAGGCAAATTTTAAACTCCCTTATCTTCTCAAGCTTGGGCGCATTTCCCTAGGCAAGCTTCCATTTTCATGCCTTCTCAGAGTTTTCATCCACCTTCAGCTTCTTATAGCAAGTTTTGGTGCCGGACTTGAAAAATTATCAAACTTGACGTGTTTCGTGCCCTTTGCCAAATTTAGGGTGATTTTCTCCCGCTAACCCTAATTTGCCCTGACTTTCTATTTTTAGAAAGTTCTCCTCATTCTGTGCTTCGAACTAATTCCTGACTCCGAAAAACCTGATTTTTGCCTTGTTTTGAACTTCGAGGTGTGGGTAAGCTGTTGATGCCTGATACCTGCTATTTTTAGCAACTTACTAAAAATAGTAATTGCTCAGAATTTGCTCAAACTTTGTGTGCTGCCTGCCTGAGGGGTGTTGATCATGGCCGGAAGCTACCTTCGCATGATTGTCGTGTTTCGCCCTTGAATTTAGGAAACCCTAATTTCTCTGCCTAGGCCTGCTAAAAATAGTAAGTGCTTGATTTTCCATTCTCTGCAACTCCGTTTGATCTGAAATTCGCGCCATAGGGTCTTTATCACTTGCTTGACCTGTACCTGTTGATGCCTTGTGCTGACCTGCTATTTCTGGCATGTTTCTGGAGGTGGTTTACTATTTATAGCAACTGCCGTTTCATGACTTCCACAACTCCGTTTGACTTGAAATTCGAATGACGCGCTCCTCACCACGTGACCTGCCCGTTGACGTCGGCGCCTGCTGCTGACTTTCTATTTTTAGCCTGTTTCGAAATGACTTACTATAAATAGTAAGTGCTCCGTTTGCCTTCAAATTTTATCAGCAGATAGCTTGAGAGATGCTGATCGCGGTGGTATACATCGGTTTTCGAAAATTCTGACTTTTTACGCCTCTTTTTGGGTCCGAAGCTGGAAACCCTAATTGGTCTTGCATGCGTATCAAATGACCTCCGTTTGTCCTCGTTTCTGTTGCATTGCGATCAGTCGTGATTCTGAAGTGCTGGGAAGCGGCCGCCGGAATGTATCTGCTAAAAATAGTAAGTTGCTGAAGGAGTGATTATCTCTGTTTGCATGTCATATCATCGCGAAGCTCTCGAAAAACCCACAAGGAATATGCAACATGCAAAGAAAACCCTGACATGCAAACCCTAAAAATAGCCTCGGAAGGCTGAATTCTGAAAGTTGTCGTCTCACTTTGCATGTTACATCATAGCGAAGGTCTTTGAAAACCCAGAAGGAATATGCAGACATGCGTTGACAAACTCTGCATCTAGGCCCTGAAATTGGCTCCGGAAGCTGAACTGCTAAAAATAGTAAGTTGTCTGTTTCAGCTCAAATTTAACCTGTGAGTAGCTTGATGTGCTCTGGACGCAGCGTGACTGTCGGATTCACAAAAATGCTGAAGGATTGCCTATAATTGCACACTTACTAGAAATAGTAAGTACTCAGAATTTGATGAAATTTCAGTGAAATCTTGCTGGAAACATACTAACACCAATGTTAGCCTCAGATTTCAATTTATTCACCCCGTTTGACCACAAATTGGTTGGAAAGTTCAAAACCCTAATTCTGAGACTTGGCCAAATTTCACGTTTAAATTCAATGATGGGCGTGTCCCCCAGAAGGGCAGACATCATAAAAGAGACACAGAGAGAGAGAGAGAGAGAAAAAAAACCAAAGCCAAAAAGACCAGAATGGAGCAAAAATTAGGGGTCCCCATCTCGAATGGGGCGATGTATGAAAACGTCACAACACAACCATATATATAGTTGCTGACGATGGTTGAGAACACCAACTGTCACGACTACCCGTTACAACTAATCCCACCGATCGAGGACTTAATTCCTGACAACAACTTTATAACATAAAATATTTTGCTGCACATACTACAGTTTTATTTAATTCAATGTTACCCCAAGTTTCTGGGACGGGACGACAGGGGACGGTGGGACGAGTCCCCAAGTTTCTGATTTTTCAGGCCAAATTTGGGGACGGCGGGGGGACAGCTATATAAAATATAGAAAAATTTAAAATATATAGGGAAACTTTAAATATTCATATGAAAACATGGATAAAGCATGCATATATACATTATAGAAACTTAGCATATAACATTTGTGTTAAGAATTCATTGTCAATAATCAATATGCATTTAGAATTTAGAATTCATTATGTGATATTAAACATAGTACACTGTTGCCGTCCCCTGTCCTCGGGACGTTTTTGGGACAGGGACGGGGAGATTTAGACCCGGGGACTCATCCTCGGGTAACACTGATTTAATTACATTAATTGGATGACTAAGCAACATGGACATCTTAGCCGACTACAGAAACTAGCGTTTCACCCTAAATGCAACGCCCTTATAATCTGGTATATAATCTTCAAGGATAATTCAAAAATATTATTTACTTTGCAAATCTTAAGGTTTTTCCTCCCTTCTGTTAGTTTTAGATCAGAAATGCAAATAAGTAGAAATACAAAAACACTGAACATAGAACACAACAAAATACCCTGGGAAAACCCTCCTCGAGGGAGAAAAACCAAACAAAATATCTCTTATATATTGAAAGAATAAGAGCAGATTAAGAGCAGAGACCTGCTTACAACTTAGGGCCAACACAAGGCGAATTTGATACAATGAATGATGAATCCTCTCCATGATACAAATGAATATAATTCCTTTTGAAATCTGATCTGCTACTAAAGATGGCGATCTGCTGCTAAGTGCAAACTCCTTGAAAGTGCGAATTGGAATGAGAATGAATTGATCTGTAAATGAATGATGTTCACCTTGTATATATACAAAACTAGGCGACTTCTCATCTAGGTTGGCCTCTTAGAAGAAATAAAAAAAAAAAAATATCATTTGTAAATCAAGGCCGACTTGCCTTGGGAAACATTTATTTGATTTTTGATTAGGAGAAAATATCTCCTGATGCTACAAACACTAACACTCCCTGTTAGCTAGGGAGATATTTTCCAGATATCCTTGTCATGGAGTCTTTCAACATGACACCCACAATGGCTACACCCATTAGTGTAAAAGAGTTCATCACGGAGTCTCTCAACGTGATGTCATCATGGAGTCTCTCAACATGACGTCCACCATGGGTACTCCCATGTGTGGAAAGAAACACATGTACAAGTGTCCATCATAGAGTCTCTCAATGTGATGTCGTCATGGAGTCTCTCAACATGACGTCCACCATGGCTACTCCCATGTGTGGAAAAACACAAGTACAAAGGGTTCATCACGGAGTCTCTCAACGTGATGTCGTCATGGAGTCTCTCAACATGACGTCCACCATGGCTACTCCCATGTGTGGAAAGAACCACATCTCCGTCTTAGAGATGTACGAGGGCTTTCACCTCATATTTTTCCGTCTCAGAGAGATATGCATTATAGCAAAGCTCATTGATTTTGAGTCTCCCTCTCAGCAAGGACGACATTCTCCACTACCCCAAGCTTGTCTCGAAAATATGCAAACTTCACTTTGGAAAGAGGCTTGGTGAGAATATCAACTGTTTGATCATCAGTGCAAATGTACTTGAGTTGAATTTCTTTCCTCAACACCATGTCTCTGATGTAATGATACTTGATCTCCACATGCTTTGTCCTATCATGAAACACTAGATTTACTGAGAGCTTCACATAGCTTTGATTATCACAATGAATCACAATCGGCTCCAATGTTTGCCCAAACAATCTTGCAAGGAGCTTTCGAAGCCACACTGCTTCTCGAGCTGCTACACATGCTGCAATATATTCAGCCTCTATAGTGTTTAGTGCCACAAAAGTTTGCTTCTTGCTACACCAAAAAATCATGGTAGACCCCAAACTGAAGCAACATCCAGAGGTGCTCTTCCTATTAGTTACACTCCCGGCCCAATCAGAATCAGAATAGCTTATAACTTTAGATCTTCACATGAAGTATATCTCAAACGATATCCCACAGTGCCACACAAGTATCTCAGAATGTGCTTTGCTACAACTAGATGTATTTGTCTCAGTTCACACATGAATTGACTGAGAGCACTCACAACATAACAAATGTCGGGTCTAGTGTTGACTAGATACATCAATGATCCAATCAATTGTCTATACATGGTGGTGTTGTGACCATTTTACACATCGCCCATTCAAAATGGGGACCAGCAAATTTTGCTCCATTGGTCTTTTGGCTTTGGTTTGTCTCTCTCTCTCTCTCTTTAGCCTTCTTTACTACGCTATCTGCTTCAGGGATGCTCGATCTGAACTTAAACGTAAAACTTGGCCAAGCCTGATATTAGGGTTTCACATCTTTAGGTCACTTTGGGGTCAAATTGAGTTGGTTGGTCAACTTTTGAGCCTAGCAATGCTATTACAATGCTTCCAACAAGTAACCCCTAAATTTTCACTGAGTTCTGCTGACTTTCTATTTTTAGTAAGTGTCGACTTGGGGTTGATTTTCTCGAGATTTTCACATTTTGACAACTTCATTACATTCTGAACACTTCAAGTTCATTTCTGACAAAATTTGAGCAAAAATAGATGACTTGCTATTTTTAGCAGTACAGCTTCCAGAGCGAATTCCAGGGTCTACGTGTTATATTTTCTGATGCATGTCCGGAGATTCTTTGTGGGTTTTTCGAGACC